>CM076570.1:132521864-132892264 GCA_034641835.2 Pinus albicaulis | reverse complement strand
GAATGATCTTTGGCTTATCTCTGTTCTTTGAGAAAGAGATATGTATGTTTTCATATGTCTATTATTGTTTATTTGTTTCTTAGCTAAATGTCTCCAATTAGTGAAATTTTCAGGAGATGACATATTTTAGATAATATACAATTTGTTAAAACACTTAAATAACACTTTGTTGATTTATTAATGTATTCAAACCATTAAATCCAACTTTGGATTACAAAATGATGGTAAAAATAAGAAGAGGTTTGGTTGCAGACTTTCGTCCTTAGAGACAATGGAAAAACTAAATGATGTTGCTAATAGTCTAAACTTGTTAGTAATAATAGTAAATCTTTACAAGATTGGTATACACTTTATGGATACATTATCTTTCCCATTTTTCTAAAATTTTAGTGTGAAACAATATCAAGACACATATATTTATTGAATGAAACAATGAATGTGAAACAATATCAAGGAATATATATTTATTAAATGAAACAAAAAGAAGAGTAATACAATTTTACTCAATTTTGTTTATTTATGTTTTTCATTACTTTTCACATACACCCGTTTGGAAAATATTTAGAGACCACTGTGGTATAAATAATAGATATTAGAGAAACATTTTTACATATATATATATGTGTATAAATTAAAATATCATACAAATAAATGTTTTGAGTATTAGTAGTAGAAATCCAGAATTAGATAAATAACTTGAGTTTGGAAAGTTTGTACATTCTAATTATAATTTAAATTAATTATACAAATAAATTATTCAAAAAGACCAACATTGAAAACACACTTTAAATGGAGGAAGGCATATATTATTTGATCCAAGTGATAAATTGAAGTCGAAGTGTGTTGGGAATATAATATAATATTCTCCTGTGACGTCAAATTTAGCAAAATGTGAAGGATCTTCATTGGAATTCATGTTCAAAATAAAAAAGGCCTTGAACTAATATTTTAGTATATTGGTATTATGACTAATACAAATTAAGAATACATTGCAACTGAAAAATAACAACTTTAGCCATAAAGGATGGATATCCCTGAGAAAGAAGAAACAAGTATTTTAGTTATGTGTCCCTCTTTGGTATTGAATTTGAATATGTTGTGATTCTCACTTCACACATATTTATTTTTATGCAAGTATGAAGCTTCTCTAACATTACACTCAGTCATGTGTCCTTTTTTGTTATTGATGTTGAATATGTTGTGATTCTCACTTCACACATGTTTATTTGTACGCCAGTATCATGCTTCTCTAACGTTAGACTTCAAACAAAGTTAACACAGAAAACCGTAACAAGGAAAGAAGCAAAGGGAATAAGGTAAATGAATAGAGATCATAGACCACCTAAAAGACGTTGGAATGGAATGAAGAATGAACATATGATCATTCAACTTCATCCTCGGTCTCTGCTCCACCATGATATTCTGAGCACACAACCCATTCTTGCTTTCTCTACCAACAATTGAAGCATTACCTACCCACTTTAGTTATTATTATTAGCAACACGACGAGGATATTCTTCTCTTTCGAAAACTATACCATTTGGATTTTGATTCTTTCCATTTTTGTGTAATCCAAAGTTGATCCTAGCTCTTCTCTCCAACAAGTTCATCTTTTCAAAACCCTTCAGATCTTTAGGTGTATAAGAACTTGCACTCATAGAGTATTAAATGAATGAAACATGCTTATGGTTCCATGAAGAAGAACTTCATGCATTTATGGATTTTCTTACTTCCAAGACCCATTGATGAAATAGAACATTATAGTGTGTGTTTAATTTCAGAGAACCCGGATGGCCTCCACCCTGTTATCCACTAGTCTCTCAAAAAATAATTCGTGCCTCCAACAACTCTTAGCTGTAAATAGTCCATTTAGGCGTAGGTATTTTGATGAATTACATTCATCTAAAAGTGCCCTTGGAATAGATTGTACTATTGGGGTTTAAATTGGAGAAGGTTTAAATTTTGAGAGGAACAAAAAAAACATAGAGACGTACCATAAAACTAATTATAAGAATATTGATAAATATGTAATAATGGAATAAGTCACAATCACAAAATATTAAAAGAGAGAGAATTGGAGAAGAAATATTTTATTAAAAAGAACCATTACATGCAATGGTATCAATTTTGGGACATCTCTTTCTGGTTCTTTATTCTCTTCCTACCTTGTGTCTTCTTCACAGAGTATTATTCAGTCCATTACATATAAAAATGTAACTTTATGATTTATACACTCGAACATAAGTTATAAACCTTCTTAGATGCAACCCAATCCTCCCCCTTAGAACATCATTCACCCATGCTTAAAAAATGGACCCATAATTTTTAATGTACTATCATGATTATAATATGATATGACCTAATAAACAGAAGGATTTTGTGTAATTAACCCATAACATATTTTCTAGTAAATTTTAATGTCAATTTAATGAGAAATTAGAAAAAAATAATCTTTTATGTTGTTGGTTATTGTGGAAAGAGTTTTCAAAACACCAAATTCATTCTATATTAAAAATGAAACATTACAATATAATAAAACCCATATCAATCAAATTTAATCTAAACAAACAAAACAAATCACCTTACTAAAATTACGCCAAAATTATAAATAAATAAAATTATTTTCAAATGTCATAGAATTTTTGATATTAAGCTTTAAATAAATAAATAAAAATATAAAATTATGTTTTACCATTTTTCAACCAGAAGTTCCATGCAAGTAAATTAGTGTTTACATGAGCTTATTTATTTCTTTTACAAGTTGTAAAGTGTTATTACTAAGATTACTTTATTTTTTTGAAATTTCATGTGAATACCTTTCACATTGTTTAATAAATTTTTATAGAAAAAGAATACTTTATTTATGGATGTTATTTTAGTAAAACTTTAAATAGAACTTCAAAGTTCATTCATGTATGTTATTTTTTTGGTAAAATTTGTAAACAAAAATGATTTAGTCTTTATTTACCAATGTTATTTTTAAAAATTTATAAAAACAAATATTTTTTCACATTAATAGTTGAAATATTTATAAACCAATAAACAAATATTTTCACACATTCATTTATAAATAAAAACTATTATAAAATTTAAAATTCAAAGTATAATAGTAATGAAAATTGCAATTAAATATTTATAAATATAAAATTAATTTAATTAAATCCTTTAGATTCAAAATTTTCTTTAAAATATTAATATTTTAATACATATACCTTCCACATTTCCAACAATTAAAACTTACATCGATAACCTGTTAAGAAAAATGACTACACAATATAACCTACACTCCATTTTTGAATGAAAATGAAGGCCATCACTCGTTATAAAAATACATCTTTAAACAACTTTAAACTTCATTTATATACACTATTTTTAGTAAAAATTGTAAAGATAAATTACTTACTATTTCATTTGAATGTTATTTTTAATAAAATTTATACAAACGAGTATTTCATATTAATTGTCGAAAACCTTTATAAAACAATAAACTAAAAAATATTTTTACACATTCATTTATAAATAATAGCAATTATAAAATTCAAAATTCGAATTATGATAATAATGAAAATTCAAAATTTTATTTAAAATATTAATATTTTAATACATATACCTTCACCATTTCAAACCATCAAAACTTATAAAAAATCCTTTAATATTTTCAAAATAGATAGTGAAAATTACTCACATCTAACTACATATTTGTTGGGTAATGACTGCACAATATAACCTACACACTAATTTTAATGAAAATGGAGGCCACCAATTGCTATAAAAATACAACTTTTTCAGAATGGTATAAAAAAAATATCTAAAAGTGATTGGAAACTACAAATCAGGCTGAACTAAACTTTTGACCAGAACTTTTTAGTTGGCACGATGGCTTCTCGAATTGTCATCATTGTTAGCGAGGCTTATCATCTCATATCTCAGCCATATGAATTTTTTTATCATCTTCCTTGTCTTTCGCGATCTTGGAAATGGACTACCCTTCTTAAAAATAAAATACTTTATCTATGTGGTAACACACAACAATGTATTGACTTGGGGAAACCTTTCAAAGTGGGGATTTCACGGGCCCAATAGGTGTGCTATGTGCCACACAACATGAAAAAGTTCAGCATTTGTATTTTTTTGGTCTATTTGTTGTCTAGGCTAGGCTTTCCTTGATCCATTCTCTTCAACTTCAAGCTGTCTGGTACTCGTCTGACTTCAGTCCTTAGAAAATCCTCATTACCAGACTCTTCTATTATTTTTTTGTCCTTTGGAGTATCTGATGTGCTAGAAATGCCCTCATCTTTGAACAGATTGAGGCTGATATTTGGAGGACTAGCAGTAAGATCTCTGCTCACAACAAGGAATTCTTCTCTTCCCCATTTTTCACCCTAAACTCCACCATCCTCTGAAATTCATTTTCTCTACTTTTCTGGTGGGATTCTTCTATGAAGCTTTTTCCTTTGATCTTTGTGGTTGTGGAATGGCTATACACTTGGGTCTTAGAAGTTCACATCAGTTTTCTTTGGTTCTATGGTTTGGGCACTAACACTCCACGTAAACTCCTAGCTCTTTGGGGAGCCTGCATTGTGCTATATCTCTAAGAATTAGAGACTTCCTTGTTTTTGGAGGCTAACGGGTGCAATATAATCTGCAAATTGGACCCCTCTTCACTCTTTAATTGGAAACAGAGAATTTGTAACCTGATCCAAACCTAATCCAAATCTTCAGCTCAATGTCCATTTCTCACATCCACACGTTTGAGAATGACTAACGAGATTGATGCTCTCGAGACTCTTCTCATATTTTCCTGTACTTATCAATGCATCACCTCGAACTGGAAATAGTTTCATAGATGACAATCTCTGAAACCTTGATATTTGTGCAATGCAACTCTTTTTTTTATTAAAATTAGAGAGAGCAGCTACTGCACAATATTAACACACAAAACAAAATATATCTATTACTCTATATTTCATCAAAGGAATACATCACAATATTTATAATGCTGCTGAGATCCAACCACTTCTAAATATGAATAGGGAGGTTGAGATATTCTCTCAACATCCACCTACATATCTGCAACTAATTCTAATATGAGCATGGAAGAATTATCTTCCAATATTCCCTCTTAATTCTTACATACATATCATAACAATAAAAAATATCTTTGTCTCACTGGTCTTCATCAACAACTCTACTCACTCTGCAGTTTTCTGGATTCTTCTCTTTCTTTCTTCACATCTTCGAGCTTACCTTCCAACCCATTTAAAATACACTTGCTTCTGACAAGCAATGCTAAATTTGTAAGATTAAAAAATCTTGACACCCCCGAAGAAGAGTCTCGACACTGAACTGCCCTATTGAAATATTTTCATCTGTGAAATAACCCCGAAGAATAAATTTCAACAATCATATAGGAAAATATTCTAGGAATAGAATATGATCAGCAATCAATCCTACAAAGTGACCTTTACACACAAGGATCTCATTGTATAACTTGTAAGCAATACTCTTGAAGCTCGAAGCACAACAAGACCCATCAACATATAGCAGATTCTCACAATCAAATTAGTGATACATTCTCTTGACCCTGAAGAATGTCGAGAACCGCTATTTTAAATTGTGTAAATCTATTCAATAATTGGTTCTTTATTATAACTTAAACTCTGACGAATGCAACCAAGAAAGCTGAAACGAAATACCTATAGTATCACCAGAAATAAAACAAGAGCTAAAACAATGAACTGACAGTAAAATTCAGGGACCCTTATCCTCATTA
The DNA here is from genome assembly GCA_034641835.2 of Pinus albicaulis. Taxonomy (NCBI): domain Eukaryota; kingdom Viridiplantae; phylum Streptophyta; class Pinopsida; order Pinales; family Pinaceae; genus Pinus; species Pinus albicaulis. The sequence continues at coordinate 132,886,491 of CM076570.1, read as the reverse complement.
ACGCTACGATTATCATGAGCATCGAAGTCTCTGGTAACGGTGTCCCTAATAACACCTCTGACCCCTTGTCCCAGGCTTTCAATGAACCCATCCACAAACAACTGACCCACTAGCGTGACAAAGTGCCTTGACTTCTTTAACTTGCTCTGTTTTGTAGGCACAACGATGCCCTTCTGAGAAATTCGTAGCCTTCTCGTAGCAAATGGATCTGCACATGCTTCATGTTCTCGATCATCCATTGTCTTCTGCCCATGCTCCACCATCTTCTTGAATGGCATATACCGTCCCACATCTTGGCTACATACTCTTCCTTCAACATCAGGCTCGGGTGACGATGACGCAATCCATGAGTCCAACGTATCCTTTTTGTATTTTGTAGCAGTACTCTTCCTTCATAGGCGTAGGCAACGTTCACAGGAATGAAGAGGCATCATTATGATCATCTTGGATCGGAGAGATAGAGTATTAGCCATGGTGTATGGATTGATTCTGGATCGACTGGTATTAAAATTGATATTAATATCAATCCCGCCCATTAGCATGGAAAATTCCACAAACAGGGCTAGGAGTCCGTTAATCAACAAGATAAATCCCGCACCCGTGCAAAGCACATAGATTGCAATTGACGCCAACATAGGGTTTAATTTGGAAAACACATGGATGCCATTCAACATACATGGTCTAAAACACTGGAATTTTCTTTTTACAGAATCCCACAAATGGAAGAGGGCCTCCACCGTTCGCAATGAGAGCGCAGGTTCCTCCACCGCACAATGCAAGTGATTCCCAGGCTAGGCACTCGAGCAATTGAATTGGTGAAAAAAACAAAACAAATACAACTGGAAAACATACCTACACTATGCTACTCTCCTACAACATACTCAATCTAATATCTCTCATATTTTCCTGGCCATCCCGTGAGGGATTTAAGCTAGTAAATTAGAGAGAGCAGCTATTGCACAATATTAACAAACAAAACAAAATATATCTATTACTCTATATTTTTATCAAACGAATACATCACAATATTTATAATGCTGCTGAGATCCAACCACTTCTAAATATGAATAGGGAGGTTGAGATATTCTATCAACATCCACCTACATATCTGCAACTAATTCTAATATGAGTATGGAAGAATTATCTTCCAATATTTTATTAAACTGAAATCTGTCTGTAAATATTTTGTTTTAGTTTATGCTGTTGTAAAAACATAACACATCCGAAGACGATCTTGAAATGATATCTATCTTTGTATTCCAATCAAGATAGATCTGTTAGGTTAGATATATGTACTTTCTTAATTATCTTAATATAAGTGTTTTAAACATGTCATGTTAGATATATGTACTTTCTTGATGAAAGTGTTTTTCTGTAAAAAAAAATTTAATAAAAACTTTGTCCCACTAAACCCATCCTTGTCCTCTAGGTATGCAGAGGTTTCTCACCTTGAATCTCTGCAGAAATATTCAAAACTTAATCGTAATTTATGTTATGGAATCAGTCAAAACTATTTACATGACCTATGCTTCAGTAAAAGCATCTGAGTTGTGACATAACTTGGTGCAAGAATAAACTGTTTGCCTGGAGCAAAAGCTTACAATGACACTTTCCCTCGATCAAAAGCTTACAACATGGACGCAAGCAGCTAAACTCTAAAAAGAGCTCAATTCATTATGGAATTGTTGGAATTTTGAAAATTCCAGAATAACAATGGAGAGAGTAAACTCCCCTGTTTAACATAGAGAAATTTAAAAAAAAATTCACTCACAGGAGAAAAATTTTTAACTCAGAAAACAAACTTTTATTCCATAAAAAAATTGTTACAAATTCTTCCTCTAGCAAAGGGATATACAAAATATGTGAGTGCTTCAAACATAGTTCACAAAACCTTCCTGTCACTCAAAACAAAACACTCTGTCTCTCTCTGAAAAATACGCTGCTGTGTATTTTCAATTTCGCACTGCTGTGCATAAAAAATGACTCTGTTTTGTTTGAAAACAAAAAAAAACAATACAATAGCCTCACGACCCTTTTCTTTATATATGCGCCGCGCATATTAAATTAAACATAAAAAAATATAACATCGGGTCCGGTCTTAATCTTTATAACACGCGACCCTTTTAAAATACAATTGCGATTGAAGAATCGGACGCGATATAACACATACAATACACCATGTAACATGGCATCGGGTCCGCAACTTAATACAAACCAAAGCGATCAACCACAATCTTCCGATTGCGATTACAAGCGCGGATGCGATGTAATATATAAACTCCGCCATATAAAATACGTCGGGTCCGGAACTTTCAAACAAGACACATAACCCGCTGAACTTCCGATTGCGATTGGAAACGCGGAAGTGATTAATCAATTAAATGTGCTGTGGTAAAGTCCATCGGGTCCGGGCTTTAACATATGCGATCGGGCCTTGTACAAAAGCATTGCGATCTCCGATCAGAAACAGGATGCGATGGAAAAATTAAACACCGGCCTATAACATGGTCGGGTCTGCCAGTGGATAGTGGAATCGGGGCTTAAAACAAAAGGCCTCTGATTTGGAACTTGCGATCCAATGCTTGCGATCATATTATATATATGCCGCATGGTCTGTGGGACCAGCGTGGGCCTCTGCTTTATGGGAGGGCGATTTTAATACATGCGATTTGTATTATCGCATCGGGCCATAACAAAAGGCCGCTGTAATATATGTTGTTCGTTCCGCACGCGGAACTCACCACATCAACAAGACACTTGGATATAAAATTATTTCACCGCCTCATCCATTTAACTCTGCCGATTTAAATTGGTAAGGCTTTGAAGCCTGTTCTAATCTGTAATTAAAATTTTGTACTGCTTTCCAATCCTTTTGCAGTTTGTTCAAGACAGCAGGCAACCGCCTTAGCCTTGGCTTCAATGTGCCGCTGATCTTTCACTTCTGCTATTACTGCTGATTGACTTCAACAGTTGGAATTAAATTCCAACACTCCCCCTTAATTTCAACTGTTGGGTTTTTTTGCATACCTAGGCATTTCTTGAAATGTTCAAATCTTTTCTGCGCAAGTGGCTTTGTGAAGATATCTGAAAATTGATCCTCTGTTTTGCAATGCTGCAAAACTATCTCACCATTGTTAACCAATTCACGTATGAAGTGAAACTTGGTGTCAATATGCTTTGTCCTTTTATGAAAAACTGAATTTTTAGACAATGCAATAGCTGAGCTATTGTCACAAAAGATCACTGTCCCTTTTACCTATTCTTGGCATAAACTTCTCAACATTTTTCTCATCCAAACTGCTTGACACGTTGCTATTGTAGTTGCCACATATTCCGCTTCTGCTGTAGACAATGCTACAATGGGTTGTTTCTTAGAAGCCCATGAAATGGCTCCTGAATCCATGTGAAAAACATAACCGGAAGTACTCTTTCGATCATCAACACTTCCAGCCCAATCACTGTCAGTGTATCCAACTAAATTTGAACATTTTGAAGCAGCATAAAAAATACAAAAGCTTTTAGTACCTTTAACATACCTCAGAATTCTTTTCGTTGCCTGCCAATGTGCATCCTTTGGCTTTTCCATGAATCTGGAAATTAAACTAACAGCATGCATTATGTCCGGCCTAGTTGCAGTCAAATACATAAGGCTACCAACTATGCTCTTATATAAACTAGGCTCAAAATCCTTGCTGCTGTCCTCTCTCCTGAGCTTTAATCCCATCACTGTGGGAGTGATCGCTGCTTTGCTTCCCTACATGTTAAATCTTTCAAGTACCTCATTAACATACTTTGCCTGTGAGATAAAAATCTCATTTTCATCTTGTTCTACTTCTATTCCCAAGAAGTATCTCAATAAACCCATGTTAGTCATTTCAAATTCTTCTTTCATGACTGTTTTAAAATGTTCAATAAGGTAATCATCATTACCTGTAAAATAACATCATCAACATACAAAACTACAATTAGTATTTTTCCATATTTTTCTTTGATGTAGAGGGTAGGTTCTCCCTCACACTTTTCAAAATCATTTTCCAGTAGATAGGAATCTATTCTACTGTACCACGCTCTTGGTGCTTGCTTTAGCCCATAAAGAGCTTTCTTCAACTTGCATACCTCGTGCTCTTGGCATTTCTTTTAATAGCCGAGAGGTTGTTCAATGTAAACCTCTTCCATTAACACTCCGTTTAGGAATGCTGACTTCACGTCCATTTGGTAAACTTTCCACTTGTTTTGTGCTGCTATGGACATCATTGCTCTCACGGTTTCCATTCTAGCAATCGGTGTGAAAGTTTCCTCATAATCTATCCCATGCTTCTGTTTATATCCTTTGACAACAAGTCTTGCATTGTGTCTCTCTATTTTTCCTTTAGCATTACTCTTGGTCTTGTAGATCCATTTAACTCCAATGACATCTTTACCTTTTGGGAGTTCAACTGAATCCCAAGTCTTGTTTCTTTCTATGGCATTTATCTCCTCATCCATAGCTTCTATCGATTTCTCATTCTTGATAGCTTCTTCGAAATGAACAAGATCATCAACATGACAATATAAAGCAAATAAAGAATTGATACCTTCATTTTTATATCTTTTTCATAAATTTCTTTCAAACTTCTGAATTTCTTACCTCTTTCATTAGATGTACAAATGCTTGAATAAACACTTGAATTTCCTCCTTGTGGTGTGCTTGGAGAGACACTTTCATTTCTCCTCAAGGGTGTGCTTTGCTGCTCTTGTGTTGGTGCTGCAGTTTGGGGATGTATTTCAGCCAACTCATCATTATTTTCATCATGAGATAAATAATGTTTTACATTCACTGTTTTCTCTATGCTTCCATCCCAAGCTTCCTCTTCAATGAACTGAACATCTCTGCTCACAATAAACTTCTTGGTGGATGGGTTTTACAAGCGATAAGCCTTGGATTCCTCACTATATCCAATGAAAATACATTTATCCCCCTTGCTGTCCAAATAATTCCTTAGCTGATCCGGAATGTGTGCATAAGCCACACATCCAAAAACCTTCATGTGTGTGACACCTTGCTTTATGCCACTCCATGCCTCTTCCGACACTTTTTTCATTACTGCTTTTGTAGGGCATCTATTCAAAATGTACGCTGTACAATGTACAACTTCAGCCCAATAATCATTAGGAAAATGCTTTGCCTTTAACATACTCCTTGCCATGTCCATTATTGTTCTATTCTTCCTTTCGGCTACTCCATTTTGCTGCGGAGTATATCTAGTTGTAAACTGCTTATGAATACCATTTTCTCTACAAAAACGTAAAAAATATTTAGAGATATACTCACCTCCTCTGTCAGTCCTTAGGACTCTGATATGCAACCCACTCTGGTTCTTAACAAGTGCTTTGAAATTGCAAAATTTTTCAAACACTTCACTTTTGTTTTTCAAAAAGTAAACCCAAGTTTTTCTTGTAAAATCATCTATGAATGTTAACACATAGTGGCTGCCTGCAAGCGATGGAGTTTGCATTGGTCCACACAAATCTGAGTGGACAATCTATAAGGGTGCCTTTGCCCTTATGCTTTTCCCAGAAGGAAAACTTTCTCTGTGTTGTTTCCCCAAGATACAACCTTCACAAAGGCTGTTCAGTTTCTCTATCAATGGTAAACCACTTACCATTCTTTTTCTATTCAACAAATTAAGACCTCCAAAGTTGAGATGTCCAAATCTCAAGTGCCATAACCAATTATCATCTTTTGGTTCGCTTTGGAAAGTCTCCTGTGCCACTGCTGCTATCTTTTCTTCATTCTTCAAGTCTGCTCTCATTTTGAGAGGGAACATTCTGTTCTTTGTCATCTTCACTTTAGCAATACACTGTTTGCTGGGTGGTTTGTCCATGATTGTACAAACATCATCCTCAAAGAAAACATTATACCCCTTATGGACAAGCTGTCCAATACTTAAGAGGTTACACTTCATTCCTGGAACATAATATACATCTGCTATGGATTTCTTTGCACCTTTCCTTGTTAAAACATTTACATTTCCTTTTCCCATAATAGAAACTTTTCTATCAGTTCCTAGTGTGACTTGTGACTGCACACTCTCATCTAACATAGAAAACATTGCTAAGTTTCCTGTCATACGGTTACTGCAACCAGAGTCTTGAAACCATAAATCCTCACTTTTTTCTTCAGCCATATTACAAGGTAAAAACAAATTATTTTGACTGATATTTTCCTTAGTGAAATTTTCACTAGTTCTACTTCCCATATCATTCTGCTTCTTTCTACATTCATTAGCATAGTGACCATATTTTTTACAATAGTAACATTGGAAATTGGACTTATCATACCTTTGTCCTTGAGCATTCTGCTGACCACTCTGCTAGCTGCTGCCTTGGCTGTGGCTGTGACTTTGACTGTTGCACCTTCCATGTGAATGTGAAGGGATGTTCTTTCCACCTCTATTTTGGCTTCTGCCTCTTCCTCTCTTGTTTCCTCTGCCTTGCCCTCTTCCTCTTCCGAAAGACATCTGGGTCTTAAAGGCATGCTCAAGAGATGAGTTTTCACTTCTACCCAATCTCTGTTTATGGGTTATCAGTGATGCATGTAGTTCATCCATTGAAAACTTTGTAAGATCCTTAGTCTCTTCTATGGTGGTGACAATCACATCAAATCTTGAGGGTAAACTTCTCAAGAGTTTTTCCACAATTCTCTTGTCTTCAAGAGTCTCTCCATGAGATCTTATTTGTGTGACCATTCCAATCACATGAGTGAAGAATGAGTCAATAATATCTGACTCTTTCATACAGAGAGTCTCAAAGTCTCTCCTCAGCAACTGAAGTTTTGCCGTCTTCACTTTTTCCATACCTTGATAGGCTGTTTTGAGAGTTTTCAATGCTTCTTTGGATCTATTAGCTGCTGCCATCCTTGGAAACACACTCTCATGCACTGCTTGATACAAATAGTAGAGGGATTTGGAGTCTTTCTTCTTATTTCTCTTCAGAATCTCTTTATCTGCCTGAGTTAACATATTAAACTCATGTTCATCTGCTGGCTCTTCAAAGCCTTCCTCAAAAAATTCTCATAAATCTTGGGAAACAAATAATGCTCTCATAGTTATTGACCAGTAGTCATAATTTTTCCCATTAAACATTGGGAGACGGATATTTCCCATACCCATACCAGTGCTGGCTCCAGCCATTCTGCACTCTTAACTATGATTCAAAAACACTTGACTGTGTAGCTAAAATAGCTCACTATTCTGCAACAGTAACACTAAAACTGTATAGAGAAATACCTTTGGATTCTTTTGGCTGAGTCTTCACACTACTGGAGAAGCTACTGCAACAAAGAAATCCTTTCCTTCACCTTCTTTGACCTTCAAAGAGCCTGGACTAGCTCTGATACCATGTTGGAATTTTGAAAATTCCAGAATAACAATGGAGAGAGTAAACTCCCCTCTTTAACACAGAGAAATTAAAAAAAAAATTCACTCATAGGAGACAGAGTTTTAACTCAGAAAACAAACTTTTATTCCATAAAAAAATTGTTACAAATTTTTCATCTAGCAGAGGGATATACAAAATATGTGACTGCTTCAAACACAATTCACAAAACCTTCCTGTCACTCAAAACAAAACACTATGTCTCTCTCTGAAAAATACGCTGCTGTGTATTTTCAATTTCGCTCTGCTGCGCATAAAAAATGACTCTATTCTGTTTGAAAACAAAAAAAAACAATACAATAGCCTCACGGCCCTTTTCTTTATATATGCGCCACGCATATTAAATTAAACATAAAAAAATATAACATCGCGTCCGGTATTAATCTTTATAACGCGCGACCCTTTTAAAATTCGATTGTGATTGAAGAATGAGACGCAATATAACACATACAATATGCCATGTAAAATGGCATCGGGTCTGCTACTTAATACAAACCAAAACGATCAACCACAATCTTCCGATTGCGATTACAAGCGCGGATGCAATGTAATATATAAACTCCGTCATATAAAATACGTCGGGTCCGGAACTTTCAAACAAGACACATAACCCGCTGAACTTCCGATTGCGATTGGAATTGCGGATGCGATTAATCAATTAAATGTGTTGTGGTAAAGTCCATCGGGTCCAGGCTTTAACATATGCGATCGGGCCTTGTACAAAAGCATTGTGATCTCCGATCAGAAACCAGATGCGATGGCAAAATTAAACACTGGCCTATAACATGGTCGGGTCCGCCAGTGGATAGTGCAATCGGGGCTTAAAACAAAAGGCCTCCGATTTGGAACTTGCGATCCAATGCTTGCGATCATATTATATATATGCCGTGTGGTCTGTGGGACCTGCGCGGGCCTGTGCTTTATGGGAGGGCGATTTTAATACATGCGATTTGTATTATCGCATCGGGCCATAACAAAAGGCCACTGTAATTTATCTTGTTTGTTCCGCACGCGGAACTCACCACATCAACAAGACACTTGGATATAAAAGTCTTTCACCGCCTCATCCATTTAACTCCGCTGATTTAAATTGGTAAGGCTTTAAAGCCTGTTCCAATCTGTAATTAAAATTTTGTACTGCTTTCCAATCCTTTTGCAATTTGTTCAAGACAACATGCAACCGCCTTAGCCTTGGCTTCAATGTGCCGCTGATCTTTCACTTCTGCTATTACTACTAATTGACTTGAGCAGTTGGAATTAATTTCCAACAAGAATGAATAATATGGGCTTTTTTGTACCACTTAAATAGCCCTATAGTAAACTGTAATTTTGAGTTATTTTGTGGGTTGAATTAAATTTCTGAACTTCTTATTGTTTCATGGAAACTTTGACAACAGGCTTACTGTATCTGAAATTAATAAAAAGAAAAGAAAATTAATGGTTATTTATTGATAAATAGTTTCTTTTCTGTTTTTTGTGTTTTTGTTTTTCAGGGAAATCAGTATTTTCAGTTCAAAAGCAAGAATGATGATCTTCTGAATGAATTAAAATTCTGGAATTCTTACTGTTTTCTGATTCTATCATGAGAACTTTGCCAACTGGCTTACTGTACCTGAAATTGATAAAGAGAAAATAAAATCTGATAACAAATTTTATAACATTTTTCTTAATAGAAATCCAAAGAGTCGGTTAACAGTTAAGTCGGAGTCGGTGAGGATCCAACGCATCAGATAACAAATTTGATAGCATCCCAATTAATGTAGTAGTTGTGCTAGTGTATTTGGATTCCATATTCAGGAAGTTAATGGTTAGACATGAATCATCTTCGTTTTATCCAGGAGGGAAGTCATACATCAGACCTTTTCTATTTAAGCAAATTCAGATTTTTTCAGTGTCAGAGAAAGCTAATTCATGTACTTCTCAGTTAAATGTATCTACTTTTAGGATTAATGAAAGTATGCCTTTTTTTTATTATTTTTCCTCTAGAAAAACACATAAAAATCAACCTCTCTGCGCACTAAACGGTTAGTGGGCATTGAAAGAATCTACATTAATTGCCTTGCTCATCCATATTCAGGAAGTTAATTGTTAGACCGGACTCATCTTCCTTTTATCCTTCGAGGAGGGAAGTCATACATCACACCACTCTGCACGCTGAACGCTAAGCGGGCTTTGAAAGAGTGTACAGTAAATGCCCTGCTCATGTTCCGCAGAGTCTAACATGGTTAATATTAATTGCAGCTAGGGTTCGAATTCGGAAACTGAACCATTTTTGAATTTGATTGACGACGATGTCTGTTTCAGTGCTTTTTAAGATAAGACGATATCCATAGAAGCAACAATTTCATCCGAGAATATATATATATATATATTGGTAATTTTTAGATTACTAAAATCTTAAAAAATTAGCTTTTTAATCCTAATTTTAACAATATAAAAAAAAATCATAAAAAATCATAAATCCTTTAAGTTGTAAAATCTTAAAAATTTGACCTTTTAATCATAATTTTACAATATAAAAAAAATTAAAATAATACATCACCCGGAAATTCCAAAAAAAAAAAATTATCCTGTAATTTTAGATTACAAAATCTTAAAGATTTAACTTTTTAATCATAATTTTAACAATGTAAATATAAATTTAAAATCACAAATCCCTAATAAACCCCCTAAATTCCGAAAAATAAATAAATTTAAAATCATAAATCCTGATACAACCCAAATTCCACAAAATATATATATATATATATATATATATATATAACCAAAAATCGCCCCCCAAAAAACCAACTAAGCCCACCTTTTCTGGAGTTCAGACTACGAGTTAATTAAAAAAGTCATAATCTTTCCATAATTACTTCACCAAATTAGAAAAAAAAAAACACTCCAGCCCGAGAACACCCATACTACAATGATGGTTACAACCGTCCTTAAGTAAACTATTGACGGTTAGCAAATTGCACCAAGATATGTCAAATTCCATCCTGATTACCCTCACTCTATATATTAAGATTGCGGGACATTCCATCACGTAGACCTTCGGGTATTTGGAAAAATTAAATAATAATTTAAATATGAATAAATCTAATAAATTTGATGTAGCTGCAGCTGAGTGCGGTTTAATTCTTCTATATTATGAAGTTTTTGATTGGAAGTTTGCATAGTAATTTTTTATTATTTTTTATTCAACTAACACATTAATTATAGATATGCTTATTAATATTGTTTATTACATCAATATAAATTTTTATAATTATATTATTAGTTATTGAAAGTAAATATTATTATTGTTATTAATTATTAATATATATATTTATAGGTTTGTTTTTATTGGAATTGGTTAAGTTAAACTTTTTGTTAATGAATTTTTTTGATCAAATGGTGTAAACTTCAAGATGCTAGTATATTCACTGGATCAATGAATAGAAATCACACTACTAACTTTCTTATATATCTAAATCATATGTTTAAACTTTTAATTATTTTTTACAAAGTATGATTAAAAATTTACTCTATGAATTATTTATACTATTCATTTCAAAATTAATAATAATCTAAATATTTGAATAATAATCCAAATATTTGTGTGTTCTATTCATTTTCATTGGTCAATTTTTTAAATAAAAATTATATAAACTATGAAATGAGATTTTAAACAAATTTAAATAAGGTAAATCCTTCGTACCTCTTTATGTAAGTTTTCAATTCATTAATCTCTTTAAGTTTTCTTTACCCCTGCCCAAATGAATATCTTATTAATGTAATATTATAATATTAGGTTTTGGGTTTTAACATTAGCTTTTAAACTTTAATGAAGTCTTGTTTGAATCTTTTAATTTGAAAATTCATTTTGAGTCAAAAATAGTTGAAATAAATAAGATTATTCAATTTTAAATTTCCATATTAAATTTTAATAATACAATTAAAAAAATGTTTATATTAAAATTTTAATAAAAATAATACATTTAAATATGTTATACAAAGATATCATGACTCAATCACAAACACTTAAGTTTATAATAATACAATATTAATTTTTTATATTAAATTCCAAAAGCTTAACATCTTATTTTTTATTTATAAAATAAGAAATTAAATTATATACACATAAATAAATAAATAAAATTCTAAAATTGATGGGATATTTATTTTGTATGAAATAATAAATAATTGTGGATAATGAGAAATCCATCATTTGTAACAGAAGATGTACGAGTAAAGAATGCATGTATAGAAATATGACAAATGCATAGAAATATGACGAATAAGCTTTAGACAAGTTCTAGAAGAATATGTTATATAACTGTGTTTTGCCTCAATCACAAATACTTATACGTATGTTTATAATATTACAATACAAAATTTTGATATTAAATTTTAAGATTTAATATTAGATTTCATTTTTTAAATTACATTTAAGAATAATATTAATTTTTTCATTTAAGTTTTATTAAATATAGTTTTTAATTAAAATTAAGTAATATCCTTTTTATATAATATTTTTAATGTTTATATTTAAATAAAAATTATTAATACTATTATTAATATTAATTATTAAAAATGTAATATTAATAATTATAATTTATAAAAAAAATAACATTTAAATTAATATTGAAAACCGTGTTATTAATAGTGTCATTAATATTATATTAATAATTTTTAAACCATAATATTTTATTTGTGATGCCATTGGGTTAATGTGGTTAATCAACATATATATTGTGGTTGAATAAAGTGCTTTAATACATACTCATGTAAGCATTTATGTAAGTTTAGATTTATTAATAATTAATATAAATATAATAATTATTATATTTATTAATTATGAATAATTAGTAACATTTAATAATTAGATGTAATAATTATGTTTTAAAAAATAAAAAAATAATTTATTGATATAATTAATGTTATTAACCATAATAGTTTTTAGAAATATTAACATTTAATGTTATTAACATAATAATAAATTATTATTATTATTATTTAATATTATAAATCTATGCAATTCATATTATAAATTCAGCTGAATAATATGAAAACCCAAAGGTTTTTATTTTGGGTTTATAATGTTTTATTTATTTATTTTTTTGTCAAGTGGTCTCAGTTCAACAAAGATTACATCACGCTTGACTTTTGACTTGAGAAATTGTGACCCAGGGGCATCTAGGTCATCAAAATCACACACACCAACACTAAGTTAATTGGGTTTAACTTGTCTTATCCCCTAGCATAGGTGCAACAGCCTCAATGAGGTTTGATTGTGGGTCGCCTTTCTGTCTTTCTGACTAAGTTCATCCTAAATTGGTTGTGCCTCTTTGCCTTTCTGACTAAGTTCATCCTAAACTGGTTGTGCCTCTTGGATTTATAATGTTAATCCATCACACATATAATATTTTTTTTTTCTAAGTATAACTAATTCTATTATGTATAAGGTTACTGGTACAAAACAGGCACAGTGTCAGCTATGAAAACCGGAGCACTGTGTTTGAAAATCAAACTCTTCAAGGAGTGCCTCGACTTCCCAGATTGGGAAACGAGTCCTATTAAACAAAGAGTCTTAACCGCCCTTGTGAGGGAAACCGGTTTGGAGTACATATAAACTAAACAAACATAAAAAGAGAAGCCATAGTTCAGAAACCACTTTTCCAACTGATCTGCAAAGCTACAAAAAATAGCATTGTCTATGAAACTGGAACAAAAAACCTAGAAAGCATTGCAGAGGCTAGCCATGAGTCGGAGAAGGTGGTTCCTCAATGACCCTGCAACCGAAATCCTCACTGCTGTCCTCCTTGCCAGAGTCGTTAGTATCCATGCCGCCAGAGTGTGCTCCAGTGAATCTTTGCTGCTCCTGAGGTGAAAGAGGGGAGTTGACAGGAATAGCTTCTGCGCAGAGGGGGCCAGAACCCGGAGAGAGGTGCAAGGAAGCCAGACGGGGCGCCGGATGGTTGGGAATTTCCTCACGTAGAGTGACAGTGATGAAGGCTGTGAGAATAGAATTGGAGGCCGTGGTATCAAATCTAAGCTCCGCACGCTGCGAAGTCTGCCTGATGGTGGGGCGAAGAGGGGCAGGAGGGACAGATTGGGTAGAGCTGCCGCCGAGAACGTGTGCATGGGAGGGAGAAGGCGGGGCATCATCCATGGGAACGGAAACCGTATCCCCAGCACGACAGCGACCACGTCCTCTGCCACCGCGCGGATTCGGAGAGAAGTCCTGAGCTTCATCGGTGGAGTAAGAGCTGGGAGGGGGGCGACTGAGACCTCCACTGAGGCCTCGTCGACTTCTCATCCTCTCACGAAGACGAGGCATGTCGCCAGAGGAATGACAGAGGTGAGCGGAAACGAGAGGGGAGGCGATGATAGCGGGAGGAGCGAAGGAATGAGCAGTGGGATGGGCGAAGCGGAGAATGACAGGAGGATCAGAGAAACCACCAAGAAGCTCACCACGTAGGTCAGTGCCAGCACTGGAGAGAAAATTAAGAAGACAATGCGGACTCTAAGAGTAATGAATACCTGGGAGCAGTTTAATTCAGGCCTGTAGAGAGCAGCGCCTCCCTGTGGAAGTCTTCACGCTGGCCTCGAGCAAGCCAAGAGTGCAAATACCGAGCAGCGGGGCGGGCGAGCTCACCGAACCAGTGGCGTCGTCGGAGCCATGCGAATGACCTTCCATATCTTGCAGCACCGCCATAATCGTAACCAAATTGAGCAGACCAAGATTAATGAACTTCGCGCGAGCAGGAGCATTAAGTGCTGCGTTAATGCAGGTGCCGGGAGCCATGTGGGCTGCCCTGGCCATCTCCGTGGGGAAGTGCGCAAGGTGGCACATCCCGTCCGGTGCATTAAACAGCCGGATCCGGCGATCACACATATAATATTAATCACAATAGATGAGTTTATTAATATTAGTTTTGCATTTAAATTTTATTAAATATAGTTATTTATTTCAAATTTTCATATTAAATTTTAATAAATATATTATTTATTTTAACTATTTTTTATTGAAAAAGGTTTTATATTAAGTGATATACTTTTATATACTATTTTTAGTGTTTATATTCAAATAACAATTATTAGCATTATTATTAATGTTAATTATTAAAAATTGTAATATTAATAAATATAATTAATAATAACAATAAAATTTAAATTAATATTGAAAACCATGTTATTAATAGCCTCATTAATATAATATTAATAAATTTTAAAAAATAATAATTTTGATGCCATTAACTCAATATAATGTGGTTATGAACAAATATTAGGTTATCAACATATATTGTTGTTTTCATATACTATATCATGGTTCAGTAAAGTGGTTTAATATATACTAATCATTTATGTAAATGTATATTTATTAATAATTAATAATAACATGGTAGTTATTAAATTTATTATTAATTATGATTAATTAATAACATTTGATAATTAGATGTGATTATTAATAACATCATTAATGCACTAATAATTATGTTTTAAAAAATAAATAATAAATTCGCTAGTATGGACCTATTATTTAAAATATTATTAACATTATTAACCACAATATTTTTTTTGAAATTATTAAAATATAATGTTATTAGCATAATAACAATACATGTTTATTATTATTTAAATTGTAACTTTAATATTAATAATATAGATAGTTAAAAATATATATTTAACATTTAATATTAAAAATATTAAATCTTAAATTTTAGCAAAAGGCATTACTTATTAGATTAATATTATAAATTTTTGGAATTCATATTATAAACTAAAGGGATTGATATGAAAACCCAAAGGTTTAATGCCTGGTTTTATAATGGAGTGGGTCATGTAATATTAATCCCAAAAGTTTATAATATTAATTTCTTCGGTTTATAATATTATTGTCTTACTGTTAAGTTAGTTTATAAACATTTTATATTAAGTTTTTTTTATAAATTTTTAATAGTTATTATCATAAATAAATAAATAATATATCTCTTAAAAAAGTATAAATAAAAATGATGATTAGTAATATTATGAAAGTATGAAAATCAACCTTGGTCAACCACGATCCAATGTCACACTGTCACAAAGATTGTGTTGATATGACAATCAATAATGGTCAAGCATGCATGATCATCGTCCTACGCCACATTGTGACACAAATTGTGTCAATATGAAAATCAACCATGATAAATCATGGTCAACCATGTTTATTTTAGGTTTTATAACATTTATCTTGGGGTTTATATACGTTGGTTTTATAATATGTATCCCTTGGGTTTAGTATCATTCCCTTGGGTTTATAATCCTTTGGGTTTTTAGTATTAATGGTTTTGGTGTATTAATCCCTTGGGTTTATGATGTCAATCCCTTGCGTTTATTAATTTAAGGGTTCTTATTCCTAGGGTATAATATTAGTCATCGGATTTTGAGAATCCAACATCACATTGTGACAAAGATTGTGTTGATATGACAATCAATAATGATCAAACATGGTCGATGATCGTCCTACACTGCATTGTAATAATGATTGTCACAATATGAAAATAAATCATGGTAAATCATGGTCAAACATGTTTATTTTAGGGGTTATAATATTTATCTTATGGTTTATATACCTTGGGTTTATAATATTTATCTCATTAATTTAATATTATTCCCTTGGTTTTATAATCCCTTGGGTTTTTAGTATCAATTATTTTGGTTTATTAATCACTTGGGTTTATAATGTCAATCCCTTGGATTTATTAATCTAAGGGTTCTTATTTCAAGTGTTTAATATTAGTCATAGGGTTTCGAGAGTCCAACGTCGCATTGTGATAAAGATTGTGTTGATAAGGCAATCAATAATCATCAAACATGGTTAATAATCGTCCTATGCTGCATTGTGACAAGGATTGTCTAAATATGAAAATCAACCATAGTAAATCATGGTCAACCATGTTTATTTTAGGGTTTCTAATATTTATATTAGGGTTTATATAGCTTTGATTTATAATATTTATCCCTTCAGTTTAATATTATTCCCTTGGGTTTATAATCCCTTCGGTTTTTAGTATTAATCATTTTTTTTTATTAATCCCTTCTTTTTATTAACCTAGGGATTTAGGGTTTATAATCTTAAGGTTTTTAATTACAAAATTTATATTGTTAATCAGATGGTTTATTAATCACAAGAATTTATAATTTTAATCCCTTGGGTTTACAATAGTAATGCCACATTTTATAATCCAAGGGTCTAATATATTTATATTTGAGTTTATAATATTAATCTTAGGGATTATAGAATGTTGGGGTTATGATGTTAGGGTTTATAATACTTAGTTTGATATGAGGGTTTAATATCAACCATGGTGAGTGAAGGTTAATCTTGGTCATCCATGGTCAATCTTGACCAACTATGGTCAACCATGGCTAGTTGTGTTCTATGAAATCAATCATGGTCAACCATGGTCCAACGTCGCGTGGTGACAAATATTTTTCTAATATGAAAATAAACCTTGGTCAACCATGGTCCATATGTCGAGTTTAGAGCGGAGGCTTGTGAACCCTGAGCGTTTAGGGTTTCTGTCGGACTCTGCAACGAAGATTTCCATCCTAACCTGCACTCTACTGGCCAATACCGTGCACCTGATCGACTACCTTTCACTGCAACAGGACTCCCTGTAATGGCGTCCCCATCGGGGGGTGGTGGTTTCAACACCTCCCCCACCAGGTTCAAGCACGAATCTGGATTCTGAAATAGAAACGGATTCCATCCCTGTGCAACCTGACAATGACGAAATGCAAGATATCTCGGCGGTTCAGGAATCACACAAAGAGTCACAAGATACGGCAGAAAATCCCCGTGATGTACGGGCCAACACTGCAGCAAATAAGGAAATATCCACAGTGACATATCCAACATGCAAGCCCATAGCAGAAGAGAGGCCCAAAATAGAACTACCAAGTCATAGGATAAATGGACAAATCCAGTATATGAAGGACCATGCCCTCATAGGCAAATTTATTGGCTTCTGGCTGACTAAAAACGCTCTGTAGGGTTGGATAGCAGCAAAATGGAAACCTAAAGGACATGTTACCCTTCAGCTAGGTCCAAAAGGGTTCTTCACGGCGGTCTTCAACTGTATTGAAGATCGAAACAGAGTCCTAGACAGCGGCCCTTACTTTTTTAACTTAGCTGGTCTGTACTTACGGGATTGGGTTGAAATATTTAACCCAGATAAGGAGGAATTCAGCTGGGCACCTGTGTGGATCCAGATGTATTCTCTTCGGTTGGAATACTAGGATGAAGAATCGCTGAAAGACATTGGAAATGGCCTGGGCGAGTTCATAAAGATTGCTGAAGAAACAAAACTCTGAAGATATACCTCATATGCTCGCATATGTGTCTATATGCGCCTAGAAAAAGCTCTCTCGGACTCGGTAAGTCTTTATCATGATGATTTTGAGTGGATCCAGCCTTTAGACTATGAACATGTACCTTTCAGATGTTGAAAATGTCATGTCCATGGACATCTATTCCATGAATGCCCTTTAAATGCTAAGCCCAAGAATACTGATGTCTCAGACAAACTTGACTCAGAAGGATTTACCAAAGTCACCAATAGAAAAAAAACTCTTAAAAAGCCTACCACTGGAAAAAAGACTTTCCAAGATAACTCCTCCATTCCTTCCACCAGCAATAGCTTTGATGTACTAGCCAAGGAAAAAGTGCCAGATATTGATACACACAAGCAAGATGCTTCTCCCATCAAGCCATCCCAAAGCCCCCTACCCTATGACTCAATCCTGACTCATTCGCCTCTAAAGGACAACCATAACCCTCAGGCAATGCTTCATAAGGATCCCGATTAGAAACCGAACGACATGGATATTGATTTCTTTCTACAACAGCCTCTTCACTCAAAGGAATCCATGGAAGGAAGCAGTCAGGCCCAAAATATGGAGGAGGAACCGGAAAGCATCGACTTAAGAGGCCTAGACATCTTCAGTCTTGAGCAAGCTTGTAGAAAGAAATAATTTGATAAAATTCCAGAAAACCAAGTAGCCAACCTGGACGTTATCATCTCTAGAGCATATCAGCAGCGGCAATTAGGAATACAACCAGGCAGTCAATGGGACAGAGCACAAATTACCAAAGATTCCAAGAAGCGCAGGAGAAAGACAGATATGAAAAGAACCATTATCATCAGTAATAGCCTGGTGGAGTCAAGAAGATATTCCAAGTTGACAAAGTACTACAAACCTGTCCCTAATAGGGAATCATGAAGCTCACTTCATGGAATTTAAGAGGGCTAAACAGTCCCGGAAAATATAGAATGATAAAAAACATGATAAAGTAGGAGCAACCACAAATATTTTTCATGCAAGAAACAAAATGTAACATCATTACACTTGGTAACATACTCTCAAAAGAATGGCCAGGATGTCATGCCATAGTAGTGGATGCCTTAGGAGCATGAGGAGGGTTAGCTATAGCATGGAATACGCAAGCTATCTCGCTCATAGATTTTAATGCATCTCATCATATCATACAAGCTACATTCCACATTATAGGAACTAATTTACATGGACATCTTACCAATGTCTATTTTCCCCAGGACACCGGCAGTAAGACCGCACTGCTCAACACTATAACAGAGCTCAACTCCAACAAACTCCATCCACTCTGGATCACAGGAGGCGAATTCAACATGATAACCAAACTTGAAGAAAAGCAAGAGCCAAACTCGGAACGAGTAATATTTGTGTTGGTGGAAGAAGCAAATTACATCCAAATTAGACTGCTTCCTAATATTTTACAATGCCATACATCTTCGAGGGAATATCTCTGCCTCAATCCTGCCCCTTTCCAGATCGGATCATTGGCCTATATCTCTTCAATGGCTAAGACCGGGTAATTCTACTTGACGACCATTCCGTTTCGAAGCTTTTTGGCTCACTCACCCTAATTTCAACGATTTGGTCAAATCGACTTGGAAGGACTTCACTCCCCCAGAAGGATAAAAAATGTTTCAATTCCAATAGAAGCTCAACTATCTTAAATTGCACATTAAAAGATGGAATCACTCCACATTTGGAGACATCTTTCAGGCTTAGAATGCTCTAAACCAATAAATGATGGCTCTCCAGCAAAATATCATTATTGATGGAAGGACAGAGGAAACAATGGAACAAGAACGACGGATTCAAAATCAATTGGATGAAAGAAGAAAGAAGGAGGAAATCCTTTGGAAGTAAAAATCTAGAGTTAGATCGCCAAAAGAGGGTGAGCGTAACACAAAATTCTTTCACAGAACTACTATACAAAGGCGGATGCATAACACCATCACTCACATCCAGAATCAACATGGGGAAAGGGTTGAAGATCACGCAAAGATTGAATCAGAGCTCATCAATCATTTCCAGAATGTCCACCAGGAGCCCCAAATCAACAGACAGCCAGCAATAGAAAGACTCACTCAACATATACCGAGAATCATTACGAAGGAACATAATCAACTGCTACTTAGCCGAGTTACTGTCTAGAAAGTTGATATGGCTATGAAAGAGCTCAAGGAAGGTAAAGCTCCAGGGCTGGATGGTTTCACAACCACCTTCTTTCACAATTTCTAGGACCTTATCAAAGAGGAAGTTTGGCAGGTGGTGGAAGAATAAAAAATTCTTCATTGGCTGCTTCCATCTTTAAATACGACTTTTATCGCCCTTATTCCTAAAGAAGAGCACTCTATCACGCCGGACAAATTCCGACCTATTGCCTTATGTAATGTCATTTATAAAGTCATATCCAAAGTCATAGCTTCAAGGCTGAAACCGCTTCTTCCTTACTCATATCGCCAGAACAATAAGGATACGTGGAAGGTAGGCAAATACTGGATGGTATAATCCTCACTCATTAGGTTATACACTCTCTCAAGCACTCCAAAAAGGCAGGTATGATTCTTAAAATAGACCTATCTAAAGCTTTTGACAAGTTAAGTTGGACTTATATTCAAAAAATGCTCTCAGCCTATGGCTTCTCTCCCCCTTGGGTCCGTTGGGTAATGAGTCTGGTTTCTTCCACTTTATTCTCCATCCTTATCAATGGCATTCCCTCTCGACCGTTTAGTCCCTCTCGAGGTATCAAGCAAGGATAACCCCTCTCGCCTTTTATTTTTGTGTTAATGGCGAAAGGATTAGGACGTCTTATCAAGATAGCTCTCCATTCACAGCAACTCAGAGGTATCTCCATTCATAATTCCCATTCTATCACCCACCAATAATTTGTAGATGATAATATGTTATTTGGGCATCCCTCTGTGCAAGAAGCATTAAAATTCAAATGTCTACTTAACGATTTCTCTGACGCTTCTGGGGCCAGCATCAACACAGCTAAATCCAAAATATTCTTCTTTCATACTCCTACCGTGACTCAATCTGCCATAGCTCGCATTCTTGGCTTCTCCATAGCTTCTCTACCTTCCAAATATTTTGGTGCTCCCCTCACTGACTTGGATATAAAACATGCTTCTTGGAAATTACTACTGGAAAAGCTAGAAGCCCGTCTATCTTCATGGGCTTATTGAGCTCTTAATATGGTTAGTAGACTGGTGCTAGTCAAAGCAATATTACAAGCAATGCCTCTCTATCTTTTCTCTGTCTTGGCTACTCCAAAGTGGGTTCTCAAGAAAATCAAAACTCTTCAACGCAATTTTCTTTGGGGGGCCACAGGACAAAATCACAAGTGGGCATTGGTAAAATGGACAACTATCTGTAGAGCCAAAGAAAATGGTGGTATAGGTTTAAGAGATCCCCATCATAGTAATGCAATCATGGGAGCGAGAATCTAGTGGAAATGGCTCTTAGCTCCAAACACGCCTTAGGAAATTATATGGACTGCCAAATATGAAAATCATAGACCACCTGAAGATCTAATTAGATTCACACCTACAGAAAAGGGGTCTTTGATCTGGAATTCGGCTAGAAAACACTTTCATTTGATTCAACAACATAGTTTCTGGGAAATCAGGGATGGTAACACAACACAGTTTTGGATGGACTCATGGCAATAAAAACCAAGGCTATGTAATATCTACAAACCTCCACCAAGTCAGGATTGGGAAGAGCAACAAAGGGAAACAATCCAGAAACAATGGACTCACACCTTAGCACAAGGATACAGACAATGGCGCCCAGTAGCACAACTGCTCAGAAATGGAATAGAGCAACTCCAGAATACCATAAATATTGAACTCCAAAATCGCAAAATCAGATTCTCTGACAAAAACGACATTTTGCGGTGGGGCTACACTCCAAGAGGGACATTCACCACCAAGGAGGCGTATAAAATTTTATGCACCAATCCAATGCCCATCGATCCTCTTTGGAACAGAATCTAGTCTCCTGGAATTTGGCCCAAGGTTTCCATGTTCCTTTGGCTGCTTGGACATTAGCGAATCCTCACATGGTATAACCTTAGGAAAAGAAATTTTCATGGACTCTCCAGATGCCCCAACTACATTCAATAGGAAGAACCCATACAACATCTCCTCGACAACTATTCTCTTGCCAACCAACTCTGGGAGAAAACCAGCTTTCGATGTCAAAAAAGGTGCAAAGTTTCAGGGGATCTAATCAACATAGTTCAAAATTGGAATCAGAATCTCTATAAAAGTGGGCTACTTAACCAACTGTGGCAAATAATACCAGGTCTTCTTCTTTGGACAATTTGGAAAGAAAGAAATCGGCGCATTTTCAAGAATCAGAGCACACCTCTAGAAACCATTTGGAGCAACCTCTGTCTTAATCTTCAGGAAACCTTGGCAATTCAAACATGGCATGATGAATATTTTCCTACACTCCCACAAGAGCACGCAATTTGGGCGAATTGGAATCTTCAAATCCCCTAAATTCTAAAAGATCCAAGAATTTATCCCAATTCCTCTACAACGATAGTAAATGGATGCCCCCTCCTCAAGGAACTTTCAAACTCAACTTTGACGGGGCTTCCAAGGGCAATCCAGGTAGAGCAGGGTTCAGAGGCATCTTCAGGGATCACAAATGCAAACCACTCCTGCTATTTCTGGGCAACATGGGATGTGATACGAATAACTCAGCTGAGTTAGAAGGCCTATGGAAGGGTCGTTCTTTATCCCATCAATATGGTTTTCATCCTTTGGATATTGAAGGAGATTCACAAATTCTCATAAATATGGAAAATAAACTTCTGCAAGGAGCGCATGCAAACAAAGTGGCCATAAGATGGAGACTAGCTGCTAGATTGGAACTAATAGAACAATGACACAACACCAACCGAGCGCTCATTTTCAAACATGTCAAAAGGGATGGAAACAAGGTTGCCGACCTCTTGGCCAATATGGGAGTAGACAGTGAGCATATTCTTCTCGTCGGTTCACTAGACATTATACATGATAGCACCCAAATACAAGAATGTAACACTTTGGTCCATAATGATGCAGAACTCCCGGATGCGGGTGTCTAGTTGGTGGATTAAGTTGATGGGACTTTGGAAGGGCAAGTTGCTAGGACACTTGGCCACCCACACCATCGCCATGCGCGAATGTCTCCAATGTGTTGTTGTCATCCAGATTGCATTTAAGCCGAATGAAGGCCGAGAACCAATCATCATTCTTACCTGCGCCTCCGTAAGGATTTCTCTACCTGAGCACTCTGATCACATTAGTGGGCTAATTAAGCCGGGTGTGCATTGAGGCAATTTCACCCTGGTTTTTAAGATGGATGAAGGTAGAGGAAATTCAATCGCTCCTCCTCCGCAACAGAGCTTCTGCTCCCCTACCGTTGTGAGACCCTGCTCTCGCACTACAACGGGAAGATGGTGTCTTATATCATGCTGCATTGAGCTGGGAAATGCGCTTCAACTATCTCAAAATAGCCTATGAAATCTGAGCTCTGCCACCTTGGACCTCCTATTCACTTCGTTCACTCCTTGCTCTACTTCCCCGCATCGTCATTTGCCAAAATCTGAGCAACACACCATGCCGAGACTGCGCCACCGCATGAGGTGTAGAAGGGGAAGCACCACAAGCCGTCCTCAGCATGCCCCCTCCTCTTTCAATTCTGTTTCCTCATCTCCCTCCTCTGATTATTTTGTGAGCAGGTACTCGAACATGAGAAGTGGAAGGGGGAGATCCCACTCGGCCAGTTTTAGAATGGATTCTCCCGCCCCTACCACTCCAACAACCCTCGCTTCAAATATGCCCCAGAAAGCTCATTTCTACTTCAACTGCTCCCTGAATCGCCCCCGAATCATTTCTTCCATCTCGGGGGTGTTCAAGGAGGAACCACAGTTGGCTAACACCAGCACGCATTCGGGAGGGAAGACTACTGCGACGGCTCAGGACGTGGATGAGAAGAAGCGGCAGGAGGAGAAGCACAAAGAGAAAGCTTCTAGTGATGAGGATAAGGATCTCCACAGGTTTGGGCGCTCCAAGCAGAGCACAGCCTCTAGTGCAGACAACCCAAAGGAGGATGATGACATGGAGCCCTACATGTGCCTCATTACTGAAGAACCACCTCCTCATCATGATATTTAATCATTCAAAATGTGTTTGGTTTTTGTTGTTCGAGGCCCAACTATATGGGATAGATCTTGAATTTTTACCAATGTTATGAGGTAGTTTTTGTCAGACAGTCTATAATCTATGCAAAGAACAATGGAATCCAAGGCTGATACCCCTGCGTGGGGAGCACATGAGCACAATGTCTGGACTGGTTTCCCCTAGTGGGCAGTCAATTTTCAGTTTTTTTTGCTGAACATGCCACATTTTTTGGGAAAAGTTAAGGCTTCAGCCACGATGTATATTACTCTTCCTCTATAATAGATTTAAACTAATTTAGAAAAAAAAAAACCATGGTCCATATGTCACATTATTACAAATATTGTGTTTATATGGCAATCAATAATGGTCAAACATGGATGATCATCGTCCTATGCCACATTGTGATAAAAATTGTCTCAATATGAAAATCAACCATGGTAAATCATGGGAAACCATGCTTATTTTAGGTTTTATAACATTGATCTTGGGGTTTATATACATTGGGTTTATAATATTTATCCTTTTGTTTTAATATCATTCCCTTGGATTTATAATCCCTTGGGTTTTTAGTATTAATCAATTTGGCTTATTAATCCATTGGGTTTATAATGTCATTCCCTTGGTTTTATTAATATAAGGGTTCTTATTCCTAGGGTATAATATTAGTCATAGGTTTTAGAGAGTCCAACGTCGCATTGTGACAAATGTTCTGTTAATATGGAAAACAATACTTTTCAAACATAGTTGATCATCGTCCTACGTTGCATTGCAATATAGATTGTCTCATTATTAAAATAAACCTGGTAAATAATGGTTAAACATGGTAAATCATGGTTAACCATGTTTATTTTAGGGTTTATAATATTTATCCCTTCAGTTTAATATTATTCTCTTGGGTTTTTAGTATTAATCCTTTTGTTTTATTAATATCTTGGGTTTATAATTTCAATCCCTTGGGTTTATTAAAATAATATATTTAGTGTTTATAATTGTGGGGTTTATATTGTTAATCACAGGGTTTATTAATAACAATAATTTATTATATTAGTCCCTTGGGTTTACAATACTAATGTCAGGGTTTATAATCCCAGGTTCTAATATTTATCTTCAGGTTTATAATATTAATCTTAGGATTTATAGAATATTGGGGTTACGATGTTAGGGTTTATAATATTTAGTTTGATATTAGGTTTTGATATTAACCATGGTCAACAAAGGTCAATCTTTGTTAACCATGGTTAATCCTAGCCAACCATGGTCCAATGTCGCATTGTGACAAAGATTGTGTTGATATGCAAATCAATAATGGTTAAACATGGTTGATCATTGTTAATATAATAATAATTATGTTTAAAAAAATAATAATAAGTTCAATAGTATGAACTCTTACTTCAAATATTATTAATATTATTAACCATAATATTTTTTTGGAATTATTAAAATTTAATGTTATTAGCATAATAAGAATAAATTATTATTATTATTATTTAAATTGTAACATTAATATTAATAATATGGATAGTTGAAAAATATATATTTAATATTTAATATTATAAAAATTAAATATTAAATATTAGCAAAAGACATTACCTCTATTAGATTACTATTATAAACTTTTGGATTTAATATTATAAACTAAACAAATTAATATGAAAACCCAAAGGTTTAATCTCTTGGGTTTATAATTTTAATTACTGAGGAATGTTAATATTAGCTTTTAAATTTGAATAAGCTCCCAATGGATGAGTTTCTTCTTTGTGTTTGAATATTTTGACTTACAAATTCATTTTGACTAAAAATATTTGAAATAAATATGATTATTTTATTTTAAATTTGCATATTAAATTTTAATAATATATTATTTATTAATTTAAAAAAAAAATAGATTTTATGTTAAAATTCTAATAATGAGAATACATTTAAATATGCTAGAAAAATAATATGTTATAGAAAGATATCTTTACTCAATCAGAAGCACTTAATTTTACAATAATACAATACTAAGTTTTAATATTAAACTCCAAATATTTCACATCTTTATTTACATAATAAGAAATTAAATTGTATAAACATAAATAAATTAAATTTCCAAGAATGTTGGGCTATTTATATTATGTGATTTAATAAACAATGGTGGACAATGAGAAATCCATCAATTTCAAGATAACATAAACCAGTAAAGAATGCATGCATCAAAAAAGGACAAATAAGCATTAGTCAAGTCAGAGAACAATATGTTATATAACCATGTCATGTCTTAATCACAAATACTTAAATTTATAATAATACAATGCAAAGTTTTGATATTAAATTTTAGGATTTAATATTATATTTCATTTTTGATATTACATTTAAGAATAATATTAGTTTTTTTCATTTAATTTTTATTAAATATGGTTTTTTATTTTAATTTTTCATAGTAAATTTTAATAGGTATTTTATTTATTTTAACTATTTTTTATTAAAATAGATTTTATATTAAGTAATATACTTTTATATAATATTTTTAATGTTTATATTGAAATAACAATTACTAACACTATTATTAATGTTAATTATTAAAAACTGTAATATTAATAAATACAATTTATAACAACAATAATATTTAAATTAATATTGAAAATGATGTTCTTAATAGCATCATTAATATAATATTAATAATGTTTAAAAAATAATATTTATGATGCCATTAACCCAATATAATGTGGTTATCAACAACTATTAGGTTATTAACATATATTGTGGTTTGCATATACTATATCAAATCTCATGTGTGACCAAAGTGGTTTAATAAATACTAATAAGTATTTATGTAAGTTTAAATTTATTAATAATTAATAATAATACAATAATTATAATATTAATTATGATTAATTAGTAACATTTAGTAATTAGATGTGATTATTAATAACATCACTAATACAACAATAATTATGTTTAAAAAATAAATAATAATTTTCGAGGTATGAACTCATTATTAAAAATATTATTAATGTTATTAACCATAATAATTTTTTGGAATTATTAACATTCAATTTTATTAGTATAATAACAATAAATTAATATTATTATTTAAATTGTAACATTAGTATTAATAATATGGACAGTTAAAAAAATATATATTAAATATTTAATATTATAAATATTAAATGTTAGAAGAAGGCATTACCTATTAGATTAATATTATAATTTTTTGAAATTCATATTATAAACTCGAGGGATTAATACGAAAACCTAAAGTTTTAATTCGAGACAGATAATATTAATTCCAATGAATGATTTTATTAATATTAGTTTTTTGCATTTATGTTTGATTAGATATGGTTTTTTATTTTAAATTTTTATATTATATTTTATGATGATGACGATGATGATGGTTAACGTCCATTGAGACCAAAATTTGGTCACCTAAAGAAACAAATTATGTAGTTTGTTTTAAAATTGTACTCCTATGCTACAAGAGCTTGGAAAGAAGTGTCCCGAGCTCACTATAATTTTAGCGCGTTAAAAGGCTAGAATGATCGGTATTGTAACAAAGATTATGAAACTGAGATTTAATACATATATTATTAATTTTAACGATTTTTTATTTAAAAATATTTTATGTTGAGTAATATAATTTTATATAATATTTTTAATATTTAAATTAAAAAATGTAATACTAACAAATATAATTAATAATAACAATAACATTAAACTAATATTGAGAACCATGTCATTAGCAATGTCATTAATATAAAATTAAGAATGTTTAAAAAATAATATTTGTAATTCTATTAACTCTATATAATGTGGTTATCAAAAAATATTAGGTTATCAACATATATTGTGGTTTGCATATACTATGCTCTTATTAACAAATATTAGGTTATCACCATATATTGCGGCATGCATATACTATATCAAATCCCATGATTGACCAAAGTGGTTTAATAAATACTAATGTAAGCATTTATGTAAGTTTAGATTTATTAATAACTAATAATAATATGGTAATTATAAAATAAATTATTAATTATGATTGATTAGTAACATTTAATAATTAGACGTGATTATTAATAACATCATTAATAGAATAATAATTATGTTTAAAAAAATAAATAATAAATTCACTCGTATGGATTCATTATTTAAAATATTATGAATGTTATTAACCATAATATTTTTTTGGAATGATTAACATTTAATGTTATTAACATAATAACAATATATTATTATTATTATTTAAATTGTAACATTAATATTAATAATATAGATAGTTAAAAATATATATTTTCAATATTTAATATTATAAATATTAAATATTAGCAAAAGGCATTACCTATTAGATTAATATTATAAATTTGTGAAATTTATATTATAAATTCAAGGGATTAATGTGAAAACCCAAAGGTTTAGTCTTTTGAGTTTATAAGGTTAATTTGTCACACATATAATACTAATCCCAATGAATAATGGTAATATTAGTTTTTAAATTTTATTGAGCTCCCAATGGATGAGTTTCTTCATAGTGTTTGAATTTTTTCATTTGCAAATTTAATTTTGAGGTAAAAATATTTGAAATAAATATGATTATTTTTTTTTAAATTTTAATAATATATTATTATTATTATTATTATTTTAAAGAGATTTTCCATTAAAATTTTAATAAAGAGAATAAATTTAAATAGGTTATACAAAGAATATGTTACTCAAGGATATCATGACTCAATCACAAACACTTAAGTTTATAGTAATGTAATATTAAGTTATAATATTAAACTCCAAATGTTTCACACCTTTATTTATATAATAAGAAATTAAATTGTATAAACATTAAAAAAATAAATTTTCAAGAATGAAGGGCTATTTATTTAGTGTGATTTAATAAATAATGGTGCACAATGAGAAATCTAGAAACAGGGTGCTTGAAAAGGCCAAAAGAAATGTGGGGGGAAAGAGTATGTATTTTTTTCTCTTCAGGAAAAGTGGGAACAGAAAAACATTTTATTTTAGAATGCGAGGCCTTCAAAGATATCAAGGAAAATTGTGCAGGTATTTTGGCAGCTAGTTCTTGGGATAATCTATTTAGCAAAGAGTTTGTCAAGAAGCTAGGAGCGGTTAAGTTCTTGGGATAATCTATTCAGCGAAGAGTTTTTCGAGAAGCTGGGAGGAGTTATTGTAAAACTTTAGTCAGCTAGATGGAAAAGCAATTAGTCCCATAGGTTATTTTTAGTCTTGTGGACGTTAAAAATACTTTCTTTATTTCTTTATTTCTTTCTAAACCACTAATAATGCATGCATTCACACATGAAAAATAAGCTTTAGCAAGTCCGAGAAGAATATGTTATATTACCATGTCGTGTCTCAATCACAAATACTTAAGTTTATAATAATACAATACAAAGTTTCGATTTTAAATTTTAGGATTTAAAATTAGATTTGATTTTCAATATCACATTTAAAAATAATATTAGGTTTGAATTTAACTTTTATTAAATATGGTTCCTTATTTCAAAATTTTCATATTAAATTTTAGTAAATATATTATTTATTTAAGTATTTTTTATTAAAAAAGTTTTGATATTAAGTAATATACTTGTATATGATATTTTTAATGTTTATATTCAAATAAAAATTATTAACATTAATTATTAAAAACTGAATATTAATGAATATAATTAATAATAACAATAAAATTTAAATTAATATTGAAAACCATGTTAGCATTCATTTTCTAAGCG
The DNA here is from genome assembly GCA_034641835.2 of Pinus albicaulis. Classification (NCBI taxonomy): domain Eukaryota; kingdom Viridiplantae; phylum Streptophyta; class Pinopsida; order Pinales; family Pinaceae; genus Pinus; species Pinus albicaulis. The sequence goes on along the minus strand of CM076570.1, from coordinate 132,856,823 downwards.
AAAGAGTTTCGAGCAAACCCTAATGGCATCCGCTGTTTCCTTTGCTCCCTTGGCCTTGTGGGGCGATGCCGCCGCCGTCACCATTGCAGGGCATGCATTCCCTAAAGGTTTCGTTGCCGCAGACCTACGTGACCTTTCCCCTTAGAAAATACACAAAGCGCAGCCATGGATCTCACAACTGGCGAAAAGGTTCACGCAGGCGGCAGACCGAGGGTTTAACCTCACTTGGAATGCCGCAGATTTTGCTGCTGGGACAATCGCTCCTAAAAAAGTTTCTCTCCGCAAACGATTTGGAACAGAAGCAGTCTCCAAAGTGGGATGGCACAAAAATTTCGAATCAGGTATCTTTGAGGCGTCAACTACAGCTGCGTCCCTGCTTTCCATCCTCCACAGCAAAACAGGGGATAGCTGCCGACCCAGGAGCGCTTCAGATCCTAAGTTCCAGGCAAATGAGTCTTTAGACCCATCTTCTACTGCTTATCGGAAGCAGATCTGTTTCTTAGACCAGTCAGTACTACCAGAAGGAGACACAACTTTTCAGATCCAGATCATTCTCCACTCTGGAAAAACTCTGCTTTAGTGGGTGCGCGATACAGACCTTGCGCAGGATCTTTTGCACAAACTCGAACTCCAGATGGGGATTCCCACCTCCTGCCAGAGGTTGCTGTTTAATGGTAAGCAACTAGAGGACTCTCTCCCCCTTTCCTTTTACAGTATTCAGAGGGATGCTACTATTGTTCTTACTTTTCGCCTAAGAGGAGGGTCCTTTGGGCAGACATCCTCTGCCCCATAGTTCTCTTATAAAGCTGTTGTCCATAAAGATGCAGCCCATCCACAGACCTCCTCAAAGGCAGCGTAACCTGCTATGGCCCAGGCAACTCAACCAACTATGGCTCCCAAGCCATTTTTGGTGGACAAATTGGAGGAAATTCCTTCAATAGCATTCTCTGTGCCTGGGTTTGAAGAATTCCAACAGAATTTTGCAGAATCTGCAATCATATGCAGATTTAATGGTTTATGGCCACGCACTGTAGATTTATACCAATGGATCCATAACAACTGGACTAAAAAATGCCAGATCTACTTATGCTCGAAAGACTTCTTCATTGTAGCTTTTGATCTAAATGAAGACTACCAGAAAGCCATTACAGGAGGCCCTTGGTTCTGGGGCACGGCTGGGCTTTTCCTTTCCCCATGGTTTCCAGTTTTCGACCCTTCGACAGCGGTCATCACCAAACTTCCCATTTGGGTCACACTCCCGAACCTTCCGGTGCATCTATGGCATACTTCTGTCTTCATAGCCATTGGAGACACATTAGGATGCTTCCTCGCTACAGATAATTCGAGAAGGGACAATGGACTCTTCACCTACGGCAGAATCTATGCGGAAATAGACATCAGCAAAGGACTGCCGGATCAGATCAACCTCAAGATTGGGGATTTTCACTGGACTCAAACTTTGGATTACGAAAATACAGCTTTCCGTTGCCGCCATTTTCATCAAACGGGGCACCTCCAAAAGGACTGCACCCAGATCCTCAACAAAAAGAAGAATTTGGTTCGCAAACCCAAAGTCAAGAGTTGGAATCCCTATGTTCCTCCCCCCATGGATGATTCAAACTCCTCCAGCTCGGATGAGGAGGAAATAGTAGCAGATGAGTTGAATGATGGAGCTCCGTCGGACGCCCCCTCTGTTGTTCTTGTGGACCCCTCTGCCCCGTTGATCTCTCAGAAATGCTCTCACGGGTCTTCGTCCTCTGACTCGGATAAGGAGTCTCCTCCTTTTGCGTAGAATAGTTTGCAGATGATTCCCGTCCAGCCAACTCATAATGGCTGGGTCACAGTCAGTAAAAAGAAAAATAAAAAATGTCGATTGGGAGATTCTACCCATTCGAGTTTGACTCCCTAGTCCAGTTCTTTACTTTATGTTCTACTGGTTATCCTTTTGCTTATGCCGTGGATGTTCTTTGGGACCGAGGTTGATAGTATATCATTTCCGGCTTCCCCTCTTTATTAATAACATCTTTAATACAATAATATGTGTATTAAAACCCCAGCTGCGGGTGTTCATTAGACATATGGGAACGTGGCACTTCGGCCACTTCCCAAGGCAAATAGCCGGTGCAGCCCATATGGCTCCCGGTACCGCCATTAAACACAGCATTTACTCCTCGCACCGGGTGAAGGCTCCTCTCCTCGATCGGATCATTCAGCTCTCCGTTATGGTGGTCATGGCGGTCATTCTGGGCGCTCATAGCATTTGTGCAGGGTTGAATGGTGGGATGGATAAGCCAGCCTCGCCTATCCCACTGCACACGTTTTGTTCTTCTGCTACTTCTGAAGCCAACCTCAAGACGCACACAGGGAAACGCAGCTCGTTAGGAGCCTGCATCGAGTTGGCTCCCAATTTGCATTTTTCCCATAGTCCTTGGTGCAATCAGTCCGCTTACAATTCTGCTTCTTCTGTGCAGTCCGGCATTCCCATCCCTCCTTCTGTCGATACGCCCAGAACTACTCATCATTCTGCTTCAGGCTCTCTCTCTCATTCCCGCCCTACCTCGAACTTTCTCTGTCGGAAGAGCACTGCTCAACTGGGCTCCAATTCGACAATCATGCCACGCCTCCGCGAGCGCATGAGAAGCAGAAGGAGTTCTGGTCGTGGGCGGCTCAACCATTAACGCCCTCCTCCTGTTCCTGCTCCGGAGTCTGAGATGGATACTGGGTTTACTACTGATACTGCTCAACGCTCACTCAGGCCTTCCATCCGTCAAACCTCTCAGCGTGCTGAGTTAAGGTTCGACTGCACCTCCTGCAACGCTATCCTCACTGCTGCTATTATGGTCACGCTCCGGGAAGAAGTTCCGAATTTTGGCCCGCCCAATGCGTCGAACAGGCCTAACCCGCCTCCTGTTGACCTTGCCTCCTCAGCTCCGCGGCACGAGACCAGCATGGCAAACGCTCGTGAAGAAGGTGGACGCGCTCTCAGGGAGGAACCGGTGGACAGAGGCGAGATGTTCGCTTGCAGAATTATTGAGGAATCGCCCTCACCCACTCATGAATAGCTTCTGCTTGGTTTATCAGGTTCCTCTATTTCGTTTTACTGGAAATCTTCTGTTTTACAGCTATGTTGCTTTGCTTTACAGGCACTGTATGTTTTTCAGACTTAGTGTTTTTTTTTATTACTACAAACTTAAAACCGGTTTCCCATTGTTGGGCGGTTCAGAAGCTTTGGTTGAAAGGACTGGTTTCCCGTCTCGGGCAGTCCAAAACTCACATGTTCTGCTTGACTATCAAGCCCAACAGTCAGGCTTCCATAGCTGACGTTGGTGCAGTTTTGTACTATAGCTTTTAAACTTAATAGAAATTAGTCTTACTTAGAAAAAAAAAATATGTGTATTAAAAATAATAATAATAAGTTCATCGCTATGGACCCATTATTTAAAATATTATTAATGTTATTAACAATATTTTTTTTTTTGGAATTATTAAAACTTAATTTTATTACCATAATAACAATAAATTATTATTAGTATCTAAATTGTAACATTAATATTAATAATATGGATAGTTTATATATATATATATATATATATATATATATATAGATATATATATATATATTAAATTTTAAATATTAAATATTAGCAAAAGGCATTACCTATTAGGTTAATATTATAAATTTTTGGACTTCATATTATAAACTCAAGGGATTAATATGAAAACCCAAAGGTTTATTCCCTTGGGTTTATAATGTTAATCTCTGACGCATATAATATTAATGCCTTAGGTTTATAATATTATTGTTTTACTTTTAAGTTAATTTAAAAATAGTTTATAGTAAGTTTTTTATAAGCTTGTAATAGTTATTATCATAAATAAATAAATAATATATCTCTTAAAAAATATAAATATAAATGATGATTAATAATAACAATAAAATTAATATTAAAAAAAACATTATTATTAATATTATTAAATATATAATAACATCGTTAATACAATATTAATCTTGTTTTAAAAAAATATTAATAACATTATTAATCGTAATAATTTTTTAAATTTATTAACATTTAATGTCATTAAGAGAATAACATTACAATAGAATTAATAAGTCAATAGAAAGACTTGGAGCTGACATCACTCTGCTAGGGTTTCTACTAAGGTTCTGAGAAACCTAACAAGTCTGCTTTGAACATTGTCAGCAACTCTGCCCTTAGCACCAACCCTTCTTAAACCTACTGCATTGACAAACTGAATGCACATTACTGTAGGGGTTGTGGTGCGGGGGGGTGAGAGCCCCTCCTATTGGAATATTGTGAGAAGCGAAAGAAGTTCGTAGGGTGTGCAAACCGTCGACACATAGAATGGTAAGATAAAAGGACCCCATGTTCTCGAAGCCCAATGGCAGACTCGCATGTGCAATGAGTGCCTCCCAATCGAAACAAAAAGGCCTCGCTTTGTCATACCGAATAAAAAATTGGAGAACTATAAGAAATATATGAAGGATCACGCAATGATCTATGAATTTATAGGGATCTGACCAACTGAATGAGATATGGTTAAGAGGATTCAACATAAATGGAAACCAAAAGGCCACATCGAGCTGAAATTGAGGGATAGGGGTTTCTTTACAATAATTTTATCCAATTTTGAGTACAACGAAAGGGTGTTCAATGGCAGCCCTTACTTCTTTAATAATAGAGGGATGTTCACAAGACACTCGGAGGAATTTTATAATCCAGATCTAGAAAAAAGTATTAGCGTCTCCAGTATGGGTTTTCCTCTTTGGTATTCAGGTGGAATTCTGAGATCTAGACATCCTGGAGGGTATCAAGAACTCCACAGGAAGTTTTGTGAAAGTTGTAGATTGAACGAGAAGGGGACTGTAGACATATTACACAAGGATTTGTATTTATATGAATATAAAATAACCGTTATTGGAATCCATCGAAATGGAATACCATGATGAGGTATGGAAGGAACCCATTGACTATGAGAAAATCCCCTTCAGATGTCGTAGATGCCTTGAATATAGCCATCTATTCTGAGACTGCCCAATGAACGAGCCTGAGGCCCATTAGCCATCCAAACCCAACAACCTGGGGAAATCAGAAGAAGGAGAGGAGGATTTCAGGAAGTGCAAAGGAAGAAATAGAATCAAAAGAACCCTCATCCCTTAGCCCAATTGCGGCCAAGAAAAGGTCCACAAAACAACAATTGTTGTGACATCCTGCAGGAGGAGGAAGATTTAGGGGAAGGAATTATGGGAGCAATAGGTCCATATATTCAACCAACACAACAAAATGATGGAAATAGTGTCAAACAAAATGTGGAGGAGGAAATTTTTGACAAAGAGGATATAGAATAGTCAATGGAACATGCCAACATGGAAATCGATAGTAAAAGAGAAGAAATAAGTACTGAAGAGAAATTTTTACGTAGACTGTTGAACGAGTGGAGGCATTTGGATGAGCGCCTCATATTAGAGGATCAGACACAACTTTACAAAGTGACATTCCAACAATACAAAGAAAATAAGGGGATGGGTGGATCCGCTCAACTGTAGCAACTTGGATCGCAAATCAATCTATAATATCCCTGATTTATAACTTTTATGTTTATGTAAATAAGACAAAGGTCTAGGTGCACCTATCGAAAAAATTATGTTGTTGGCAGAAATATTTTTAATTAATAATTATTTATGAAAATTATGGCAATTTTGTAAAGACAAAGTAATTGAGATCTGGAAATTCTTATCCATGAGTATAGGATAACATTTCATGCTTTCCCAAAATTCTCCAAAAAAATCCTTTGGAGAAAAATAAAAATATGAAATTAGATAGAAGGAAAATATATAAGAAATCCCTAGTAAAGAGAAAGTTACTGGGAAGAGGTAAGAAAAACTGCGCCAGGGAAACACGAGTTTTAAAGAAAAAATTTGTGGATAAAAACAAAGTTAAAGCCTAGTCTATAGGAAACAGTAGCCCATAATAACGAGATGTTGTTATGGAAACTTGTTGGGGAAAGTGGTCATAAAAGTGCCATCACTAGTGTGACAAGAGGTTATCAACACTCATGAATATTGAATCTTCTCGGGGGAGAGCTCTGAGGAGAAGCTCGTGGTTGGGAGGAAAATTTGTCTTTAAAAATTGGTATGCAACACATTGAACTTTTATATTTAATTTCTTGTGTTTTATTAATGGATAGATCAAAATCTTGTCTAATTTAATAGAAAAATCCTGCCTTGTAAATAAGGGATTAATGATATGTAAACCATGTTGGAAACATGGTACAGGCTAGTTGCATACACTTGGTTAATATTATATACAGTCTTAGTAATGTGTATTTTATAGTGTCAATATTGTTTTAAATACAACATTGATATTGTGTTCAATACAGTAAACTAAGGTACTGCAGGTGGATGCAATTACAATATGTTTAATTATAAACCCCAATTTAGGGTTATGATAAGATAGTAAACAATGTGTACTTATTAATATATGTGCAGAAGTAAAATAAAAAATATAGAACCTGTCAATTGTAGCTACTAAGATAAATTAAAATGAAATGAATACATGATACAGTGTAGAACAAACTACAAATACATTTATATATAAATTACAGATACATGTAACAATTCATAGAAACCAAGTAAACCATTATTAAAAACAGATAATTATGGAAACACATAACATATGAATGGATTCAAAAACTCATGAATTCAATATAAAATATGAAACTATGATATAAGTACATAGACATCCATCACATATATGATGAGGAAAAGTAATCCATAATTCTAGTTATAAATATATATAAGCTATCTAGTACAATAATCATTGTACATCATTGAGGATTACACAGTCGTATGTACATAACTAAATTAAACAGAAAAACACATATTACATAAATTCATTAACTATCAAAGACCAAGTGTGGCACTAACATCTAAAATGCAATACCTATCTATGCTAAGTGCCAGAAGGAGATCCATGGCAGAGCATCATGCTACCAACCTGAGAAGGAATAAAGTTGGTAAGCATGGGAAGTGAGGAAAATTTGAGTGTCACGTAGACCAATCACATTCAAAATCATAACTGTAAAAGAGCAGCAATGTGAGAATGAGAGAGAGCCAAATAAAATAATAAATAAAAATTATTACTGTGTAAAGGACAGAAAGATGCCTTACCTGAGCATGTTTTCCTGCCATTGATTTCTCCACTTGTGCATAAAATTAAAATAATGTTGTGAGTGAAGGGATCCTCCAACATATACACATGAAAATACAAAAATGAGAATCTAAGAATTACATAAGGTATCGAATTTACCCGAAGTTGGAAGGATGCGAGGATAGGCTGACATCCTCATCTTTTTCATAAAAATTCTCAATTTGAGCGGAAGAGTAACCTGAATGGAAATAATCCACATATTAAACTCAGATTATAAAATGAAATGTTATGCAGAATGGAAAAATTTATAAATGAAATTAAATATATAACATTAACAAAAAATGAGAAATAGAGCAGGGAGATGAGGGCATTGCCAAACCTTGAATGAGGAACATAAACATCGTGACGAAATTGTGTGAAAACTTTAAGGGGTATAACCAGCTAGATAGGTTACACATTTTTCCTTAGCAGTGTGAAGGGGAAAGAAACCCAGAAATTTCTTATGCAAATGACATGAGTAATACAAGGAGGTACAATCCCAAATTCAATATAATTCAATGAATAGATATAAAGAAATACTCAGAAGTAAATGAAACCATGGGTAAATCATGTTTTGCATAATAATATAGAGTATTAACCTAGAATGATATGGGTAACACAGAAGTGAACCAAAGCTATAACGAATACACCCAGATCCAACTAAAAATTATGAACAAGACATAAATGATAAACCGAGCTCTCATGAATGTCTCGAGTTCAATTCCTACTATGAACAGAACAAAAATCTAAACTGTGACACTTAGAATTTAATTACACAGAGGAATTGAAATTCCATTTAATTCACAAGAAAATGTACACTGCATGAATTAGCTTCCCATGGGGGGAAGAGCACATACCATGCATAATCAAAATAAATGTATAAATCGAATGTACCCAGGTTTAAATCAACAAAAGGGACGTAATCCATTTATATTCACGGTCAATTGGTTTACAACAACATGTATAGATTATGCTCCTGAATATAACGACAAATTGAATATATACAACCCAAAAAACTAAAACGGTGAACCCATAACTTAATGGAACAGAGGATAGTCAGTACGCTACCCAAACATGTTCCATTCATAAAAGGATTATAATGTGAAATTAAATAGTTCGATGATTATCCGATGCTCTCGTCAGCGTACTCACATAGCAAGGAATTAGAAACTAGTAACGTAGGGAAAAATGGCCAAGTGCAACAAAAAATGAAATACCAAATGCAATTATAATTAAACCCATATTTTATTATCCATTCCTATTCTGGACTATGAAAATTTGAGATAGAATGAGAGGATTCTAACACCTTGGCTAATCTAATAGATTCACAGAATTCGAACAATGAGAAGGACTTCCCCAAATCAAATAGGCCAGGTCACAGATAAACAACGTAGGGCTAAAATTCTGGGAATGGTAGACATACTAAACCTAGGGTTTAATTCCATACGATATATATGTACGAACCAAGAATTTGAATGGTGAACAAAATTGAAAATGTTGAAACCAAAATGCGTAGGAAGAACCCCTTACCTCTTATGAGAAGAAAGGGGTCGAAGGGCTGCCGATTTGAAATCAAATACTTTCCATAGAAACATTGTGAGGAAAGAGAGAGATCTTTACCCAAATTACTATGAAAATGATATAGAGGGTTCCTCCCTGCAAAAATAAAGCAACCCACAGTCAGATGGGTATTTAAAAATTAATGAAAGTCAAGACGTTAAAACATAGGGAAAAGGTAAACCAGAGTACCTGATGTGAAGGGCGAGTTATCTGAGGTGAAGGCCAACTCTGTCAACATTGATAGGTTAACTGAAACAAAAACAAAATGACATTAGAAATCAATCTTGAAGAGTTAAAAAAAAACTCAGCTATGTAATCATGCCAATGAGGAAACACAATAAAAACACAGAAAACCCTTACCTTTGAGGCCATGGCAATGGAATGCTCCATGCAGAACCAAATTTTTTTCATGGCTAGCATGTTAAACACCCTCAGAGTTGAATTCGAGAAGGAATCGAAAGGAATCAAGCTACCATGGCTTTGAAAAGTCGAGTTGTAGGTCGAGCTATGGAGAAATGGATCCCTCAGGTCAGATGGCCATAAAGCACACAGAGAAATGTCAAAATAAGGAAGAGTAAGGTAGGTTAAACCCTCAGGTTTTTTGAAAAGACTCTAATCCATAGATCTATTCCCATATGATCACAATCTTCCATCTATGGCATCTAAAATGGTGAAGGCCACGTGAGGGTACATGGAATTTTCCACATGGATATTGTAGAGCGAGACAAGTCATCATGTAGGGTTAGCAAATTAATTTCAAAATGGAACTATAAAATGAGGGTTAAAACCTCCGTACCAACCATAAGAGGACCATACATATATTTAATATGGGGGCTAAAGGTATAAAGATGTTACCATAGAGGACCATAGGTAATGAAAATATTAAAGTTAGAAGTAGAACATAGGTTAAATAATAAAAAGGGTAATGTATGCGAGGATATGAAAAGGAAAGTAAAGGTAAGTAAAGGCTAGAGTATAGATTATGGTATGTAAAAGATAGGTTAACAATATTAACCTATGAATTATAAATAATTAAATGGTTATGAATCCTTCAACTAATAAGGATCCAACCTGCTGAGATAGTATAACTAAGAGTCTTAGTTAAAGATAATTGTTTGAATTAGAGGGCCATTGTAACCATAAAAGAGATGCGGTTTATTTATGATGATAAAAGGGGGATGCTGAAAATTAAACCAAGAAAGTAAATGATATATAAAAAAAGTATATATATAAAAAACTAAATAAATAATAATAATAATAATAATAATAATAATAAAAAAAAATTGGAGACATGACAAGTGTTATGAGAGCCCAAGCTAAAACTCTGGGCTTACGGACCCCAACACTGGAAATTCCGATGTTTGGAAATTTTTATTTTATGGTTAAAAATTTGTGTTACAAGAAAATGATTAGTTGCATATTATGGTTTAGTAAAGATAATAGTTTCATGTGCATCAGATATAAGGTGCGGATAGAATCACAGTTGTTGTCATGTTTGACACAGAAGAGTTGTATGTGGAAATGGGGGAGGAGGATATCCCACCAGATTCCAACACCCATATACCGGAAATTATGAAAAAATTGCAGCAGGAAATGGTTCAGCTAAGTACTAGCAATGAATGTTTACTGCAAGCTAGAAATGAACAAGAGAGGTTGATAAGAGAATTAACCTCTAAATCCATTCATTAAGACGGAGGACCAGAAAAACTGAAATTAAAAGAAACAAAAACCAACTCAGAGAAGTCTGAGTGTGGGGAGTAGTCTGGGAAAGCAGACTCTAAGTCCAAAAGGAGGAAGGAGTTGCAAGGGGAATTCCGCAAGATAAAGCCTCCAACCTTTGACGAAGAGAAGGAAGAGGATGCAGAAGCATGACCCGAAAATATGGTAAAATACTTTCAAGTATATGAGTACGGAAATAATTTGAAATCAAGGCTCACAATTTACCAATTTCAAGGTAAAGCCACACTTTGGTGGGAAGAGGCCAAAATCATACACTTGCTAGTTGAAAAGACCATCTCATGGGAAGAATTCTGGGACAAGTTTAAATCCCAATACCTTAGTGAGAGGTATTATGGTGACAGAGTGAAGGAATTCCATGAACTAAGGATGGGGCAACTCACCATTGATGAATTTGTGAGAAAGTTCACAAACATATTTCGCTATGTACCGTACATAAGAGAAGAGAAAGCAAAGGTACATATATTTTTAAATTTTTTACCCACAATATACAAAGAGAGAATTGAGTTTGAAAACCCTTAGACTTTTTATGAAGCTATTAGGAAATATCGATTGTGCTATCAGCAATTTAAAGGCCGGAATGATCACTTGAATAATTGGAAGAGTAAGGAGAAAGGGAAGGCTGAAGCAATCTCAAAAAGAACCAAGCCATCCTATTTGAAAAATTTTAGCAGAAACCACTAGTGGAAAATATTCAATAAAGGTGGCAAAAATCAGGCAGCTCGTTCTCACACAGGTTCCAAGCCCATGGAAGTGAACAAAAAATGAGATACAGTGGTAAAAACCAAGGAACCTTTACAATGCTAGGGATGTGGAGAACCTCACATGTTCCATGACTACCCACACAAAACCTGTGTTATTCAAAAAATTCAAGAAGTGCACGAGGTAACGACAGTGAATGATGTTTCGAGAAGCATTCCCCGAATCAGCCTTGCATTAGAAGATCGATAGGTTGAACATCAATAAACCATGATTGAAATTGAAGGTATAATTTCCAACCAACTTGTATTTGTTTTAATTGATCCTGGATCTAGTTTAAGTTATATTAGTCCACACATAGTGGAAAAATGTAAATTGCATATAGAAAAATTTCAGCACTCTTGGCTTGTGCAGTTGGCTACTAGAACCAAACAAAAGGTAACACATAAATTGCATAAGTTCCCTGTAAATTTGAATGGGTACATTATAGATATGAATCTAAATATTCCCCCTTAGGATCTTATGACTTATTGGTTGGTATGGATTGGATAGAACAACAGAAAGCAGTAGTAAATTTCTTAGAAAAAATAGTAAATTGTACAAATGCACTAGGAAAATCAATTGTAGTGAGAGGGAAACCAAAACCTATGTCTGTTAGACAAGTTTCTGCATTACAGTTGAAGCAGATAGTGAGGAAGGGTTGTCCAATGTATGTTGTACAAATTGAATATTTGGGACAGCAAGAAGAAAATGAACTTGTAGAACACTTACTAGTGATTAGGGACTTCCAAGATGTATTTCCTGAAGAAATTCCTTATCTTCCCCATCGGAGATATATTTATTTCTCTATTGAGCTGTTACTGGGAGCCACCCCAGTTTCCCGAGCCCCATACAGAATGATCACACCTAAACTGTTAGAGCTAAAAATTCAGTTGCAAGAATTGCTAAACAAGGGGTATATTAGACCAAGTGTGTCTCCATGGGGAGCGCTAGTTTTATTTGTCAAGAAAAAATATGGGACACTCAGGATGTGTATAGAATACAGAAAATTAAACAAGTTAACCATAAAAAATCAGTACCCTCTACCATGAATAAACAACTTGTTTGATCAAGTAAGGGGGGAAACTATATTTTCAAAAATTGATTTGAGAACTAGTTATCACCAGCTTTGCATAAAAGATGAAGACATCCAAAAAATAGATTTCAGAACTCGGTATGGACATTACGAGTTCATAGTCCTACCTTTCAGACTAAATAACGTGCCTAATACCTTCATGTGTCACATGAACAGTGTTATACACAAACATCTAGATAAGTTTGTGCTAGTCTTCATAGATGATATTTTGGTGTACTCTACGAATAAAGAGGAACACCAGGAACACCTTTGAATAGTGCTAAAAACACTAAGAGAACACCAACTATATGTAAAAATCAACAAGTGTGAGTTATACAATACAAAGATTCAGTATATGGGACATGTTATTTCCAAAGAGGGGTTGGCGGTAGATCTAGAAAAAGTACAAGAAATTTTAAATTGGCCTGTACCCACAGATGTACCAGCAATACATTCATTCATGGGTATTTTTGGATATTACCGTAGATTTGTGGAGGGATTTTCTGCATTGGCTTATCTTATTACCTCTTTGCATAAAAAAGGTGTGAATTTTGAGTGGACAACCAAGTGTCAAGAAATATTTGAGACACTGAAACAAAAAATAACTACTGCTCCCATCTTAAAAATTGATGATCGAGCAAAGTACTTTGTTGTGTGCACTGATGCTTGCATAGAAGGATTGGGGGGAGTATTGTTGCAAGACAATGCAATAATAGCCTATGATTCTAAAAAGCTCAGAAAATAAAAACATGTGAAAAATTATGTAGTTTATGACTTAGAATTAACTACTGTCATACATGCATTAAAAATGTGGTGAAATTACTTGTTGTGTAAGAAATTTTTGTTGATGACTGACCATATCAGCCTGAAATATTTCTTTAGCCAGCCAAATTTGAATCCAAGGCAAGCAAGATGGTTAAATTTCCTTATCGAATTTGATATGGAGATAAAACACAATAAAGGAAAGGAAAACTGAATTGATGATGCCTTAAGTAGACACTCTCATCAAATTTTGTCTTACATAGGTAGAGGTGTAAAATTCAATATTAGAGAACAGATTCAAGAATTCTTGTCACAAGACCCCTGGTATTTGGAATTGTAGAAAACATTACAGCAAGCTGAAATCCCGGGATATACCATGAATCTGAAAGGATTAATGATCTATAAACAGAGGTTGTATATTCCTAACGTACCTACCTTGAAGCAAGTGATTTTGGATGAATACCATAAGAGACCTTATTCAGGTCATCCATGTTACCAAAATATGGTGAAAACATTGCGGAGAATTTTTTTTTGGCCTGGAATGAAGAAAGAAGCAGCTGATTACTTGGTAAGATGTTTGGAGTGACAATAATTTAAAGTAGATCATCAACGTCCCACAGGGTTGCTAACCCCCTTACGATTCTAGAATGGAAGTGGGAAGTGATGTCCATGGATTTAATCAAAAGACTACCCCTTACTAAGTACCAACATGAATCCATTATGGTAGTGGTAGACACACTAACCAAGGCTGCACATTTTATTCCAGTGCAATCTACTTTTGGGGAAGCACAAGTAGCCAGTTTGTTTATGAAGGAAATTTTTAAACTTCACATAATACCAAAGATGATCATCTCTGATAGGGATGCAAAGTTCACATCCACATTCTAGAAGTCACTGTTTGGAGGGATGGGAAAAAATTTGAATTTCATCATAGCTTATCATCCTTGGACAGACGGGCAAACATAAAGGAAAAATCAAATAATAGAGGACATGCTTCACATGTATGTAATGGACAGACCCACCGGATGGGAGGTTTTTATGCATTTGGCATAATTTTGTTATAGCAACAGATATCAAACATCTATTAATATGAGTCCGTTCGAGGATTTATAAGGTAGGAAATGCCATAATCCACTTAGTTGGATTCAACCAGAGGATAAAATGGTACTTGGACCTGAGGCATTACATGAAATGGAACAGACAATACAACAAATTCAATAGAACATCAAAGCAGCTCAAGACCGCCAGAAGAGTTATGGAGATAAGAAAAGAATACACAAATAATTTAAGGTTGGGGATGATGTGCACTTGAGGATGAAACCTTGCAAAAGTACCCTGCACACCAGAATTTGTGTTAAGTTAGCACCACAGTACTACGGGCCCTTTGAGGTTTTGGAACGAGTGGGCCCAGTAACATATAAATTAGCACTACCTCTTCATGTTAGAGTTCATAATATTTTTCGTGTGCCATTATTGAAAAAATATGTTCATGATCCTTCTCACATAGTTGACTGGACTTTGATACAGGTGGAAATAGAAGGAGAATTTCTTCTAGAATCACTTCGTATATTGGAATGAGAAGAAACTCTGCTTTGGAATAGAACAATAGCTCAGGTGAAATTACAGTGGAAGCACTTTACACCCAAAGAAGCTACATGGGGGTGAGAGGAAAGCATGAAAGCAGTTTTCCCGACATTGTTCAAAGAATAACAAGGGTTATCTGCTAACACTGAGGACGGTGTTTTTGTTTTAGCAGGGGACTATGTAATACCCTTGATTTATAACTTTTTTGTTTATGTAAATAAGACAAATGTCTAGGTGGACCTATGGAACAATTATGCTATTGGCAGAAATATTTTTAACTAATAATTATTTATGAAAATTATGGTGATTATGTAAAGATACAGTAATTCGGATTTGGAAATTCTTATCCATGAGGATGGGATATAATTTCATAATTTCCCAAAATTCTCCAAAAATCCTTTGGAGAAAAATAATAATATTAAACTAGATAGAATAAAAATATCTAAGAAATCCAAATTAAAGATGAAAGTTACTGGGAAGAGGTAAGAAAAACTTCTCTAGGGAAAAGCAAGTTTTAAAGCAAAGTTTTGTGGATAAAACAAAAGTAAAGCCTAGGCTATGGGAAACAATAGTCCATAATAAAGGGACACCGTTATGGAAACTTTCTATGGAACGTGGGTAAAAAGTGCCATCACTAGTGTGAGAAGCTCGTGGTTGGGAGGAAAATTTGTCTTTACAAATTAGTAAGCACCATGTTGAACTTTATATTTAATTTCATGTGTTTTAGTAATGGCTAGAGCACCATATTGTCTAAGTTAATAGACAAAATTCTGCCTTGTAGATAAGGGATTAATGTTATGTAAACCATGTTGGAAACATAGTACAATTTAGTTGCATAGGTTTTGTTAATATTATATACAATGTTAGTAATGTGTATTATACAATGTCATTATAATTCTGTGTATTGTATAGTGTCAATACTGTGTTAAATACAACATCGATACTATGTTTAATACAGTAAACTAAGGTATTGTAGGTGGATACAATTATAATATGTTTAACTATAAACCCTAAAGGGTTATGATAACATAATTAAAATTGTGTACTTAATTTTTTTTCTAAGTAAAAGTAATCTATTAAAAAAATAAGTAAAGTACAGCGGGCCGAGGCTAGATCATTGCCTAGTATTGTGGCATTTTAAACAAAAAACCAGAGTTGAAGACTGCCCTACAAGAGGGAAACTAGTCTGAAACAGTTCATAAGAAAAATCCCGCGCAAGGGAGCCAGAGATTTGGAGTACTGGAGACCATATCGTAGCAAAAAAAGATTCATGATCGGTGACAACAGGAAACACATAAACAGGCCTTTGAGAATGGGCAGAAACAGAGCAAAAAAACCATAATGAAGAGGAGGAACTACTCAGCAGGAGGTTCGTGGACGACTCTACACCAGAGTTCATCTGGTTCCTCGTCATCATTGTATAGGTCGGCAATAGAATGGATCACCTTCCCGGGAGGTGGAGGAGTAACCTGCGCCTTGCTCACTTGCCCAATGTTGCTTTGCACCGCATCCTACTTCACACTAGGCTGACCCACCACGTCCTTGCTTTCCTGGTCCTGTGTGACCTTTCCCACCAGACCCTACAAGTCCACACTATCAGGATGCTTCGTCCCAAAATTTTGCTCCGAATCCTGAGCCGCTGAGGAGTTGCGTTCCGCTGAGCAGGAACTGGGAGAAATTGCCTAAGGCTCTTCATGAAAGACGACCGTGATTGAGGCAGTCACTTGGGGTCGATTGAGAGAACTGTTAAAAGAAAAGTGTTCGGTGTGGGTGTGAGCAGGAAGAGATGAAGGAATGGGGGAATCAAGGCGACGACCCGAGCGGAGAAGGCGCCCTCTATGAAGGTTGTTCGAATGGGAGGAAGAAGCAAAGGAGGTGCTGGAGGTGGAGGGAGAACACCGAATTTGGTGCCTCGTGGAGCCTCTCCTACATCTCATTCTCTGCCTAAGGCGTGGCATATTCTCAATCGAGACAGCAGGGCAGGGAGGTGAAATATTGACAGAAGACTGAGGCGTAAGGGGAAATAGAGTGAAAAAAGAAAGCTTGCAAGAACCAGCGTGGGAGAAGTGGAGATTTTTTCCAAAATCCAAACAATAATTGAGACATCTCCTCTTACAGTAACCGTGCGCACATTTGAAAGCCTAGCCCCTGGAGCGCACCACAGATTCACTGGCGGGGGAATTCTATTCAGACCAGAGGGGCGCTCCATGATATCAACCCAATCGACAGTGCAACGGTGAATCCTCTGCAATAAACCACCATAATTATGAAATGAAGGCTGAGCCATATCGCAGCATGCGAAGTTGTATCGAGGAGCGGAATTATGGTTGTAACTAGCGCCTGGAGTTAATGCCATTAAATGCTGAGCAGTCGAATTTAAGATCCGAGTGACAGCATTCTTGCGGGTGGGAAAGTGGCTTCCCCTCATGCTACACCCCCATCCCATCACTTTAAACAGTATCATCTGCACTCGCATTGTGGAAATGTTGTGTACTTATTAATATATGTGCAGGCGTAAAATAAATAATATAGAACCTGCAAATTCTAGCTACTAAGAAAAATTAAAATGAAATGAATACATGATACTGTGTAGAAGAAACTACAAATACATTTATGTATAAATTACAGATACATGTAATCATTGATAAAAAGCTAACCAAGTAAACCATTTTTAAACAAGAGAATTCGAGAAGCACATAACATATGAATGGATTCAAAAATTGATGAATTCATTATAAAAACTCAAAGTCTGATATAAGTACATAAGACATCCATTATGGCTATGATGAGGAAAAGTAATCCAGAATTCCAAATATAAATATATATAAACTGTCTAGTATAATAATCCTTGTACATCATTGATGATTACATAGTCATATGTACATGACTAAATTAAACAGAGAAAAACATATTACATAAATTACTAGTGTGGCACTGACATCTAAACTACAAAAAAACTTAAACGACAACAACACTTGTCTACGCTAAGTTCCAAAAGGATATCCATGGTGGAGCAACATGCTACCAACCTGAGGAGGAATACATTTGGTAAGCATGGGCAGTGAGGAAAACTTGAGTGTCATGTAGACCAGTCACATTAAAAAGAATACCTCTAAAAGAGTAGAAATGTAAAAATTGGAGAGAGCCAAATAAAATAATAAATAAAAATTATTACTGTGTAAAGGACAAAAATATGCCTTATCTAAGCACGTTTTCCTACCATTGATTTATCCTCCTGTTCATACAAATCAAATAATGCAGTGAGTGATGGGATCCCCCAGCATATACACATGAAAATAAAAAAATGAGAATCCAATAATTACATAAGGTATCAAATTTACCTGAAGTTGAAAGGATGCAAATATAGGCTGACATCCTCATCTTCTTCATCAAAATTCCTGATCTGAGCAAGAGAGTAACGTGGCTACCAACAACCCACATATTAAACTCATATTATAAAATAAAATGATATGCAGAAGGGAAAAATTATAAACAAAATTAAATATACAACATTAGTCAAAACTGAGAAAAAGAGCAAGGATATAAGGGCTTTTCCAAACCTTGAATGAGGAACATAAACTGCGTGACATAATTGTGTGAAAACCTTAAGGGGTAGAACCACCAAAATAGGTTATGCATTTCCCTGAGTAGTGTGAAGGGGAAAGAAACCTATAAATTGATTATGCAAATGACATGAATAATACAGTGAGGTACAATCCCAAATGCAATATAATTCAATGAATAAATATAAAAGAAATACTTAGAAGTAAATGAAACCATGGGTAAAGCATGTTCTAAGTAATACTACAGAGTATTAATCCAAAATGGTATGGGTAATGCAGAAGTGAACCAAACCTCTAACGAATACATCTGGATCCAATTAAAAATTATGAACAAGATGTAAATGATAAACCCACTCTCATGAATGTCTCGAGTTCAATTCCTACTATGAACAGATAAAAAATCTAAATTGTTAAACCCAAAATTTAATTACACTGAGGAATTTCAATTCCCTTTAATTCACAAGAAAATGTGGAGTGCATGACTTAACTTCTAATGGGGCGAAGAGAACATACCACACATAATCAAAATAACTGTATAAATTGAATGTACTCAGGTTTCAATCAACAAAAGGGTTGTAATACCCTTATATTCATAGTGAATTGGTTTAGAAAAGCATGTACAAAGTATGCTCCTGAATATAATGAAAAACTGAATATATACAACCCAGAAAACTAAAATGGTGAACCCATAATTTAATGGAACAGAGGATAACCAGTATTCTACCAAAAAATGTGCCATTCACAAAAGGATTTTAACCCATAAATTAAATAGAGTGAGGATTATCCTATGCTCTGGTCAACATACTCACATAGCAAGGAATTCGAAACTAATAGCGTAGGGGAAGAATGGAAAAGTGCAATGAATAGTTAAATACCAAATGAAATTACAATTAAACCCATATTTTATTAGCCATTCATATTCTGGACTATGCAAATTCGAGATAGAATAAGAGGATTCTAACACCTCGGCCAAAAAAATAGATTCACAGAACTCAAACAGTGAGAATTACTTCCCCAAATCAAATAGGCCAAATCACATATAAACAACATAGGGCTAAAATTCTAGGAATGGTAGACACAAAAAACCTAGGGCCGGATGCCATACGATATACATATACGAACCCATTATTTGAATGGTGAACAAGAGTGAAAACGTTGAAACCAGAATGTGTAGGAAGAACCTTTTCCCCTTATGGGAAGAAAAGGGTCGTAGGGCTGCCAATTTGACAAATACTTGCCATAGAAACATTGTGAGGAAAGAGAGATATATTTACCCAAATGACACACAAAGGAGATGGAGAGTTCCTCCTTGCAAAATAAACCAACCCATAGTCAGATGGGTATTCAAAAATTAATGAAAGTCAATACATTAAAACAGAGGGAAATGGTAAACCAGAGTACCTGACGTGAAGGCCGAGTAATATGAAGTGAAGGATGACTTTTCCAACGTTGTGAGGTTACTCGCAACACAAACAAAATGACATTAGAACTTAATATTGAAGAGCTAAAAACAAACTCAGCTAATTCCAATGAGGAAATGTAGTAAAAACACATTAAACCCTTACCTTTTAGGCTATGGCGAAGGAATTCTCCACGTATAACCAATTTTTTTCCACGTCCAACATGATAAACACCCTTAGAGTCGACTTCAAGAAGGAATAAAAAAGAATAAAGCTACCATGGATATGAAAATTTGAGTTACAGGTCGAGCTATTGAGGCATGGTTCCCTTAGGCCGGATGGTCGTAAAGCACGTAGATAAATGTGTAAATGAGGTAGAGTAAGGTAGGTTAAACCCTTAGGGTTTTCAAAAAGACTCTGATCCATAGATCCCCATATGATCACAACTATCCATATGTGTCATCAAAAATGGTGAAGGCCACGTGAGGGCACATTCCTTTGCCACATGGATACTGCAGAGTGAGACAAGTCATCGAGTAGGGTAAACATATTAATTTATAAATGGAACTACACGATGAGAGTTAAAACCCTCATACCAACCATAGGAGGACCATACATATATTTAATATGGAGGTTAAGGTATAGAGAGGTAACCATATATGACCATAGATAATGAAAGTATTAAAGTTAGGAGTAGAGTATAGGTTAAATAATAAAAAGGGTAATGTATGCGAGGATATGAAAAGGTAAGTAAAGGTAATTAAAGGTTAAAGTATAGATTATGGTATGTAAAATATAGGTTAGAAATATTAACCTATGAATTATAAATAATTAAATGGTTAGGATTCCTTCAACTAATAAGGATCCAACCCATTGAGGTAGTATAACTAAGAGCCTTAGTTAAAGATAATGGTTTGAATTAGAGGATTTTTGTAGCCATAGGAGAGGTAAAGTTTATTTAAGATGATAAAATAGGGATGATGAGCATTAAACTAGGAAAGTACATGATATAAAAATAAAATTAAAATTTTTGGAGACATGAAACTGTCGGGGTGGGGTGGGGAAAAAGACCCCCTTGTGAAAGGCGGGAAGAAACGAGGAAGGATAAAATTAAATGAGACCATCCAAATCATAGGATAAGTGTTGGTGAACTATGGAAGGGTGGTGCCACTGTCAGCGATATTCCTTCAACTCAAAAAAACGTTCAAATGATAATCACATCCTGGAATATAAGAGGCCTTAAAAGAAAAGGAAAACAACACCACTTGAAAGATAGACTCAAGAAAGACAAGCCTAACATCATGGTGATCCAAGAAACCAAGATCTTGGAAGAAAAATAAAAGAAATAATAAAGACCTTCAAGCCGCACTACGGGGTAATATCCTAGGATTCTAGGGGTAGTGTAGGCAAACTTGTTATCCTTTGGAACCCGATAGAAATAGTTTTTGAAGATTGGGCAAGTCAACCGAGAATCCTCTATAGGATAGTTCAACATATTACATCTAGAGTTTGGGCTTTTCTAACAGGAGCCTAGGGGCCTCATATTCCAGGAGAAAAAGTGGTTTTCCTTCAAAACCTAGAAAATATGAGAAAAGATTATCCAAACGACTTATGGATTGTTGGGCGAGATTTCAATATGATTATGTCCTTGGAGGAGAAAAATGGGGGAATCAAACGTCATGATGTTGACATGGATATGTTCAGAGACCTGATCACCGAGATACACTTAGTTAACTTGTTGACCAACAATGGAATCCACACATGGAATAATAGGAGAAGGGGAATACATCAAATTGCATCATGTCTGGAATATTTTTGGCATCATAGCAGGTAGTAAGTCGCAACATATTTCTGGAAGCTTCCTATCACCCTTGTATGGGATCATATCATTGGCCAATTCGGCTGGAGATTGACCTAACAACTGGTCCCAAAAATTGTCCCAAAAATTTTAGTCCTTTTGGCTCAAGGACCCTAAGCTTATGCAAAAAGAAAAAGGATGATGGAAGGAAATTGAGGAACTTGGTAGGAACCATATGCAAACTTTCCAATTGAATCTTAAGGAAATAAAACAAAAGGTTAAGAAATGGAACCAGGGAGAATTTGGGCACAATATGAGAGACCAACATCAGCTAACTAATAAGATGGAAAAAATCCAACAAAAAACCATAAGCCAAGGCAGAGAATAACACCTAGTGGAAGAAGAAGGGAGGATCATAAACCAGCTAGAAGAACGATGAAAATAGGAAGAAATCCTATTGAAGAAAAAATCCAAAGGTAACTAGTTACGATAAGGGGAAAGTAACACCTGTTTATTTCACAAAGAAATGATCCAACATCGCTACCACAATAGGATTTTATCTCTTAAGGATGGAGCCGAAAATAGAATAGTCCAACATGAGGAAATGGAGGACCTAGTCGTGAACCATTTCCACTCTCTTCTCTTGGAACCAGGTCATGATATGACTGAGGAAATTCAAAGAATCACTCAAAAAATTCCCAATCTGGTTTCCAGGGATCAAAACCTAGGCCTTATGAGGGTGGTCTCCATAGAGGAAGTGGAGGAGCTGGTTAAAGAAATTTGTGAAGAATAAAGCCCCTGGCCCTGACGGATTCACATCAGAGTTCTTCCAAGTGTCTTGGAACTTCATATGAAAAGATGTGTTGGAAGTGGTGGAGGATTCTCGATGCCACCAAAATATATGTACAAGCCTAAATGCCATGTTTATTTCTTTAATCGCTAAAACTCCCAAATCAGAGGATCCCCAAGGGTTTATATAATTTCCTTTTGTAATGTTATCTACAAGATTATAGCCATAGTCATTGTTAAACACCTCAAACCTCCACTTCATAAACTCATTTCCTAGAGAAAACAGGATTTGTGGAGGGCCTCTAGATCCTGGATGAATTCTTCACTTCTCAGGAGGTCGTCACTCCCTAAAACATCTCAATGTCCTTGGCATGATGATAAAGCTAGACTTATCTAAATCATATGATCGTATTGGTTGGACATTCCTCACCAACATTCTCAAATCCTAAGGCTTTGACCAGAGATGTTAGGTCCCTATATTACTAGTTTAGTCCCTTATTTTTATTAGTGTAGCTCCCTTATTGTTATTGTTGTACCCTTGTAACCCTAATATTGTTATTATTGTGCCCTTACATTGTTATTGTTAGGTCGGCTAGGATTATATTATGGGCCCATGGACTCCTATATATAGAAGGAGGTTTTGGTCATTTGTGTCATCCAAGAATTGTTCAATTATGTAATGTATTGGAGGTTTCCTCCTTGAAGTGGTTGATTTCTAAGGCGTTGATCTCTCTTTTCTTCTATTTTTGGAGCTGGTTTCATAACATTTCGTATCAGAGCTTTGGATTCTAGGGTTCCGCTGCTCCTAACAGGTCATCGTGGAATTTTCACAATAATTTTTTTCCTACGAAGTTTCAGAGGCTGAAATTTGTATAGCGTGAAGCCGAAATCCTAAGGACCTTCCTATACAAATTTCAGATCTTGGTTCGCAACATTTTCAAAGATATGATCTGGGGAAGTTAGGGTTTTTTTAGGCTCCCGAATTTCAACTAAAACAAGTCATCATGGAATTATCGCTATAACTTTTTGTATATGAAGTTTCAAAAGCTAAAAATTTTACAGTATCAATCAAATATCCTAAGGAACCTCTTATAAAAATTTCAGATCTTGGTTCGCAATATTTTTGGAGATATGATCTATGGACGTTAGGATTGTTTAAGGCTCCCGAATCTCATATCAAAGAGGTGATCGTGGGAAAAACATCATAACTCTCCCTCTGAGTGTCGAATTGGGATTCTGTAAAAAGTGGTTGCAAGTACATGCACTGTAGTTTTTGGTATATCAATTTTAGAGCTGAAGGGGGAAACAGGGACATGTGGCAAGTCGTACAAGTTCGCTCTA
Source organism: Pinus albicaulis (assembly GCA_034641835.2). Lineage (NCBI taxonomy): Eukaryota > Viridiplantae > Streptophyta > Pinopsida > Pinales > Pinaceae > Pinus > Pinus albicaulis. The sequence goes on along the minus strand of CM076570.1, from coordinate 132,833,268 downwards.
CTGAACGAGTCCATAATTAGGTCATCGTGGGAGATTGAGCATAACTTTGTCTTGAAGAATCCAAATCAGGTCAAATCTATGGCATTCGAAAGAAGATTCAGAGGGCTACTTGAGTGACAAATTTTAGATATTGATGATCCGAAATCACATAGATAATTCAGTTTCAATATTGAGCTACTCAAAAGCAAGAAAAAGGTGTGTATTATTTTCAAATTACATAAGTCTTGTTTGAAAATTTATTCCAAGGGAATATTGAAGAATAGATATCAGTATTGGGTTCTAAAATGCACCCTAAAAAGAATTCAACGCCCATTAAGCCTTCAGAAGGCTCTACTATGACTCATGAAGACGAAGAAACACAACATGAGATATCAAAATTACAAGAGCAAGTGCACCAAATTTCGCTATCGCAAAGAGAAATAGAAAATGAAATGGAAGTTTTGAAGAAAGGCATGCAAACTAAGATTGATGGTTTGAAGAAAGGCATGCAAGCTAAGATGAATGGTTTAGAAGATAAGATGGATGGCATGGAAGTGGGCATGGAAGCTAGGATGGATGGAATAGAAGCTAATATGGATGACATGGAAGCTAAGATCGAAGAAAAAATGAAAGACAACATGGAAAACATGAAGAATGTTCTAAAAGTAGACATAAAAGGTTTGGAAAAGTTGATACAAGAAATTTTTCCTAATGGAAAAAAGATAGTAGAGGAAACTCATGATGAGAACAAAATAAATGTTAATCGTGATTTCATAAACTGTAATTTTGGATGGAAGAACCACCATATTCCAAAGATGGATATGAGGAAGTTTGATGGCAAGGATCCCGTAATATGGATACTACAGATGGAGCAATATTTTGATCTCAATAATGTGCAAAACGCACAATAGGTATGCATTGCAACTTTACATTTAGAACAAAATACATTTGCATGGTATTGATGGCTTTGCTCCCGTAAATTTTTTTTCACTTGGTCAATTTTTACGGAGGAAATGATAGCACATACAAAAATCAACACCTTCTTTAGCCAATTGATAAATCTAAAAAAAAAAGGCTTAGTGGTGGAGCACATTGAGGACTTCCAAAAATTGAATATTAGGGTTACTAACATTCCATAGGAACACAGGATTGATGTCTTCATAGGGAATTTAAAGGATAACATCCAACATGAAGTTCATGTTTGGGAACCTGATTCATTAGAAATAGCATTCAGGTTGGGAAGAAAAATTGAATGTAAAATTATGGTGACAAGGAAGCCTACCACTCACATATATAGAGATGGATGTGTTGCTACTCCTAGACTTCCACAACCTACAAGGTTGACACCACAACTATTGGAAGAAAAAAGAGCAAAAGGGCTTTGCTACAATTGTGATAGAAAATACACTAAAGGTCATAAGTGTGATGAGAAGAAATTATTTTACATAGATTGTGAAGAGGAAGAAGAAAATGAACAAGAATCTTCAAAATAAGAGGATATACACCAGGAACCAACCCTAGAAAAGGAAGAAATGATTCCGACCATATCGTGTAATGCATTAGCAAGGATTACCAGTCCTCAAACTCGCAAGATAGAAGGACATATCAATAAGAAAAAGGTAATAGTGTTGATTGATTCGGGTAGTACCCATAATTTTATTCATTGTAAGGTAGCCAAGGAAGTGAATTGTTTCCTATACCTAGCATTAGAATGCCAATTGATGGTTGCAAATGGAGGAACTATAAATTTCTCTGGAAAATTCCATAATATCAAGCTAACCATGGGGGAATATGTATTGAATAGTCCAATGCTTTCCATTCCTATGGGAGATGTTGATGTTGTACTAGGAGTACAATGGTTACAATCTTTGGGGACAGTAGCTTTTAATTTTCAAGAACTTTTCTTGAATTTTTTTTAGAAGGAAAGGAAGTCGAATTACGGGGTATCGTAGGGAAGCCGGGAAAGATAATAAGCTCTAATTTCATGACAAAGCTTCTGAAGAAAGAACAACAAGGCGTAATTGCACAAATATTCTCACTAGAAGTTCCAACATCAAAATCATCTATTTCTGCAGATCTCAAAAAATTCTTGGACAATCATTCCAAGGTGTTTGAAACTCCCAAAATATTCCCACCTATTCGTGATCATGATCATGCTATTCATTTGATTCCATGAATTGTTCCTCCAAACATCAAGCCTTATAGATATCCTTATGTCCAAAAGATCGAAATTGAACGTATGATTGCAGAAATGTTAGAGACTGGTATAGTTCAACCTAGTCAAAGTTCTTTCTCTGCTCCAGTAGTATTGGTGCACAAGAAGGATGGATCATGGTGCATGTGTCCGGATTATAGGGAGCTCAATAAGCTCACCATTAAAGATAAATTTACGATTCCTATGATTGATGAATTATTGGATGAATTACATGGAGCAATTTATTTTACCAAGTTCGATCTTCGTTCAGGATATCATCAAATGAGAATGAAGACTGAAGATATTCTGAAAACAACATTTCTAACTCATGAGGCTAATTATGAATTTTTGGTCATGCCTTTTGGCCTTACAAATGCACCTTCTACATTTCAAGGGTTGATGAATTCCGTTTTCAAACCCTTCTTTAGAAAAATTTTGCTAGTATTTTTTGATGATATACTAATCTACAGTAGGTCTTGGAAGGATCATGTTCAACATGTTGACAGGGTGCTCAAAATATTATAGGAGAAACAATTATATGCAAAAACATCCAAATGTTTATTTGAAGTACAAGAGGTGGAATATCTGGGTCATATTGTATCTCATGAGGGTGTTAAGGTAGACCCTAACAAAATTGAAGCCATTAAGGAATGGAAAGTCCCCACAACCATAAAGTAGTTGCAAGGATTTCTCGGGTTAATAGGGTATTATCGCAATTTTGTTAAGAATTATGGGAGAATAGCAGCACCTTTAACAACATTATTGAAGAAAGATGCATTTCATGGAATCCTGAAGCAACTAAGGCCTTTGAACATCTTAAAGAGGCAATGTGCCTAGCACCAGTCTTAGCTACACAAGACTTCACAAAAACATTTATTGTGGAATGTGATGCCTCAGGAAATTGAGTTGGTGCTATTTTAATGCAAGAAGGAAGACCCATTTCTTTTGAAAGTCTTCCAATCAAAGGAAAGTATTTATAGAAGGCTATCTATGAGAAGGAAATGTTAGCAATACTACATGAACTAAAGAAATGACGACCTTACCTAATGGGAAGACACTTCAAGGTTAAAACTGATCATGATAGTCTTAAATTTTTTTTGGAACAAATATTATCTTCAGAAGAGCAGCAATAATGGGTCACAAAGATGTTGGGTTGTGATTTTGAAATAATCTACAAAAAGGGAAGCTAATGTTGTTGCAAATGCACTCTCAAGAATGAATGAAGAGGTGGAAGCATTTCTTTGTGCCATTTCTATTATCCAACCAGATTGGATAATCAAAGCAAGGGATGAATGGAATAAGGATGAATAAGTGTGGACACTCATTCAAAATTTGTAGCAAGATCCTAGTACATCTGATACATTTAGTTGGAAAAATGATTCCTTATGGTACAAATATCGCTTATATCTTTGTAAGAATTCCCAACTAAAACAAAAGATTCTTTGAATTGCATACTCCTCCTTTAAGGAGTACATTCAGATTTTTTAAAACTTACCACAGTATAATTAAATAAATTTTTTTGGGATGGCCTTAAATATGATATTCAAAAGTTTGTGGCAGAATGTTTGGTTTTCCAGCAAAATAAAGTTGAGACAATTAAGACCCCGGGTCTTCTACAACCTTTATCCATTCCAAGTCAACGTTGGGAGGAGATTTTAATGGATTTTATCACAAGTTTACCTAAGTCTGAAGGAAAGAGTGTCATCATGGTGGTAGTTGATAGATTTACCAAGTATGCATGATTTTTTGCATTATCTCATCCATTTAAAGCAAGTACAGTTTCTACTACATGTATGGACACAATTCAAAAGCTACATGGAAACCAAAAGGTTATTGTGCGCAACAGAGATCCCATTTTTACTGGAAATTTTTGGATGGAGTTATTTTATTGTTTGGGTACTCAATTAGCTCATAGCTCATCTTATCATCCTCAATCCGATGGTCAAACTGAGATAGTGAATAAATGTTTGGGAGGATATCTTCGTTTTTTTGTATCTGATAAACAAACACAATGGGTCAAGTGGTTACCTCTCGCTAAATGGTGCTATAACACTTCCTTCCATACTTCAGCAAAAATGACCCCATTTATGGAACTTCATGGATATCATCCACTGTCCATCACATCATCTTTAAGACAAAATTCTAAGTTTCAAGTAGTGGAAGATCACATCGAGCATCAACAAGAAGTTATCCAACAACGCAACGAGAGAAGTTTTGATGTAGGAGACTGGGTATTTTTACGGCTACAACCATACAAAGAAATTTCCCTCAAGCAAGCTAAGAAGGATAATAAATTATCGCCAAAGTACTATGGTCCTTACAAGATGTTGCAAAAGATTGGTACTATGGCATACAAATTGGAGCTTCCTGCTTCTTTGCGAGCGCATCTAGTTTTTCATGTTTCATGCTTAAAGAAGGTTATAGGTGAAAATATTCTAGTTCAAACAATATTTCCAAAACTTGACGAGGAAGGAAAAATCATATTGGAATTAGAAGTGGTCACGGAAGAAACAAGAACTCGATAGCTACGAAATCGATCAATTTCAGAGTATCTCATCAAGTGGAAGAACTTACCCACTAAAGATTCTACATGGGGGGATGAGAATTTTATACAAAAGCACCCAGAGCTACTCAAGCGTTGAGGACAACAATTTTTTGAAGGAGAGGGGCATGTTAGGTCCCTATATTACTAGTTTAATCCCTTATTGTTATTAGTGTAGCCTCTTTATTGTTATTGTTGTACCCTTGTAACCCCAATATTATTATTATTGTGCCCTTACATTGTTATTGTTAGGTCATCTAGGATTATAATGTGGGCCCATGGAATCATATATATAGAAGGAGGTTCTGGTCATTTGTATCATCTAATAATTCTTCATTTACGAAATTTATTGGAGGTTTCCCCCTCTAAGTGGTTGATTTATAAGGCATTGATCTCTCTTTTCTTCTATTTTTGGAGCTGGTTTCATAACAAGAGGATTAGCTTGATCCTTGCTATGGTATCCTCCCCTGTTTATTCCATCCTCCTAAATGGCCCTCCATCAAGAAATTTCAACCCCTATCGACTAAGGTGGCCCTCTATCATTGTTCTTATTCATCCTAGCAGCTGAAGGTCTGGGCACATACCTAAAAAAGGAATCCCAATATCTAAAAATATGAGGCTTAAGACTATGGGGAAATTACCTCCCTATCACAGACCAATAGTTTGCTGATTACATCATTCTCTTATATCATGTCTCCTTGGAGGAATCCCATTATTTAAAAGAAATTCTCCATGACATTATAGAAGCCTTTGGGACCTTGTTAAACAATGGAAAATCCTGCAAAATTTTTCTCAAGATAGCAAGGAACATCCAAACCTTCTTATCCTAGGTGATAGGTTTTGGAATCAACTCTCTTCCCACCTAATACCTCAATATGCCCCTATGTTTGAACTCTTTAAAAACTTCCTACTAGAAATCCCTCCTCCAGAAAATCAAAACGAAACTCAATAACTTTAAATTCAACACCCTCAACATGGACGATCACATAGTCCTCCTCAAGGTTGTCCTCCAATCCATATCGATCTACTAGCTCTCGGGTATGGATGCCCCCAAAATGTATTGCAAAAATGCAAAATACCTTTAAAAATTTCCTATAGGGAGGAGCTCATCAGCTATAGGAATTAGCTCTAGTTTCTTGGCCCGACTTAATTAATCCCAATATGGAAGGAGGATTGGGTCTTTGGGACCCCCACTCTCAGAATCAAGTAATGGGAGCTAAATTCTAGTGGAGGTGGGTAAGAGGAGGAGTTCATTTTTGGAAACAAATTTGGACACACAAATATGGCATCCCCTCCCATATCGAAGATATCCTCAGGTGTTGTGATCCACCCAAAGGATATGCAATATGGAACCTGGAATCTCAAAAAAGTGACCTTATTCATCAACACTTTTTCTCAGAAATTCAAAATGGGAAAACAACTTGCTTCTAGTGGGATTCTTGGCAACAAAGAGGAAAGATTTTTGTTAGACAAGATCTGAGTGATTTGTTCCTCTATGCTTTAGATAGGAACTATCATGCAATGAATCTGTACTAGAAATAAGACTCACAAAAAAAAGGATGGAGGAGATGGAAAGACCACAAGGGATAGCTAGAGCCCTGAGACTCGGATTAGTGGATTCAGCTGGGCAAAGAATTGGAATCCAAAAGGATCACAAGACAGGAAGGCCTAGACATTCATAGGTGGGGATACACTACAAGGGGAACATTCACCATGCAGGAGACATACATATTAAAGGGAGGATGGAGGGAAGAGAATCAACAACTAATTTGGAAAAATATCTAGGAGGGAAGGTTGTGGCCGAAAGTGGCCTGCTTTCTCTGACTGATTTGCAAGGGTGAAATCCTAACCTGGGATCAACTCCAAAAAATATGTTTCTATGGACCCTCATACTGTATCTTCTGTGGTTTTCACACAGAGGACCTAGAACACCTACTAAATTCATTCCTATTCGCCACTTAAAAATAGAATCAAGTGAAATATCTCTCTAGAAGAATGGACTAGGATCCCCAAAGCATTAGAGAATCCATTCTTCTTTGATGACAAGGCCTCTTATTTATCCCACTCCTCAACTGGGATTGGGACTTAGCTCAAGGCTTTACTCTTTGGGCCATATCGAAAGGTAGAAATAAAAAAATCTTTAAGAGAAGAGGATAAGCTCAAAAGCTAGTTTGGCAAGGGATAGTTCAAAACATTATTGAAACCATCATTTTCGAGGAATGGCTACTTGACGATTGGAAAGTTACTCCCCAAGAGGCTATAGTCCTTCACCGCTTAAAAATTACACCAAAAATGATTTCCCCAAACTCTTGGAAATCAATTCCAAACAGATCAGATTCAACTCAAATCTTCATCACTTCACCGAAGGGATTAAAAAAATTAAGTTTTGATGGAGCCTCGAAAGGAAAACTGGGCCTTGTGGGATTTAGAGGGATCTTTTGAGACTATAGAGCACATACCAGGCTCATATGTGTGGAATATTGCGGCCATGCAAGTAATAATGAAGTGAAATCTATTGGTTCCTGTAAGTGACTGATACTAGCCATCAAGCTGGGATACATAAATCTAGCAATGGAAGGATACTTCCAACTTATAATCAAAACTCTCAAGAAAATAAGTTAGGGGAATAATTTGGATAAGATTAGCCACAGTTGGAGAACTTCCAGGTTGGTGTAGGAGCTGAGGGGACCTAATTCATAACTTTGATTATGTCATCACAATTCATCTGAGGCGGGAAGAAAATCGAGCTGCTGACTTCCTGAAAAATTAGGGATGCTCACACCAAAAAAAACCTTTGGATTTGACTTGGTTCCCTCAACCCATGGAAGTTCACTTAGAACCACTACATGAAATTATCTAGCAAGATAAGATCAGTAATTCACGGATCCCCCTGGCTCCTAAACAGACTCCCCGATCGGGGTGTGTACTAGATTTGTGGCGCATTTAACCTAATTAATGTGGGGTTCCTAGAAGGACAAACCAACCAACTTGCACATACATGGAAAGGTTTTCATGGTCTCCTCATGCATGAGAGAATATAATATTATCGCGGGTGGTGGCAGGGGGAGCCATTCCACGTGTAGTCATCTGTTGGTTTGCATGCAGTGCTTCGGTGGCGAGCCTATGTCCCTAGCTCAAAGGGAGTTGAAAAAATATGTTAGCTTTTGCGGAGAAAAATTGATACTGGTGTGCATTCAACCCTCCTTTGTGCTGGAAATCCAGGATGTAGTCCGTTAATTCTCCTCTTTCTCCATGAAGAGAGTTTTTTAGGTAAAGGAATTGGGTTGGTCTAGTTTGAAGTCTTAGGGGTTAGAGGTTCTTCGTCTTGTCTTGACAATGCATACATTAGTCTGGTGGATTAATTATGGTAATTTGGTTGTTCATACTCCTGTTTTAGTCTTGTTTAGCATATGTCTGTCCAGGTCTTCCTTGCAGTAATAGACCCAATGGCTCTCTATCTTCCTAGGTTAGACCTAGTTTTCCTCTAGGGTAGTCTAGTGAAGTATCAGGATTATGTCCACTATAATTATAAGTCAAGTTAGGATGGGTTGGCACTTTGTAAGCCATTGTGTGGAAACTATGCTGCTACTGAGACTCTCTGGATGCCCAGTGGTGGAAAAACTTTGGGCCCTTTCCCTGTGAGTCGGCCTATGTCGAGTTTGTCTCTTAAAAGTGAAGGTCATAGTGGTCACCAACCCCATAGGGTTTACATTTACAGTTTGGTGTCTGATTATTGGTCTTGGTGAAAGGTGATTAAATCCTTTCTTGTTTTGGGGAGCACTATTAAAATATTTTGTGTAGAAAGGAAGGTCATCAAGACCTATGCTTTGGTTTTACGGTTGTTTTTTGGTCTTTGGATAGGTGGGTAGGTTGATAACAGGATCTGAAGCTCTTCATCTGTGGGATTGGTATACCACTTGCGAGTACTCAGCTATATAACCTACCCTCAGGTCGTGAAACTACAACCATGGCTCATCCGGCGGCTCGAACCTGAAGCTTGGCCGCAAGGGGCCATGGAAGGAAGAACAAATGAAAGAAGGCAATGGGCGAGTCCAGCATACCTAGTGGAAAACTGAGAGGCAGAAATCCTACCGTGGGCATCATCAATGATGCTACAAAATTCTATCACGAAAGAACAATTGAGGAAATAAGAGATTTGATCAAGGAATTGGATGTGGATCTGAACCACCAAGTAGGTTCAATGGAAATTGATGCTAATGAATGGTAGATCTTGGTGTCCAATCCTGAGCATACTCGAGGTTGCATAACATAGTTTAGACATACCTTATTTCTTTACTGCTCTATGAAATGGATTCTGGGCAAGGGCCTGGAGCATATTTCTATGAGCATGGCCACCACAGTGCAATATTTCCTGAACTACAAACAAGACTTCCAAAAACTCTAGTTCCAGATGCAAAAGCAGGATGGGTGCCTCCGGTGCATAGAAAATAACCTACCTTGCATCCTTTCTCCGACAGAATTCTTGGGGTCTACTTTAAAATACTCGAAAATGGTGGAATATGCCTCAGCTGTGGAAGCGGATTAGTTATTACAATGTCTCTTTATGAAGTTTTTGATGTTGTTTATAAGTACGCAGATAAATTTTACTTTTCACTATATAGACAGTTATGTCATTAGGCAAGTAGATGGTAGGATATGCATAGACATACAGTCATATATTGCATAGTTATAAATAATTAAAACTTATTATTTTTGGATGACATACGATGTTGTTAGGTGTCTAACAGGCTTGGTTTCCCATCGGGCAAGTTGAAGCCACCTAGCTATCTTTAAAAATGGTTGCAACTTGTTGTTAAATTAATAGAAAAAGGAGGTACTACCAAAAATTACAATAATAATAATAATAATAATAACAATAACATTTAAAATTAATATTATAATTAATAATAATAATAATATTATTATTAAAAAATAATAATAACATCATTAATACAATATTATTCTTGTTTAAAAAAATAACATTAATAATATTAATGGCTTGGATTTATAATATTAATAACTTTTCTTATTAATCACAAAGGTTTATAATATTAATCCGTTGGGTTTATTAATATTAAACCATTAGATTTATAGTACTAATATTAGTGTTTATAATCTTAGTTTTAATATATTTAACTTAGATTTATAATCTTATGGTTTATAATATTGCATTTATGATGTTAGGGTTTATAATATTCAATTTAATATTAGGGTTTAATATCGTGATGTTGAAATGGTACAAAAATATGAGGAACGTCGTATTGTGATAAATAGTGTTTCAATGCGACAATCAATCTAACAACGATTGTCGCAGTGTTACATTACATCAAAATTTATTCGATGTCATAGTTCCAAATTACAAAATTAGGTTTAATATGAGGGTTTACAATACTAGGACCTTTCTAATATTTTGTTTATAATATTGGTGTTTATATATTACATTGCAATTGATTCAATGTCACATGATGACATTGAATAAATCAGAGTTAATATTGTGCCGTGTAATACTCAGTTTAGGATTTAGTGTTTATGTTGTTTTTAATATTGGGTTTAGGGTTTCCAATATTAAGGTTTATAATTGTGGGTTTTATATTTTTAATCATAGGGTTTATTAATCACAAGCATTTATAATATTAATCCCTTGGGTTTACAATACTAATGTCACCATTTATAATCCTAGGGTATAATATATTTATCTTTGGTTTTATAATATTAATCATGTGGATTATAGAATATTGGGGTTGTGATGTTAGGTTTTATAATATTTAGTTTGATATTAGGGTTTAATATCAACCATGGTCAATGAAGGTCATTCTTTGTTAACCATGGTAAATCTTGGTCAACCATGGTCAACCATGGCTAGCCGTGTTGTGTGAAATCAATCATGGTTAACTGTGGTCCAACATCGCATGGTGACAGATATTATACCAATATGAAAATCAACCTTGGTCAACCACGGTCCAATTTCGCATTGTGAAAACGATTGTGTTGATATGGCGATCAATAATAGTCAAACATGGTTGATCATCGCCCTACGCCACATTATGACAAGGATTGTCTCAATATGAAAATCAACCATGGTAAATCATGTTCAACCATGTTTATTTTAGGGTTTATAATATTATCTTGGGGTTTATATATGTTGAATTTATAATATTTATCCCTTGGTTTTAATATCATTCTGTTGGGTTTATAGTCCCTTGGGTTTTTAGTATTAATCCCTTGGGCTTATAATGGCAATCCCTAGTGCTTATAATGTCAATCCCTTGGGTTTATTATTCTAAGGGTTCTTATTCCAAGGGTATAATATTAGTCATAGGGTTTTGAGAGTCCAACGTCACATTGTGATAAAGATTGTGTTGATATGGCAATCAATAATGGTTAAACATTGTTGATCATCATCATACACTGCATTGTGACAAGGATTGTCTCAATATATAAATAAACCATGGTAAATCATGGTCAAACATTTTTATTTTATGTTTTATAATATTTATCTTATGGTTTATATACCTTTGTTTTATAATATTTATCCCTTCAGTTTAATATTATTCCCTTGGGTTTTTAGTATTAGTCCTTTTGGGTTATTAATCCCTTGGGGTTATCAACCCAAGAGATTTAGGGTTATAATATTAAGGTTTACAATTTTTGGGTTTATATTGTTAATCATAGGGTTTATTAATCACAAGCATTTATAATATTAATCCCTTGCGTTTACAATACTAATCCTAGTGTCTAATATATTTATCTTTGACTTTATAATATGAATATTACCAATTATAGAATATTTGGGTTATGATGTTAGGGTTTATAATATCTAGTTTTATATTAGCGTTTAATATCAAACATGGTCATCGAAGGTCAATATTCATAAGCCATTGTCAATGTTGGCCAACCATGGTCAACCATGGCCAGACATGTTGAGTGAAATCAATCATGTTAAACCATGGTCCGACATCGCATGGTGAAAAACATTGTGCCAATATGAAAATCAACCTTGGTCAACCATGCTCCAATGTTGCATTCTCACAAAGATTGTATTGATACGATAAACAATAATGGTCAAACATGGTTGATCATCATCCTATGCCACATTGTGACACAGATTGTCTCAATATGAAAATCAACCATGGTAAATCATGGTCAACCATGTTTATTTTAGGTTTTATAACATTTATCTTGGGTTTTATATACATTGGGTTTATAATATTTATCCCTTGGTTTTAATATCATTCCCTTGGGCTTATAATACTTTGGGTTTTTAGTATTAATACTTTTGGTTTATTAATCCTTTGGGTTTATTAAAATAATGGTTCTTATTCCTAGGCTATATTAGTCATAGGGATTCAAGAATCCAACATCACATTGTGACAAATATTGTGTCGACATGACAGTCAATAATGGTTAAAGATGGTTGACCATCATCTTACGCTGCATTTTAATAAGGATTGTATCAATATGAAAATAAACCATGGTAAATTATGTTCAACCATCTTTATTTTAGGGTTTATAATATTTATCTTGGGTTTATATCCCTCGGGTTTATAATCTTTATCCCTTCAGTTTAATATTATTCCCTTGGGTTTATAAGCCCTTTATTTTTTAGTATCGATCCTTTTGGTTTTTTAATCCCTTTCGTCTATAAAGTCAATCCCTTGGGTTTATTAACCCAAGAGATCTAGGGTTTATAATCTTAAGGGTTTATAATATTAAGGTCTATAATTTTGGGATTTATATTGTTAGTCATAGGGTTTATTAATATCAAGCATTTATAATAATAATCCCTTGGGTTTTCAATACTAATGTGAGGGTTTATAATACTAGGATCTTTAATATATTTATCTTTGGTTTTATAATATTAATCTTAGGTATTATAAAATATTAGGGTTATGATGTTAGGGTTTATAATATTTATTTTTATATTAGGGTTTAATATCAACCATAGTTAGCAAAGGTCAATATTCATTAGCCATGGTCAATCTTGGCCAACCATGGTTGACTATGGCGAGTTGTTTTTTGTGAAATAAATCATCGTCAACCATGGTCTAATGTGGCATGGTGATAAAGATTTTACCAATATGAAAAAAAACCTTGGTCAACCATGGTCCAGTGTTGCATTCTCACAAAGATTATGCCAATATGGAAATCAATAATGGTGAGACATGGTTGATCATTGTTAATACAATAATAATTAGGTTTAAAGAAATAAATAATAAGTTCGCTCGTATGGACTCATTATTTAAAATATGATTAATTTTATCAACCTTAATAAAATTTTGGAATTATTAACATTTAATGTTATTAGCATAATAACAATAAACTATTATTATTATTTAAAATGTAACATTAATATTAATAATATGAATAGTTAAAAAAAATTATTTAATATTTAATATTATAAATATTAAATATTAAATATTATCAAAAGGCATTACCTATTAGATTAATATTATAATTTTTTTAAATTCATATTGTAAACTCAAGGGATTAATATGAAAACCCAAAGGTTTAATTACTTGGGTTTATAATGTTAATATGTCACCCATATAATACTAATCTCATTGGATAATGTCAATATTAGCTTTTAAATTTTAATGAGCTCCCAATGGATGAATTTCTTCTCCGTGTTTGAATATTTTGAATTGCAAATTCATTTTGAGTCAAAAATATTGAAATAAATATGATTATTTTATTTTAAATTTCCATATTAAATTTTAATCAAGAGAATATATTTAAATATGTTATACAAAGAATATATTATACAAGGATATCGTTCTCAATCATAAACACTTAAGTCTATAATAATACAATATTAAGTTATAATATTAAATGCCAAATGTTGCACATCTATATTTATATAATAAGAAATTAAATTGTATAAACATAAAGAAACAAAATTTCCAAGAATGATGGGCTATTTATTTTGTGTGATTTAATAAATAATGGTGGACAATGAGAAATCCATCAATTTCAAGAGAACATAAACCAATAAAGAATGCATGCATCAAAAGATGAAAAATAAGCTTTAGCCAAGTTCTAGAAGAATATGTTAGATAACTATGTCGTGTCCCAATCACAAATACTTAAGTTTATAATAATACAATACAAAGTTTTGAAATTAAACTTTAGGATTTAATATTAGATTTCTTTTTTAATATTACATTTAAGAATAATAATAGATATTCATTTTAAATTTTAATAAATTTATTATTTATTTTAATTATTTTTTATTAAAAAAAGGTTTATATTAAGTAATATACTTGTATATAATATCTTTAATGTTTATATTCAAATAACACTTATTAACATTATTATTAATGTTAATTGTTAAAAATTCTAACCGTAATAAATATAATTAAAAATAACAATAACATTCAAATTAATATTGAAAATCGTGTTATTAATAGCCTTATTAATATAATATTAATAATGTTTAAAAAATAATATTTTTGATTCCATTTACCCAATATAATGTGGTTATCAACAAATATTAATGTAAGTATTTATGTAAGTTTAGATTTATTAATAATTAATATTAATATGATAATTATTAAATCTATTATAAATTACGGTAAATTAGAAACATTTAATAATTATATGTTATTATTAATAACATCGTTAATACAATAACTATTATGTTAAAAAAAATAAAATAAGTTCATTGCTATGGACTAAATATATAAAATCTTATTAATGTTATTATCCATAATAATTGTTTGGAATTATTAACATTTAATGTTATTAGCATAATAACAATAAATTATTATTATTATTATTATTTAAATTGTAACATTAATATTAATAAGATGGATAGTTAAAGAAAAAATGATATTTATGATTAGAAAAATTAAATATTACATATTATCAAAAGGCATTACCTATTAGGTTAATAGTATAAATCTTTGGAGTTTATATTATAAATTCAAGGGATTAATATGAAAACCCAAACGTTTAATTCATTTGGTTTATAACGTTAAGCCATCACGCATATAATATTAATCCCAAAAGTTTATAATATTAATGCATTGGGTTTATCTCCCGGATGCGGGTGGTTATTAAGGAATTGACAGTTATGAATCTGCGAGCGGGTGCGTGGCTAGCCCACATGGCCACCCGAGGCTCACATTTACTCTCCCTGGGTTTCTTAAATCTTGCAGGCCGTCACCCTACGCGGCATTTATGCCAGTGGGGAGGCCGAGACATCGCTTGCTTCAAAATGACCTGCTCTGGTCCTCCGTCCCTGCATTCGAATGTGGTTTCAGCGTTTTTGGTTTGGATGTGTGTTGGCTTGCAGGTCTCCATGTTGCTGCAGCTCCTGCCCGTGGGTTCCAATTGCTCTCCTGAGGCTGACGTTCACAGCCTCCGCAGTGCTTTGGGTAAGCGTTTCCCTCTGGACTGTTGCGTTAGTTTTTCCCCTGGTTTTCATTACACTCACAGTCCTTTCTGCACTCTGCATTTTTCTTCGCCTGGCTTGTTCGCTCTGTTTCACCCGCCTATGCCACCTGAATTCTCCGCCTTCTCTCATCATACCACCATTGTTATGCCACACTTAAGGCACCGCCTGCATTGTCGTTGGGGAACTTCTCGCCCCAGCTCCTCCAGACGTGGCTGATCCCCTTCCTCTGATTCCATTTCGTCCTCACATAGTCTCAGTGAAAGCCCTCCTCCCTCACGCAATCTTCGCAGCAGGGGTCGTGTGCATCGTTTTCCTCCCTCCACACGGCTTGGTGCCACTGCCTCTCAGCAATCCCCTAATCCCCTGCTTGTTATCTCTGCTCCCACGCACAATCTGTCCATTGCCATCTTCCACTTTCAATGTAATTCCTCTCGCCCCTTGGTTATTACTACAGTTTCGGTCTCTTTCAAGGAAATCCCTGAAGTTTCCCCTCACCCCCTTCCTTCAGCGTCTCCTGTCATTCCGCTGGCCCCTCCTGCCTGTCAGCATGCTTCTTAGATGATGGACATTGGTTCCTCTCGGAAAGAGGTCGATGGTGGCTCAAGTCTCCTCCAGAATTTGGTGCCGCCGGCTGATGGTTGCGATGCAGAAGCCACCACCAGTCAAAATGTCCCAGTTCCTGACGACAATGGAGATGGCTGGTGCAGAATAGTGGAGGAATCTCCCTCGGGTGACTATGGGCTCTAGCGTTTCAGTTTGTGCTCCAGTTTCTATGTCTAATTTTTGTGACATTTTGTTAGGTTTGTCTGCTACAATTCTCAGTCTGTCCAAGATGATGTCCTATGTTGAGTTTGTTCAAAATCATGGTGTGAGCCGGTTTCCCCACGCGGACAGCTCTATTTTCAGCTCAATTTTGGCATGTAAAAGCTGGTTTCCTCTCCTGAGGCAGCCCTCAAACGATTCTCGGACCGGTTTCCCCCAGAGGGCGGTTCAATTTTTTGATATTCTGCTGACTGTATGGCGCTCCTGATGCCCTGATCTCGCTGTATTATATGTTTTATTAATAGAGTTAAGCTTACTTAGAAAAAAAAAATGCATTGGGTTTATCATAATTTTTTTTTACTTTTAATTTTGTTTATAAATAGTTTATAGTAAGTTTTTTATAAGTTTTTAATAGTTATTATCATAAATAAATATACAGTAAATCCCTTAGAAAATATAAATAAAAATTATGATTAATAATAACAATAAGATTAAAATTAATGTTGGCTTTTAATTTTCTATGGTTATCATTTGAAGAAGAATGATCCGAATTATCGAGTGTTACAAAAAATTTGTCGACATTTTGAATCCCAATAGTGATCCATCTTCAAGACTTTTTGAATGAATGATTGTAAGAGAGATCAAATGAAAGATAAATAGTAATAGGATGAAAAATCATTAAAAGAGAGCTAACCAAAAGCCTAACCTAAATTATGCATTTTAATTATTTTCAATTATTTTTATTTTTAATAATGATTGATTTTTAGTAATAATAACAAACTATATATTAAATTCCCTAAAGATATAAATAAATTTCTTAGTAGTAATAATTAATTATTAATAATAATGTTTTAATTATTAAACAATTATAATTAATAATAATAATAGTAATAATAATAATAATTAACAATAATAATTCATAATAATAATAATAATTAAATATAATAATTAATAATAATAATTATTATTAATATTAATTAATATTAATAATTATAATTATTAACTATAATAATTACTATTAATTATTATTAATAATTAATAATAATTAATATTTTAATTGTTGATTATTAATTATGAAATAGTTAATTTGTTAAATTAATTAATTATTATTTTTAATTCATAAATAATAATAATTTTGTTAATTTTTTAATTAATAAAATTTAGTGTTTTTTTTCCCGAGAAAAAATCGAACTTTTTATTAAAGATAAACAAAAATTTACATCGTATATGACGTAGCATTCAATAAGAGAAAACGCCCTGTGTAGAAACAGGGCTAGGGCCTAAAAAAGAAGCCACATTACACTTTGCGAGAAACACTGGACTTGTCTTTTTTGCCTTTTTTCTTTTGTACTTTTTTCCAGCCATCGAGTGAAGGAGCAGAGTGTACGATGGAAAACTCCATGCTCAGAGAGAGGTGGTCGTCCTTTTCGGAGGCTGAACTATCAGAAATATGGGTACGTTTAGTTCCCTTGATTCCATGATCACCAACCGACACACTCTGATAGGGGTCAACATATGTAGGCGAAGGTGTCTTCTCCTTGGTTTCCACATTGTCATCCATTTTTCCTTCATCCTTCTCATGTGTTCCTTGCTGATTTTCTTGTTGATTTTTTGTTTCTATTTGAATTTGGTTTTCTTCCGTGTCTTTTTCATCTTCATCTGCCTGTGGTACATTTGGCAACTGCCAACCATTCTTCTTTTGTGGCTTCTTGGTTGATTTTTTCCTAGATAGTGGGCATGAGCCCTGTAAGTGCCTGGTTTGGTGACACACTCTACAACGGAATGCAATGTTTTCAAAGTCTAATGTTTGAGCCCATTTGAGATCTTTGTGAATAAGATTGATGCATTCAAGCAGACCCTTGCTTTGGTCCATCTCCACACATATATGTGCGAAATTGAATATTCTCATATCCATTTTTTCTCGGTCCAACTTTATGAACCTTCCTAATGTGTTCCTAATATTTTCCAGAACCTGATGATGCCAAAATGAAAGCGGCAGATTGTGTAATTGACCCACACTGGCATTTTTGAAATTGCCATGGTGTTAGCGTCAAAGCGAGGGAACCATGGGGTTATAAAAATCCCAACTCGCCCTCAGAACGATGGTCCTTTAGTGGCCAAACAGTAGTCCTCTTTTGTATCAAATTGCACCATGAAAAATCCTTTTGTGCATAGGAATATATTGCAATTCTAGGTCCAGTTTTGGTATATCCAGGCATGTAACTCTTCTGGTTTTGGCCAATATCCATTGAAGCGGCAGATAACCGCTTTTGTTAGTAGGGAATCAATCAGGCACGTGAATTTTGGTAATTCAACTGCCAGATCCGGACTGTCCTTTGCTTTTTCTACAATGTATGGTCCTCGTGGTGGTACTTCTAGGTTTTGTTTTTTCCCCTATATGGGAGCCTTCCCTCTTAGTATATCCTTGAAGGAGGGCTATCCTTTTGTTGTTTTTGTTGCTTTGGTGGCTGATGTTATTCCTAGAGCGTCCCCTCTAAGTCTCCAGTTCAGGATGAGAGTAGAGTTTTCCTGAATCCAATATTCTTCTAGTTTTGTTGTGTCCTATACCACTCTACCTGAGTAGATCCAGGGTTTTTTAAGAGTCGAGATACCTATAATGTTTTGTACGTTTCCTTTCAACTCAGATACTAGCACATTTCCCAGCATCCATAGAATGAGAGACCTCTCATCGATAGATTTGAGAAAGATTTGCTAATGAGTCTGTTTTGTATACTTTAACTCACCCAACCCACAACATTGTTGTTTTGTGCCTGTCCCCCATGATTGTAGGCTCCTGTTGGGGGTCAAAACAGGTCCTTTGGGTACAAATAAGACAACTAACTCTCGCAACAGTGCAAAAATAGCCCCAAGCCAGGACTGTGGCATAGACAGGTAAGGAGAGGTCAGCCCCAATCTGCCCTCGCCCCCCAAATAAGACGAGTATTGAAATAAATTTGGAAAACAGAGGATATGGGAGAATGTATCATACCCCAAGTTCGAGTGAGCCATGCCTCAAGGGATGAAAAGGCTAGAGCCGGTGTAGTAGAAACCAAGTTTTACATTGGGTCAAGAGTCTGGGCTGCAGAGCCACCACTCGTCGCACCAGAGAAGTCGCAGATCTGGTTAAGGGAGTTCGTGGTGGCATAATAGGTGCCTGAAACCAGCATCCCATGTATGAAGATGCCGAACAAGCCTGTAATGCGATCAATGGTTACCGTCAAAGCTGCATAGTGTACCTAGCTCTCCAGTTATTGAAGAGGGTCATCCGTCGTAAGCTTGTCGGGTCAAGAGGAATGCCTATGGCAGACCACCACACTGTTTCTGGTCATGTCGTTCCAAATAAAAATATGTTCATCCCTACCATCGCATTCTGCAGGAGCATATAAAAATTTTGTTAACAGAGGAGGCCGAGGAGCATAGAGGCTGGGGAGCAGGGAATTGGTGTCGAAATCCACCACCGCCCCACCCATGGCCTTTGAAAAATCATCATTCTGCAGCCATAGGTTGTGGTAATCTTTGCTCCCTGTATAAAAGCTAGGGTCTTCGTTGAGTTTGACCTAGTGCCTGCTTGCAACCTTCGCGACATGAAACCCTAGACCAAAGTTTTTGTTCCGAGATTCTTCTTTCAAATAAAATTTAGTGTTAATTGTTAAATAATTAATAAGAATTATTTATTTATTAACTTATTCATATTTATTTATTGTGATGAATAAATAAATATAATTATAAATAAATAATCATTAAAATTTAAGTAATTCATTAATATTAATTATTATTGTTGTTGTTTTTCTTTTTTATTATTAAACCCTAAGCCCAAAGATAAAAATTTAAATGATGAGAGAGAAAATAAAATTATACTTGGGAAGAAGGACGAAAAAAACTAATTTGTCTCATCAGAGGAAGCTAACTACCGCTCATTTCACTCCCTCCATCCCTGTTGATATTATGAAGATGCTTAATAATATCAAAAGCTTCTCTCATTTTCCTTTTTCGATAGTGTTGTTTTAAAAATTAATATTAAAAATATATTATTATTAATGTTATTAAAATAAATAAATAACATCGTTAATACAAAATTAATCTTGTTTAAAAAATTTATATTAATAACATTATTAATAATAATAATTTTTAAAATTTATTAACATTTAATGTTATTAAGAGAATAACGTTAACATTATTAATACCATTAATTGTAACATTCATATTAATAATATTGATAGTTAAAAAATATTTAATATTTAATATTATAAATATTTAATATTAAAAAAAAAAGTCCCCCCTATATCATTAATATTATAAACTCAAGGGTTTAATCCATTGGGTTTATAATATTAACCCCAAGGGCATATAATATGAATCCCAAGGGTGTATAATATTAATCCCTTGAGTTTTTAATATTAATGCCTTGGATTTCTAATATTAATACCTTGTGCTTATTAATCTCAAAGGTTTAGAAATAACAATCCCATTTTGATGAATCCTCTAAGACAAATAAATTAGAGCGCGATGGCTGCCTGCGGAAACCTTAAGGCGAAGTACTCTGGTTCTTTGAACTCTGCGGCGGCGGAATATGGACTAGCATCGGATGTGTCGATCCCTACATCGGTGCTGTCTATTGACCCAGAACATGATTTGTGCTGGGATGCGAAGTTACTGGACCTCTCCCCTCTGCGCGCGGTGGATGCATTATTCTCGCCTTTCAGCCTCTGGCCTCGGTTTGAGTCTGCGGACCATCACCATTGCCGGCTTTGTGTTGTGGGGATCCAGACCCAAACACTGGCCCACGAATGCTGTTTTGATGGGGCTCTTTGCACAGAAGCTGAGCTACGGTTACACTGCAGGCGGCGCCGACCCATTGGACTTGCGGTCTACCTATGCAATGCCTCCTTCCATGGTGGCTTCCCTTTTGCAACTCCTTTCTGTGGGTTTCGGCTGCATGCAGAACCGAAAAGAAACAGGAGCTGCGACATCACTGGCGTTGCTTTACAGGAGAAATCCCCTCCCTTTCTTCACCAGGGCAGATTTTCTCGCGAACTTACAAGATGGCCTGGCTCTGGGTCTAGCCACCTCTCCGACTCCTTTCAGATTTAAATTTCTCAGCCCACAGGCAGAACCATCCTGCAATGGGTCAGTTCTTCAGATCTGGTGCTGGAACTCAAACTGGACCTTGAACAACGGATTGGGATCCCTTCAGGCCTTCAGATAATTCTCTTTCAAGGTAAACAACTTGAAGACCATCTCCCCCTCTCTTCTTACAGCATTTCCAAAAACAACGCTTTGGTGTTAACCCTTCGTTTGAGAGGAGGTGCAGCGGGTCAGTCTTCCTCTGCTCCTCCTTTCTCTTACAAGGATGCAGTACACTCTGAGAACCCCAAACCCTCGGAAGACCTTAAACCCATGTCCTTTTTGGTTGACAAGACAGAGGAAGTTCCCTCTGTTGAAATCACCCATGAAGGTCTTGCAAACCAACTTCAAGTATTTGCTGAAAGAACCATCATTTGCAGATTTAATGGAATGTGGCCGCGATCTCAGGATCTTTATACATGGATCCACAAAAACTGGACTCATCATTGTAAGATCAGTTTCTGTTCGAAAGGATACTTCATTGTTCTATTTGAAGACAGCAAGCATTATGAAAAGGCCTTAGAAGAAGGCCCTTGGTTCATGGGAACTGTAGGGCTCTTCTTGACTCCTTGGTTCCCAGACTTTGGTCAAGCAACTGCAGTCATTACCAAGACACCTGTTTGGATCAGGCTTCCAAACTTACCTGCCCACTTATGGCATTTTGCAGTCTATAAAGCTATAGGCAACACCTTGGGCAGTTTCATTATGGGAGATTACTCGAGGGAAAATAAAGGTCTCTACACATATGCCAGAATTTTTGCGGAGTTAGACTTAAGCAAAGGACTTCTAGACCAAATCAATCTCAAGATAAACGACTTTGTATGGACCCAGTCACTGGATTACGAAAATACTACATTCCGTTTCCGCCATTGCCACCAATTAGGGCATTTGTAGAACTCCTTCCCTTCCCTCCCGGCAAAAAAGAAAAAGGATATCCTCTCCAAATCCAAGCCTAAATGGTGGGCTCCATGCTCTCCACCTCCAGTCGTGGATTCTGATTCCTCTAGTTCTGAAGATGATGGCAGTGATGCAGAAGTGGCTCCTGCCCCTCATTCAGGGGCCCCTCCCACCGACGGTCAGATTCAATCCTCCGATTCAGTCATCGCTCAGAAACGAGTCCATATGACCTCCTCCTCTGATTTAGACAAGGAGGGCCCCCCTGTGGTGAACCCCAATCTTCAAGTTGTTATTGCTCATTCACCCCAGGATGATTGGGTCGAAGTCAAAAAAAGGAAAGGGAAAAAGCTTCGTGTTGAAGCTTCTGCCCATTCTGGGTAGAAGTCAGTGTTTTTGCTTCCTGTCATATGTTGTAGTTTCTTGCTTATTTTACTCCCTCTATGGAACCGAGGTTGATAGTCCTATCATTTCCGGTTGCCAGTTTTCTGTCTCTCTTGATTGTATCATCATGTACCATATTTTTGATTAATAGAATTAGTCCAATTCAGAAAAAAAAATAAAAATCTCAAAGGTTTAGAATATTAATCCCTTGGGTTTATTAATATTAAATAATTGGGTTTATAATACTAATGTTAGGGTTTAAAATCTCAACTTTAATATATTTAACTTAGTTTTATCATCTTATGGTTTATAATATTTCATTTGTGATGTTAGGATTAATAATATTCAATTTAATATTAGGGTTTAATATCGCAATGTTGAAATGCTACAAAATATGAGCAACATCGTAATGTGATAAACATTTTTTCACTACGACAATCAATCTAACAATGATTGTTGCAATGTTACATTACATCAAAATTTATTTGATGTTGCAATGCCAAATTACAAAGTTATGTTTAATATGAGAGTTTACAATATTAGGGTTTATAATATTGAGGTTTATGCATTACATTGCAATTTATTCAATGTTGTCTAACGACATTGAATAGATTAGGGTTAATATTGTGGCTTATAATACTTGGTTTAGGATTTAGTGTTTATGGTTTCTTTAATACTGGGTTTAGGGTTTATAATCTTAAATTTTATAATTGTGGGGTTTATATTGTTAATCATAGGGTTTATTAATCACAAGCATTTATAATATTAATCCCTTAGGTTTACAATACTAATGTTAGGGTTTATGATCCTAGGGTCTAATATCTTTATCTTTGGGTTTATAATATTAATCTTAGGGATTATAGAATTTTGGCATTTTGATGTTAGGGTTTATAATATTTAGTTTTATATTAGGGTTTAATATCAACCATGGTTAATGAAGGTCTTTCTTTGTCATCCAAGGTCAATCTTGGTCAACCATGGCTAGTCCTGTAGTGTGAAATCAATCATGGTCAACCATGGTCTAACGTCGCATGTGGACACAGATTCTACCAATATGAAAATCAACCTCGGTCAACCACGGTCCAATGTGACACTCTCACAAAGATTGTGTTGCTATGGAAATCAATAATGGTCAAACATGGTTGATCATCTTCTTATGTCGCGTTGTGAAAAGGATTGTCTCAATATGAAAATAAACCATGGTAAATCATGGTTGACCATTTATATTTTAGGATTTATAATATTATCTTGGGGTTTATATACGTTGGGTTTATAATATTTATCGCTTAGGTTTAATATCATTCGATTGGGTTTATAATCCCTTGGGTTTATAATGGAAATCCCTTGGGTTTATTAATCTAAGGGTTCTTATTCCAAAGGTATAATATTATTCATAGGATTTCGAGAGTCCAACATCACATTGTGACAAATATTGTGTCGATATGACAATCAATATTTCTCAAACATGGTTGATAATCGTCTTATGTTGCATTGTGACAAGGATTGTCTTAATATGAAAATAAACCATGTCAAATCATGGCGAGCCATGTTTATTTTATGGTTGATAATATTTATCTTAGGGTTTATATATCTTGGGTTTACAGTATGTATCCCTTGAGTTTAATATTATTCCCTTGGGTTATTATTAATAATACTTTCTGTTTATTAATCCCTTGATTTTATTAACCCAAGAGCTTATAATATTAAGGTTTATAATTTTTGGGTTTATATTGTTAATCATAGGGTTTATTAATCAAAAACATTTATAATATTAATCCCCTAGGTTTACAATAATAATGCCAGGGTTTATAATCCAAGGGTCTAATATATTTATATTTGAGTTTATAATACTAACCTTAGAGATTATAGAATATTAGGGTTATGATGTTAGGGTTTATAATATTTAGCTTAATATTTGAGATTAATATCAACCATGGTCAACGAAGGTCAATCTTTGTCATCCATTGTCAATCTTGGCCAACCAAGGTCAACCAAGGCTAGTCATGTTCTGTGAAATCAATCATGGTCAACCATGGTCCAACATTGCATGGTGACAAAGATTCTCCCAATATGAAAATCAACCTTGTTCAACGACAGTCCAATGTCGCATTATTACAAAGATTGTGTTGATATGTAAATCAATAATGGTCAAACATGATTGATCATTTTCCTACACCGCAATATGACATGGATTGTCTCAATATGAAAATCAACCTTGGTGAATCATGGTAAACCATGTTTATTTTAGGTTTTATGACATTGATCTTGGGGTTTATATATGTTGGGCTTATAATATGTAGCCCTTGGGGTTTAATATCATTCCTTGCATTTATAATCCCTTTGGTTTTTAGTATTAATCGTTTTGGTTTATTAATCCCTTGGGTTTATAATGTCAATCCCTTGGGTTTATTAATCTAAGGGTTCTTATTCCTAGGGTATAATATTATTCATAGGTCTTCGAGAGTCCACCGTCGCATTATGACAAAGATTATGTCAATGTGGCAACCAATAATGGTTAAACATGGTTGATCATCATCCTATGCTGCATTGTAATAAGTTTTGTCTCAATATGAAAATAAACCATGGTAAATAATTGCCAACCATGTTTATTTTAGGGTTTATAGTATTTATCTTAGGGTTTATATACCTTGGGTTTATAATATTTAGTCCTTTAGATTAATATTATTCCCTTGAGTTTTTAGTATTAATCCTTTTGGTTTTTTAATCACTTGGTTTTATAATGTCAATCCATTGGGTTTATTAATCGAAGATATTTATGGTTTATAATATTAAGGTTTATAATTGTGGGGTTTATATTCTTAATCATAGGGCTTATTAATCACAAACATTTATAATATTAATCCCTTTGGGTTCACAATACTATTGTCAGGGTTTATAATCCCAAGGTCTAATACATTTATCTTTGGATTTATAATATTAATATTAGGGATTATTGAATATTTGGGTTATGATATTAGGGTTTATTATATTTATTTTGATATTTTGGTTTAATATAAACCAGGGTGAGCAAAGGTCAATCTTCATTAACCATGGTCAATCCTGGCCAACCATGGTCAACCATGGTGAGTTGTGTTGTGTGAAATGAATCATCTTCAAGCATGGTCGAACGTCACACGGTGACTAAGAATCTACAAATATGAAAATCAACGTTGATCAACCATGGTCCAATATCGCATTCTAACAAAGATTTTGTTGATATGGAAATCAATAATGGTCAAACATGGTTGATCATCGTTAATACAATAATAATTATGTTTAAAAAAAATACGTTCACTAGTATGGACTCATTATTTAAAATAATATTAATGTTATTAACCATAATAATTTTTTGGAATTATTAACATTTAATGTTATTAGCATAATAACAATAAACTATTAATATTTTTTAAATTGTTATATATATATATATATATATTAGCAAAAGGCATTACCTATTAAATTAATATTATAAATTTATGGAATTCATATTATAAACTTAGGGGGTTAATATGAAAACCCAAAGGTTTAATCCATTGGTTTTATAATGTTAATCCGACATTCATATAATATCAACCCCAATGGATAATGTTAATTATAGATTTTAAATTTTAATGAGCGCCCAATAGATGAGTTTCTTCTTTGTGTTTTAATATTTTGATTTGCAAATTCATTTTGAGTCGAAAATATTTGATATAAATATGATTATTTTATTTTAAATTTCCATATTAAATGTTAATAATATATTATTTGTTTTAATTTTTTTTTAAAGAGGTTTTACATTAAAATTTTAATAAATAGAATGCATTTAAATATTTTATACAAATAATACGTTAGACAAGGATATAATTACTCAATCTCAAACACTTAAGTCTATAATAATACAATACTAAGCTTTAAAATTGAACTAAAAATGCTTCACGTCCTTATTTATATAATAAGAAATAAAATTGTATAAACACAAAGAAACTAAATTTCCAAGAATGGTGGGCTATATATTTTGTGTGATTTAATAAATAATTGTGAACAATGAGAAATCCATCATTTTCAAGAGAACATAAACCAGTAAAGCATGCATGTATCAAGAGATGACAAATAAGCTTTAGCCATGTCCTAGAAAAATAAGTCATATAACCATGTCGTGTCTCAATCACAAATACTTAAGTTTATAATAATACAATGCAATGTTTTGATATTAAATTTTAGAATAAGGCATTACCTATTAGATTAATATTATAATTTTTTGAAATTCATATTATAAACTCGAGAGATTAATACGAAAACCAAAAGTTTTAATCCGACACATATAATATTAATCCCAATGGCCCCGTCCCATACACAGAAGGCACATCGTGGCAGTGTCAGGGGCGCTCTTCCGGCTCAATTGACCCATGACACGTGCTCAGACACTTCAATTCTGAAGATGAGCCATCCTCAGCCTCCATCGATCCACCTACAGCCTCACCCTCTGAGCCCTCCTCCACTTCCATCGCTCCACCTCAGCTTCCCTCATCTCCAGTTCCATAACCTCCATGCAAAGTCTGCCCAGAGTCAAGCGGAAATACTAGAGCAAATGGACCATACACCAGACCCTGACATCTCCTCCTAAGAAACTTGAGTGCCTGCCTGTTAAGGCCCCCTCAATGTACGTTCCCAACCTCTGGAATTACTCAGCTGAAGGAATTTGGAGCAAGGTCAACGAAAATGAAGCTCCGCCCAAGGCCCCATACATCTTTCCAACATTATTTATGGCGTTATTATCACCTAATTTAGCACTTAAATTTTTTGTTCAGTGCAAACAATGCCAAAAATAACTCCAACCAGATAAATAGTGCCAACTTTTTCAAATAATTTGATAAAAATACACTAAAACAATACTTGGGAGCAAAAAAGGGAGCTAATCATACGGGTTTGTTGCAGTTCGACCTGGGACAATGTGAGCGTTGGAGCTACCTTTATTCTGAGCATGTGGAGCATTATTTTTATGTTGCACAACGAGCATTGAATGTGTTTGTTGTATGGTGCCCGTTGTGGTTGTAGCATTGTGTGATCGCTACAATATTTTAATGATAAGTGAA
The DNA here is from genome assembly GCA_034641835.2 of Pinus albicaulis. Taxonomy (NCBI): domain Eukaryota; kingdom Viridiplantae; phylum Streptophyta; class Pinopsida; order Pinales; family Pinaceae; genus Pinus; species Pinus albicaulis. The sequence goes on along the minus strand of CM076570.1, from coordinate 132,805,918 downwards.
TTTTGTTCATAATTTTAAGTTCCAAGTTTTTGATATTTTTTTTAATCATCATTTTCTTAGTTCAATGAACTTTGTCACAATTCATTTCTTGGTGCAATTTTTTTCTTCTTGGTGTCAAATTACCCTAAGTTTTGCACCCATCCAATAGCTTTATATTGCCAGTTGATCATTTACTTCCATTTGGACGTTAAGCCGCATATCGATTTGGTAAACGACTCACTGTTGGCTCATGAAATCTATTAAGTGTGGGTGGATATCATCTCCCCTTTGGTAGCTTTCATTTTTTTTAAAGAAATGTCTTACGATTTCTTCAAATGAGAATTATACGTTCGTAATAAGTAATGTGTGTTAAAGTGCGCATGAAACACTCTTTTATTTTGTAAAAGATGCTTTATAAATGTGTAAAAGGGGATTAGCGTTTTTTTATAAAGGGAGATATAGGAAATCAAACGTTCTTTATAAATTTGTAAAAGGGGAAGTAAATTTTTAAAGAAGGGAGATATAAGAAGGTTTGAAATAATGAAGGGAGATATAAGATGTAATTTTTCAAAGAATTTAGCTTTTTAGCTTTTTTTTGGTACTCTTCCAATTAATAAAAAGATATTTTGTGGTTGTGGTGGAGTTTCAAAGTTTTTTGGGACATTAGTTCTTGTCCTCGTCTAAGTGGGACACGTTGTGGCTTTTTTTGCATTTTATCTCTCCATCTCTCTCTTACTCTCCTCATGGCAATAAACAATATTGCATCACTTAAGCTTTTTGGCACAAACTATTTTTATTGGAGGAAACACATGAAACCTATATTCATCACTGAATATTTATCGAAACTTGTAGCTAATGGATATACAATGTCTTCTCTTGTTGAATTCAAATCATTAAGTGATGATGAAAATAAATATCTTAAGGAACTTTTTAAGAAAGATAATGAAACACTTTCACTTATAGGAAGCGTTGTTGAAGAATTTATATTTCTAAGAACAAGTAATATAGGACAGATAATGGAAATGAATAAACCACTGGATTGTGCAAAAGTGTCAAGAAAGAAAAAATGGAATGAATTTATGGAAGCAAATTTGAATGCCTTGGTGAAAAATGATACATTGGACTTGGTCAATTTACCAAAAGGAAAAGATGTAATTGGCACTAAATGGGTTTATAGAACCAAGTGGAAATCATATGGCACAATTGATAAGTACATGGATCATTTAGTTGCAAATGGATATGCACAAAAATAAGGCATTGATTACACTTAGAAATTTTCCACATTGACAAAGTTGGATACAATCAGGATGGTTCTTTCATTAAATGCACACTACAAATGGCCAATTTGTCATATGGATGTTAAATCAACTTTTCTGAATGGTTATGTGGATGAACAAATTTATGTGGAGCAACCTGGAGGTTTTGAAGTACCAGGAAAAGAAGATTATGTTTATGACTTGAAGAAGGCCTTATATGGTCTTAAGTAAGCGCCAAAGGCATGGTATTCAAGAATTGATAAGTATTTTCAAGATCATGGCTTAGTTAAAAGTTTATTTGAGCCCAATCTCTATATCTTTCAACCAAGATAAGAGATTTTGATAGTTTTCTTATATGTTGATGATTTGTTCTACATAGCGAACATTGATTAACTATCTTAAAGATTTAAGTCATGTATGATTGTTGAGTTTGAGATGACAGATCTTGGTGAGTTGCATTATTTCTTGGTATTGAAGTTTGGCAAAAGGAAGATGGTATTTTCATGTCACAAACCAAGTATACTTAGGAAATTCTGAAGAATTTCAGAATGTTGAGTTGTAAGCGAGCGACAAATCATTTAGAATTTGGGTTGAAGTTATCATCAATTGGTTGGAATTTTGATCTTCTTAACTAAAAATAGACCATATATTTCATTTGCAGATAGTACGATATCGAACGCAAGGAATTGCATTAGAAAACAACAAATAACATTTTAAGATATATGCATGGAACAATTGGTTATGGTTTGGTATACAAGTCTACATAAGATTTTTAGGGTTGTTGGTTATACAAATTTAAATTTCCTAATGGATGCATAGATGGAAAGAAATCAAATTTAGGATATTCATTTAGTATGGATTCATTAATAATTTCTTGGATTGCTAACAAGTAACCTATAATGTCTCTCTCCATAGCAGAAGCAAAGTATAAAGAAAGAAGGACAACATGTAAGGCAGTTTGATTGAGAAAATTCTAAAGGATTTACATGAGCAATAAGAACAATCCACATAATTGATAGGTGATAATAAAAGTGTTATTCAAATGACAAAAAAAAGAGGCTTATTTTTCATAAGAAAACTAAGCATGTTAATATCCAATATCATTTTGTTCGAGATTTGGTTCAGCAAAGAGTCATTGAAATCGAATACTACCAAACAGATGAACAACATATGGTTGATATATTCACCAAAGCACTATCTAAAAAACAGTGTTGGAATATAGGCTTGACGGGTGGTACTACCTCCATTATTGTCCTTGTATCCACCGCTGAATCTGCCTAAATTTTGTAAGACAACAATGGCCGCGATGCCAACGGAAAGAATCCTAAAGTTTTGCATACCAAACACCGCTATCATGAAGGCCCCTCGGGATTTCCCGGTTGGAATACGCAAGGATAATCTCTGTCGATGTCGAAGCCCAGTCAAAATCCAAAAAAAACACAGCGTGGTCATTACTGACTGAAACGCCAGATGCCATGGAGGAAAAAACCATGAGCATGAAAGTTATCCTATATACTTTATTTCATGCCAGTTTGCCACTCATCGGACAATACTTATGTTTATATATACTTATGTTTATAGGACAATACAGCTAGTCCATATCGATGCTTTTGTTTGTTCATACCTACGTCGAGTCACAGATTATGTGCATCTCATTTCCATTTTCAATTTCGGAGCCATTGTTTTGAACGTCCAACCTGTCCCTTCAAATTCGATTCTTTGATATTCAAGCTCAATGCAACCAGGGTTTCCCGCAAACCAAAAGAATTGACAGATTTTATCTGGTGCCAAGCAGAGAAGCAAGGAAAACAATGAATATTTAATTTTATGTCTGAAAAACATATTTTGTAGATGAAATTTATACAAATCCATGCCGCACTGTTAAACGATATCTATTTTGAATGCCTTGTTTGCGAATTCAAACAGCAAAGCGAAGTAGCGGCGGGATAGGGAAAACACATTTATTTAGTGATGGTTTACGTTTCCCGACGGGAAACATCTATAAATTAATTCGCTTTTGCTATACCAAATATCTTTACTCTCTATATGATAGGATGGTAAACGGTAAGGCCTTATAAATTTCTTGCCTTACTTTTATAAAATTATTTTTTATAATTTTTAGTTTAATATTTTAGTGGTGGGGGAGTATTATTTATTTTTTCATTCCTCGTAATTCTATTTTATGAAACATATTTGGTGCACTGTAATAAGAAAATATAAACTGTATGTGAACTTTATATAAAATTTTTTTAGTTGTAATGCCAAATCAATGTTAGAATATAAGGCTTTATACATTATTTAAATTACATTTATCGAGTTATTTGATATATTTTCATATAATAAGTTTTAGTGGTTTGGAATTTATTCTATTTTATAAGACATGTTTGGCAATTGTAAAACTTTAGGAGTGACTTTTTTAAATTAATATTTTTCATTCTCAATCAATCATAAATGATTGATATATCTATTTTACAAAATATTAAATATTATAGATATATTTATTTTATAAAATATTAAATATATTTTTAATATTAATAATAATATAAGCAAAACTTTTTTTTTAAATCCTTTGAATTTATCAATATTTCTCTTCATAAATGAATTAATAATTTTGAAAAAAAAAGCCTAATCTATTAAAAACAAACCCTTAAGAAAATCACCCTCAAAAAGCCAACTTAATCAATCAATCCATGTTTCTTCGGCCTTCTAGAAATTCTTGCGTTCAAGGTGACACGTACTGTAACAACTCCTCTTGATTGCCAACTTAATCAATCAATCCATGTTTCTTCGGCATTCTAGAAATTCTTGCGTTCAAGGTGACACGTACTGTAACAACTCCTCTTGATTGCAAATGGGTGCCCCCGGTAATAGGCTAGCAGCGGGATTATGAACAATGTTCACATGTATCATTGAAATTACATTGTATCTTCTTCTAATTTCGCTGTGATTTTTTTAATAAGTCAATTTTTTCTAATCTTCCTTTTTAATTTTATTTTTTTTAACAATGTTCACATGTATCATTGAACTTACATTGTATCTTTATAATTTCATTGTGATTTTTTTAATAAGTGATTTTTTAATTTTATTTTTTAAAATGATAGTATTTTTTTAATTTTAATTTTATTTTATTTTAAATTTTTAAAATTATGTATATACATTATTATTGAAATAATTAAAATAAAATAATTATGGAAATAATAAATAGAAATATGATTAACTTTAAAATTAAGTTTAGAGTTTAATTTAATTATTTTATATATTAAAACAATAGAAAATTGTATATATATTTTTAATAAATCTGATTCATATTTTTTCTATTAAATAAAAAATAAAATTAAAGCTCTATTTATAAATAAGTATTTGACTAAACATTGGCCAAAAGTGGAACATTTTCTCTGGCTATTGAGCCATTCTAAAATCATCACATGGGATCAGTTACAACGGAGGGGAATGTACAACCCTTCATTATGTCTATTATGTAAAAGGCAAGCAGAAACACACAATATTCACACACAATAATTAATTTCTATATATTACAATAAATAGAAATACATCAAATATATAGTTGAACTAATTCTAATCTTAGAGAGAGAAGTTGAGAGAATCTCTCAACTTCCTCAACAACCCCAATCCAAACTAAGTAAGCATAATAAATGAGGCATTATCTCAAACACCCCCCCCCTTAATGCCTACATTACAGAAATGGAGAACACACTAATTTAATACAAACATTTGTCTGCCCTGGTCTTCATTAACATTTGTACCCACTCTGAGATCTCATAGGCAACGCTCTTTTCTCCACCATTTTCGAGCTACCATTCAACCCATTTAAAATACATCTGTTTCTGACCAGCAATGTTGAATTTGTAAGATCAAAGATTCTTGACACCTCCAAAGAAGAGTCTCGACATTGAACTATCCTATGGAAATATTTCCATCTGTGAATGTAACACCCCCAATTTGTGTGTTGAATTTTTAAAGTTAGACATTTGAACTTTCATCCTAAGGGGGTGGACCCCAAGGGATGAGTATGGTGTGAATGTATTTGCATATTTTATTTGAGGAAATAAATAAAATGATTGTGCATTTTGACCAAAAAGAGAATTAGAGATCACTTGCCAAATCCATGAGGATGGATAAGGCAACAAATCCCCAAAAATGTTTCAAAAATCCTTGAAAGAAATTAATTTAGATTTGAGGAGGAATCTAAATTTCCCCAATGAAGAGGAGTAGTTGGGAAGAGGTGAGAAAGTCATGGAAAGCCGAGGAAAAGCTTAAAGCAGCCTTTAAAGAATCCCAAGATGGAAGCCTAGGATAAACAGAAAAGAAAGCATCCCCGGCTATTCCTCGACTTCGTAATTAGAAACATGCTTTGGGGAATTATGAGTTTAATGTCGCCCATATCCACCTCTACTTGATCCGTTCAGGAGGTGATCTCTTCTCGGGGGTGAATCCTGGGAGATAAAGAGGATTCTAAGGTTGGGAGGTTGGTCAATTGCAGATTTTGTTATGTTATAAAATTTCCAGTTACTCTATGTTATGATGGTATGAATTAGCTACATATAAAAACATTAAAGGAAATTGCTTGATTTTTGTAGTACTACATTGAACAGAGTCCATCACAAGGTAAACACCTTCCAGAATCTGTTTAGTTGTAGACTAGAAATCTATAGAGTAGAAACTTCAGAACCTCTAAACCAAGGTTGGTTTAAATCTGAAGTTACTTGGCCTCTACAGATGATTAATGTTGTTATGTTCTCTATAGAAAAAAAAAATGATATGATTTGCTTATGTATATTCTAGAGAAACAGTATAGTAGCATTGAAATATACATGGTCTGCAGCAGAAAAGAAGAAAGCAACATGTTAGAGTATAGACTGTATATATATATGCATTCTAACATTTATAAGGGTACTAGAAAAAGAGTAATTCTACTCTATATGAGCATTATACCATTTATATGGGTATAGATTGTCATATCTAGATATATTTTACTCATTGAAAACCTGTAACATAACCAAGTAATTTCATAAACATTAAGGTTTCCTAGTCAAGCACCATTGAATACACATAGGTATACCTTAAAAGAAAGATAGAATTTACAAGCAAGTATGCTAGCATATGAATATTGAATTCTTGTTACACAAAAAATATTTGTAAACTATAGAGGGGTTGTACCATACTTAACTAGGATAGAATATTTTGTTGTATAACTCCATCACTAAACCTTGAAATAAACATTAGTGCAAAAAGAGTGATCTATGATTAATGTATCACAATCAATGGAACTTTTGATTTCATATATATATATCTATGCCTTTAATACACTTGGAATATTAATAATAAAAGTTCGACCATCATACAATCTAATTCTTGTCCACTATCGAATCATATATATATATATATATATATATATATATATATATATATATATATATATATATATGACTTGCTATGTATGGTTCAAGGACAAAATAAACTCAACCCTATAGCTAACCGATATAAGTGAGCAAGAAATCAAGTGCGAACAATATATATATATATATATATGATTATATATATTCAAAACGAGTACCTCCAAAAAGGTTAGCCATGAAATATATGAATGATCTCTAAAACTATAAATGAAACATATAGGAAATATCGATAGCAAGCGGTAAATCCATCATTCCGCAAAGTAAAACTAACGCGATATATATATATATATATATATATACATATATATATATATAACACGAACAGACTATATAAAAGCCGAGCGCCAACTTAAATAGCTCGTTTGCACAGACATATTCCTGTCGAGAAAAGAATGATAATTCGTATCATTACTTCTGGCAATATATATATGTGTGAATAAATAAAAAGGTCCGAAAGATAGACTCCGGTTTAGGCAAACATAATGTGCAAAGGAAATATATATATATATGAATCACGTATAGCCAAACTATATTCGCGCATGGTTAAAAAAAATAATACCCTACACCTTGGACGCAGTCAACGAGTCTTCGGACTGTAAAGACGTTGGTTAATATGAAAAAAAAAACCACGAGAAGAGGAAAAGAGTACAGGATATCATTTCTGGTAAGTAATCGTCTGTTCCTAACCATTGTTAGACCGTGTGAAGGTTCACCCCGGCTTCACCCACGAAATTTGGATCACAAGACCGCGGGTAATGGGTAAAAAGCCGACGGTTTAATCCACATTGTGTATGAAAAACAACGCGAAGCCAGTAGATTTAATTAACATGCAGTATGAAAACAAAATGTTACGCTACCACAGAAAACCAGAGACCTGCGTTTCCATCAAAAAATTTACAAAAATAAATTGGATAAGACAAACTTCAGTGTGTGTGTATATGAACAACCGCGTCTCCAAAGAGTAAGTTAAACGTAGTAATCGCTGGAAGTCCGGCTAGGACTCTCGCCTGTAATACGGCTGAGTCGACCACTCTGCAACACCAAAATTGAAGAGAATAAGAGAGTGGGTTCGCGGATAAATCAGGAAGAAAAGAATTAAATCTGAGAGCGTAAGAGAAATAACATTTAACAGGGTTTAGAGAGGTAAAATGGTCACGGGTTAACATACTGAAACTCTGTGTGAAGATCGAACCCCACACCAGAAGCGAGGAAGTTTGACTGCAGTTGAACCCGAGCCTACCCTCCATCACTGGCGAGGAGAGGGGAAAATGCCTCGGCGATACATTCAGAAAGAATAGGGAAAGACGGGATGAACAAACCACACAGTAGAATCGATTTAAAAGAAAACCTTGTAACCCTAATTGCACGGGTACAGGAAACCCAGGAAATCCCCAGGTTGATCGAGAAAACGCGGCTACGATGGCAGACCTGTACTAGGCAACAGTGAGGCGCGCAAGGTGGAGTAGTTCGGCCTGCAAACGAATAGAGTGTTAAACCTAGAAGTTCATTCTCCTAGGCAGAGATCGGTCCTTCCCGGTACTTGGATGCACCGATCTGTCAAACAGAAGGCCACCCGTCAACCTCGTGCTCAGTATGAAGCGAGACACGCCGGCAATTGATACTTTCACACATTAAACCAGAAGGTAAAGTGAATAATACTCTCCAGAAGCTGTAAGAAATCATGATGAACCAACATGTCGGTACATTGTCGAAAGGGATCCCAGTTAACATCGTGGTTCCACGTTTACATACCGGGACATCATCCCAAGGGAGGCGATCTGCAGAAGTAGGAACAATTAATAATGAAGCCGCTGTTAAGAATCTGGCCACTGGCGTGCACACCAGCAATATCAAACCCAGCACGTTAGGGTTAGAAAATCCAAAAGCGAGGGTTAGCACAGAAATAGATAGTTACATCCAGGACGTTAAATTAAAATTAAGCGGTGTAATGTTTAAATGGCAATGTATGACTTTATAGGGCCGAGTGGTATAAGCGCAAGGCCCCAACAAAATCGTTAAAGTGATTAATTTAATGATATACATTACATTGCGGCGATTTAAATCAATTGTATAAACCAATATGTGGGTTGGCCGTATATGTGATATATATATACATAAATATAGATTCAATATAGATACACGTACTCATTGAACTAACATTGCCAAAAGATAAAAAGGTAAGCTCGATTATATCAAAGGGGGACTTATAAATATATCATTTATATAACTTGCACCTAGGGTATGTGGTATAGTCCCATATATATATATCCACGTATACCTATCTATGGTAATGAAGGATATTAGCAAAAGGAGGTTAGCTCTATATATATGGATATATAGGTATATGGGAGTGATATATAGTGAACCCAATTATATATGGGTTGAATGTATAAGAGCTAGTAGGAAACAAAAAGGGAACCAACCTTCTTAATATTATACAAGGTTGTAACAATATATAAATATATATATATATATATATATATATATATATATATATATATATATATATGTATATTGTTGAAAGGAATATAGTGAAGTGGTTCAATGTTTTATGAAAAATAGAATTACTAGATGAATACGGAATTTCTATAAAAAGGGAAGTAAAGTTGAATTGTGAAATCAGATCTTGAAATGACTGGATGAATAAAGAATAGAAAAGAAATCCCTTGGTGGAAAAAAAAAAAATTTCCTTAAGAGAGGGATGTTACAAATGGTATCGGAGCCAAGTTACAACAAATTGGGTTGTCGTTTTGTGCTCACTGCTTATTACATATTTTGTTTTCTGAAGTTTATAAACTTTGCAAATCTGTGTTGTAAGTGTGTACAGTTGAAATGGCTGAAGGTGAAGGGATTTATGTGGATCTGCGGGATGAGTTTGCTACTCCAGATCCCAATGCCCCGGTACTGGCTATGTTGCACCAGATGCAACGAGAGTTGGCTGAATTAAGAAGCCAAAATGACATGTTGTCATCAGCCAGTAAGGAGCAGGAAAAGCTCATCAGAGAGCTAACTTCCCGGACCAGCCAGGAAGGCGAAGGTTCTGGAAAAAGAAAGATGGATGAATCTGAGGATGAGGATGCAGCTAGAAATCAACATAAGCAGAAAAGAGAGTTGCAGGGAGAATTCAGAAAGATTAAACCTCCCTCCTATGATGGGGAGAAGGAAGAGGATGCTGAAGCTTGGTTTCTGAACATGATCAAGTATTTCCAAGTCTATGAATATGAGAGCAATCTGAAGGCTAGATTAGCTGTGTACTAGTTACAAGGAAAAGCTACACTCTGGTAGGAAGAGACAAAAATGGTGCATGCCATTGATGAAAAGACAGTTACTTGGGAAGATTTTTAGAGTAAGTTCAAAATTCGTTATTTGAATGAACGTTATTATGATGATAAAGAAAAAGAATTCCATGAACTTAGGCTAGGGCAGCTCACTATTGATGAGTTTTTCACCAAGTTTACTAATTTACTGAGGTATGTTCCTTACATTAGGGAAGAAAAGGCAAAAGTGCAAAGGTTTTTAAATTGTTTGCCTACAGTGTACAAGGAGAAAATTGAGTTTGACAACCCAAAGACCATGGATGAAGCTGTTAGAAAAGCAAGATTATGTTATCAGCAGTTTAAAGGTAAAGCTGAACAAGGGAAGGGCTGGATGAACAAGGGTGAATTCAAAGGAAAGAGACCAAAACCAGCATATTTAAGGAATTTTGGTAGAGATCATCAAAGGAAAGAGTTCAGCAAACCAAAGGAAAGTCAAACTGCTCAGTCCCAAGTGGTTTCAAAACCAGTAGAAGGGAACAATAAAAAGGAAGGGACAGTCAGAATAAAGGAACCTCTGAAATGTTGGGGCTGTGGAGAACCCCATATGATGAGGGACTGTCCCCATCGAAATATTCATATGATCATCAGAGAGAGAGAGGCAACAACAGTCAATGACATAGCCAGAAACATACTAACTATCAGTGCAGCATTGGAAAATCGGCAAGCAGAACATCAAGCAACCATGGTGGAAATGGAGGGTAAGATTTCTGACCTACCTGTTACTGTTTTGATTGATTCAGGTGCTTCTTTAAGTTACATTAGTCCTGGAATTGTAGAAAAATGTAAAATTAAACCTGAAAAATTTCAGCAGTCATGGTTGGTACAGCTGGCCACTGGAACTAAGAGAAAAGTCACACATAAGTTGCCCAAAACAGCGATACAATTAAATGGGTTCCCAACAGAAGTAAATCTGAACATATTTCCATTAGGATCCTATGATCTGCTGATAGGAATGGATTGGTTGGAAAAGAAGAAATCTTTGATGAACTGTTGGGATAAAACCCTGCATTGTGTGGATGAGGAAGGGAAACCTTTTACACTAAAAGGGAAACCAAAATCCATTTCAGTAAGACAAATATCAGCCTTACAATTGAAAAGAACAGCTAGAAAAGGATACCAAGTCTATGCAGTGCATGTAGAAGAAATAGAACAGAAAACTGAGGAAGAGTTACTGGATGCTATACCAGTCATCAGAGAGTTTAAGGAAATATTTCCCAAGGAAATCCCTCATCTTCCCCCCAAAAGAGAGATTGACTTTTCTATAGATCTGGTGCCGGGAGCTACACCTATTTCCCGAGCTCCTTATCGGATGAGCCCGACAGAACTGATGGAGCTGAAGATGCAGCTGCAAGAATTATTGGATAAGGGGTACATTAGACCAAGTGTGTCTCCATGGGGAGCACCTGTTTTATTTGTTAAAAAGAAGGATGGAACTTTTAGGATGTGCATTGACTATCGTCAACTGAAAAAGTTGACCATTAAGAATAGATATCCACTTCCTAGAATTGATGATCTTTTTGATCAAGTGAGAGGAGCTTCAGTCTTCTCCAAGATTGACTTGAGGACTGGATATCACCAACTTAGAATCAAAGAAGAAGATATTAGCAAGACAGCTTTTCGAACCAGGTATGGACACTACGAATTTGTAGTCCTACCTTTTGGACTGACCAATGCCCCTGCCACCTTTATGTGCTTGATGAACAGTGTGTTAAATAAGTATTTGGATAAGTTTGTTCTGGTGTTCATAGATGATATTTTAGTCTACTCCAAAAATGAAGATGAACATAAGGAACATCTGAGAATAGTGTTGCAGACTCTAAAGGAAAACCAGCTGTATGCCAAGTTCAGCAAATGTGAATTTTATAAAGATAAAATTCAATATCTAGGTCATATTATTTCGGAAAAAGGGTTGGCAGTTGACCCTGAAAAGATAAAAGCCATTAAAGAATGGCCAGTCCCCACTGATGTTTCAGCAGTAAGATCATTTATGGGAATTGCAGGCTATTATCGCAGATTTGTGGAGAGATTTTCTGCTATAGCAAATCCCATAACCTCATTACAAAGGAAGGGTGTTAAGTTTGTGTGGACTGAGAAATGTCAAAACAGTTTTGAGCAATTGAAACAGAAACTTATTTCAGCTCCTATATTAAAATTGCTGATCCTGATAAAGAGTTTGTGGTGTGTACAGATGCTTGCCGAGAGGGGCTAGGCGGAGTCCTATTGCAAGAAAATTCAGTTATTGCCTATGAGTCTAGGAAATTGAAAACTCATGAACAGAATTATAGTGTATATGATTTGGAATTTGCAGCTGTTATCCATGCTCTGAAAATGTGGCGGCACTATCTTCTGGGAAAGAAGTTCACATTGATGACTGATCATATTAGCCTTAAATATTTCTTTTCCCAAACTGACCTGAATGCAAGACAAGCCAGATGGCTGTCTTTTCTAAGTGAATTTGATATGGACATAAAACATATCAAGGGAAAAGAAAATAAAGTTGCTGAGGCTTTAAGTAGAAATGCTTGTCAACATTTAAACAGCATTGGGAGTAGTGCCCAGATGGGGATAGAGGAATTGGTGGGAAAAGCAGCAACTCAAGATCCCTACTATGAAACACTCTTGGTGAAATTACAGACAAGGGATAAAACAGATTACAAAAAAAACCCACAAGGGCTGCTCTATTACAAAAACAGGTTGTATATTCCAAATATAGAGTCATTGAAAAGAGAAATTCTAGATGAATATCATAAACAGCCCTATGCAGGACATCCCGGATATCAAAAGATGTTAACAGCCTTGAAGAAGAAGTTGTTATGGCCAGGAATGAAGAGAGATGTGGCAGAGTATCTAAGTAGGTGTATGGAATGTCAACTGGTCAAAGTTGAGCATCAACACCCAGCAGGGCTTTTAAATCCCCTGCCAATTGCAGAATGGAAATGGGACACAGTTTCCATGGATTTTATAACAGGATTACCCAAGACTAAATATCAACATGATTCTGTGATGGTAGTAGTAGACACTCTCACAAAAGCTGCTCACTTTATACCAGTGAAATCTACTTTCAGAACAGCTCAAGTAGCCAATGTTTTCCTGAAAGAGATAGTAAGGCTTCATGGAGTTCCCAAAGTAATTGTCTCAGATCGAGATGCTAAGTTTACGACAGCATTTTGGAAGGGATTGTTTGGAGGAATGGGTACTAAGCTGAATTTTAGTACTGCCTATCACCCTCAAACAGATGGGCAGACAGAAAGGACGAATCAAATCTTGGAGGATATGTTGCGAATGTATGTGATGGATAGACCATCAAAGTGGGAAGAGTATCTGCATCTAGCTGAGTTTTCCTATAATAATAGCTACCAATCCTCTATTAAGATGAGTCCGTTTGAGGCACTCTATGGGAGAAAGTGTCGTACTCCCTTGAGTTGGAGTCAACCAGAGGATAAACTGGTGTTGGGACCAGATGCACTACAAGAGATGGAAAGAATTGTCAAACAAATACAAAGAAATATCAAGACAGCGCAAGATCGCCAGAAAAGTTATGCGGATAAAAAAAGAGTGCACCGAGAATTCAAAGTGGGAGATCATGTGTATTTACGCATCAAACCCAAAAAGAGCACACTTTATGCTGGAAGTTGTGCAAAACTTGCACCTAGATATTGTGGGTCTTTTGAGGTGTTAGAAAGGGTGGGACCAGTGGCTTACAAGCTGGCCTTACCACCCCATGTTAGAGTGCATAATGTATTTCATGTTTCATTATTAAAAATATATGTGCATGATGCTTCTCACATAGTTGATTGGAATGTTGTACACGTGGAACCAGAAGGGGAGTTTCTGCCAGAACCGCTTCAAATATTGGAGCGGGAAGAAATTGAATTGAGAAACAGAACAGTGGTCAGAGTAAAGGTGCAGTGGAAGCACTTTACTGCTGAAGAAGCCACTTGGGAAAGGGAAGCTGAAATGATGGAGAGATATCCATTTCTGTTTAAATGAACTCTAGTAGTTGAATAAGAACACCGAGGACGGTGTTTATTTTCAGAGGGGGAATATGTAACACCCCCAATTTGTGTGTTGAATTTTTAAAAGTTAGACATTTGAACTTTAATCCTAAGGGGGTGGACCCAAGGGATGAGTATGGTGTGAATGTATTTGCATATTTTATTTGAGGAAATAAATAAAATGATTGTGCATTTTGACCAAAAAGAGAATTTGAGATCACTTGCCAAATCCATGAGGATGGATAAGGCAACAAATCCCCAAAAATCTTTCAAAAAATCCTTGAAAGAAATTTATTTAGATTTGAGGAGGAATCTAAATTTTCCCCAATGAAGAGGAGTAGTTGGGAAGAGGTGAGAAAAAGCTGGAAAAGCTGAGGAAAAGCTTAAAGCAACTTTAAAGAATCCCAAGATGGGAAGCCTAGGCTAAACAGGAAAGAAAGCATCCTGCTATTCTGGACGCAGAATTAGAAACATGCTTTGGGGAATTATGAGCTTAAATAAGCTGCTCCTAAGCAGATCAGGGGTTGATCTATTCTAGGAGGTGATCTCTGCTCGGGGGTGAATCCTGGGAGATAAAGAGGATTCTAAGGTTGGGAGGTTGGTCAATTGCAGATTTTGTTATGTTATAAAATTTCCAGTTACTCTATGTTATGATGGTATGAATTAGCTACATATAAAAACATTAAAGGAAATTGCTTGATTTTTGTAGTACTACATTGAACAGAGTCCATCACAAGGTAAACACCTTCCAGAATCTGTTTAGTTGTAGACTAGAAATCTATAGAGTAGAAACTTCAGAACCTCTAAACCAAGGTTGGTTTAAATCTGAAGTTACTTGGCCTCTACAGATGATTAATGTTGTTATGTTCTCTATAGAAAAAAAAAATGATATGATTTGCTTATGTATATTCTAGAGAAACAGTATAGTAGCATTGAAATATACATGGTCTGCAGCAGAAAAGAAGAAAGCAACATGTTAGAGTATAGACTGTATATATATATGCATTCTAACATTTATAAGGGTACTAGAAAAAGAGTAATTCTACTCTATATGAGCATTATACCATTTATATGGGTATAGATTGTCATATCTAGATATATTTTACTCATTGAAAACCTGTAACATAACCAAGTAATTTCATAAACATTAAGGTTTCCTAGTCAAGCACCATTGAATACACATAGGTATACCTTAAAAGAAAGATAGAATTTACAAGCAAGTATGCTAGCATATGAATATTGAATTCTTGTTACACACAAAATATTTGTAAACTATAGAGGGGTTGTACCATACTTAACTAGGATAGAATATTTTGTTGTATAACTCCATCACTAAACCTTGAAATAAACATTAGTGCAAAAAGAGTGATCTATGATTAATGTATCACAATCAATGGAACTTTTGATTTCATATATATATATCTATGCCTTTAATACACTTGGTACATATATTAATAAAGTTCGAACATCATACAATTCAATTCTTGTCCACTATCGAATCATAGATACATATATATGACTTGCTATATGTTCCAAGGACAAAATAAACTCAACCCTATAGCTAACCGATATAAGTGAGCAAGAAATCAAGTGCGAACAATATATATATATATATATATATATATATGATTATATATATTCAAAACGAGTACCTCCAAAAAGGTAGCCATGAAATATATGAATGATCTCTAAAACTATAAATGAAACATATAGGAAATATCGATAGCAAGCGAAACCATCATTCTGCAAAGTAAAACTAACGCGGATATATATATATATATATATATATATATATATATATATATATATAACACAAACAGACTATATAAAAGCCGAGCGCCAAATCAAATAGCTCATTTGCACAGACATACTCCTATCGAGAAAAAGAATGATAACTCGTATCATTACCTCTGGCAATATAAATATATATGTGAATAAAATAAAAAGTTCTGAAAGATAGACTCCTGCGTAGGTAAATAGAAAGTGCAAAGGAAATGTATATATGACTCACTGCCAAACTGCATTCGTGCATGGTTAAGAAATAATACCCTATACCTTGGACGCAGTCAACGAGTCTTCGGACTGTAAAGACGCTGGTTAATATGAAAAAACCATGAGCAGAGGAAAAGAGTACAGGATATCATTACGGGTAAGTAATCATCTATTCCTAATCATTGTGAGACCGCGTGAAGGTTCACCCCGTCTTCACCAAACAAAATTTGGATTACAAGACCGCGGGTAATGGGTAAAAGGCCGACTGTATAATTCACATGGTGTATGAAAACCAACGCGAAGCGAGTGGAGTTAATTAACATGCAGTATGAATACAAAACATTAAGATTCCACAGAAAACCAGAGACCTGCGTTTACATCAAAACAATTTACAAAGAAAAATTGGATAAGACGAACTTCAGTTGTATGTAAATGAAAAACCGCGTCGCCAAAGAGTAAGTTAAACGTAGCAATCACTGGAGGTCCGGCTAGGACTCTCGCCTGTAATACCGCTGAGTCGATCGCTCTGCAAAACAAAATTTGAAGAGAATAAGAGAGCGGGTTCACGGATAAATCATGAAGAAAACAAATAAGTCTGAGAGCGTAAGGGAAATAACATTTAAAAGGGTTCAGAGAGGTAAAAGAGTCTCGGGTTAACATACTGGAACTCTGTGTGAAGATCAAACCCCACACCAGAAGCGAGGAAGCTTGACTGCAATCGAACCCGAGCATACCCTCAATCACTGGCGAGGAGAGGGGGAAAATGACTCGGCGATACATTCAGAAAGAATAGGGAAAGATGGGATGAAAAAACCGCACAGTAGAATCGATTTAAAAGAAAACCTTGTAACCCTAATTGCACGGGTACAGGAAACCCAGGAAATCCCCAGGTTGATCGAGAAAACGCGGCTACGATGACAGACCTGTACCAGGCAACAGTGAGGCGCGCAAGGTGGAGTAGTTCGGCCTGCAAACGAATAGAGTGTTAAACCTAGAAGTTCATTCTCCTAGGCAGAGATCGGTCCTTCCCGGTACTTGGATGCACCGATCTGTCAAACAGCAGGCCACCCGTCAACCTCGCGCTCAGTATGAAGCGAGACGCGCCGACAATTGATACTTTCACACATTAAACCAGAAGGTAAAGTGAATAATACTCTCCAGAAGCTGTAAGAAATCATGATGAACCGACATGTGGGTACACTGTCGAAAGGGATCCCAGTTAACATCGTGGTTCCACGTTTACATACCGGGACATCATCCCAAGGGAGGCGATCTGCAGAAGTAGGAACAATTAATAATGAAGCCGCCGTTAAGAATCTGGCCACTGGCGTGCACACCAGCAATATCAAACCCAGCACGTTAGGGTTAGAAAATCCAAAAGCGAGGGTTAGCACAGAAATAGATAGTTACATCCAGGACGTTAAATTAAAATTAAGCGGTGTAATGTTTAAATGGCAATGTATGACTTTATAGGGCCGAGTGGTATAAGCGCAAGGCCCCAAAAAAATCGTTAAAGTGATTAATTTAATGTTATACATTACATTGCGGCGATTTAAATCAATTGTATAAACCAATATGTGGGTTGGCCGTATATGTGATATATATATACATAAATATAGATTCAATATAGATACACGTACTCATTGAACTAACATTGCCAAAAGATAAAAAGGTAAGCTCGATTATATCAAAGGGGGACTTATAAATATATCATTTATATAACTTGCACCTAGGGTATGTGGTATAGTCCCATATATATATCCACGTATACCTATCTATGGTAATGAAGGATATTAGCAAAGGGAGGTTAGCTCTATATATATGGATATATAGGTATATGGGAGTGATATATAGTGAACCCAATTATATATGGGTTGAATGTATAAGAGCTAGTAGGAAACAAAAAGGGAACCAACCTTCTTAATATTATACAAGGTTGTAACAATATATAAATATATATATATATATGTATATATATATATATATATATTTTGTTGAAAGTAATATAGGTGAAGTGTCTAATGTTTTATGAAAATAGAATTACTAGATGACTATCGGAATTTCTATAAAAAGGGAAGTAAAGTTGAATTGTGAAATCAGTATTCCAATGACTAGATGAATAGAAGAATAGAAAAGAAATCCCGGTGGGAAAAAAAAAAAAAAAAAATCCTTAAACGAGGGATGTTACAGTGAAATAACCCCGAAGAATAAATTTCAACAATCTATAGGAAAATATTCTAGGTACAGAATATGATCAGCGATCAATCCTACAAAGTGACCTTTACACAAATAGATCTCACACTGTAACCTGTAGTTGACGCTTTTGAAGCCCGAAGCACAACAAGACCCATCAACGTATAACAAATTCACACAATCAAATTAGTCAATTGTTCTCTCGGAACCGAAGAACGTTGAGAACGACTAATTTAAATAATGCTAATTTGTTCAATAATTGGTTCTCTAGTACACAAATCTCACAACAACAAATATAAGTTATAACCCAACACTACAATATATTCCACAATTCTACATACTCCACAGAAAAATAGACTTCAAACTCTGTAGCTGCCATTCACCTTCATAAACTTGTAGTTTATGAAATCCATTCTCCTCTGGTGACCCTAATTTCTCGGTAATTAGTAGCTATTTACAGCTCAGCTATTTTGAACTGTCAATGTTTAATGTGATAATGACCTACCTTTGGTTTTTGGCCAACACTATTAACGGCTTGTAATTTGAAAGAGCCTATTGCAGCTGGGTGACCACATGTCATTGAGTAAAGACGCAGACATGATGGACTCGTTAGAGGTGGCCCACATAACCTAACATTGACGGGTGGAGTAAGGAAAACGAATATTTCTTTGGTAGCAGCGGACCTTCCTCGCGACCCCTTAAACAATTCCATGCGCAAATCTCTCGTTCCATTTCACGTTTCAGAATAGATTGAAAGTATTAAATTCTTACGTTGAATTCCATAAATCAATGATTTATTGCAGCCGATAGAAATTCACGTGGCTCCATATGAGACGAATGGCGTATGTTGCTCCTTTGAATTCCATAAATCAATCACGAGTGTTGACGGGGACTATCTAAGTTTCTGTATTCTGTTAGTAATCGTGAACATTATTCTGTCAACTGACATTCACGTATGGTCCACACATCTATATAAATATTTACAGCACTCAGTCGGGATGAAGCCGTGGAGTACTTCATTGTGTTGTAGAAGGGAATCCAATTGGTTGAGAGTGATAATGGTGACGGAATTAGGTTCTGAGCATCGGCGCTCATTTTCGGAGAGCAGAGAGTTATACATGAAACTCCTGAGCGGTATTCTCTTTTTCCGGGAATGCAGCAGAAAACTGGCTAAGAGAAAGCTACTATTACAAGACTCCAAATTCAATAACGCAGCGTTCAATTTTCAAGCAACAAGAAACACACGCAGATGCACACACAACACTCTTACAAACAAACGAATTCAACACTCCTAATCTACGTATGTACAGAGAATCTCTCCCAAACTATGTCATTTTCCTGGGCACTCCCGTGAGGGATTAAGCCCAGCTAGGCTCCGATACCATAATACAAATTGGAAGAGAGCAGAGACGCAAAATATTCACACACAATAATTAATTTCTATATATTACAATAAACAGAAATACAACAAATAAATAGTTGAACTAATTCTAATCTTAGAGAGAGAAGTTGAGAGAATCTCTCAACTTCCTCAACAACCCCAATCCAAACTAAGTAAGAAATGAGGAATTATCTCAAATAGAATGTACGACCCTTCATTATGTCTATTGTGTAAAAGGCAAGCAGAAACCAAAGAACATCTCTTAAATACTTGTACCATGGCAGAAACTCTATGAGGAAATAATACACATTTATTTCAACAGACTGATAGAGACAACACTAGTATTAATGAGACAATCATACGATGGAGAAAAGGAGGTTACAAATGTGAAGTAATTAATAAAGTGTGGAGATTATCAATAGGATTTATATTGTGGGGAATCTACAAAGAGAGGAATCGTCGCATATTTCGGGGTGAGAGTCGCAATATCAATCAAATATGGCAAGGGATTATAGAAAATGTATGAGAGACTATCTTGATAGAGAAATGGGTAGAAGAAGATTGGAAAGCCATTGGAATGGAAGGTAACATTTTAAGTAAATTTAATTTAAAACCTTAAATGTTGGCAAAAATGTTATGGAAATTCTCTTGGAATAGCTTGTAGGATTTATGTTGTGAATATAGGGTTTGCTATGAATAATGAGGCAGAGCTAACAACGATTAAATAGGGGCTTATAATAGCGACTCGAGAAAATTATCACTGATTAATTGTAGAAGGAGATTCCGCAATGGTTACAGGAGTGTTAAGGAAGTTGCAGCATGGGAAGCCCTAAGAGAAAATAAGTAAGAGTTGGAGGACATCACGTCTCATACAGGAGATAGGTCAATTAATTCAAGAAATTGGGTATTTGATACCCTCTCATGTTCGCAGATTAGGTAATGAGGCTGCAGATTATCTTGCGAACTGGGGTTGTAGCAATGAAGGACGTCAGTTGGGCGTGAATCAAGCAAATTGGGTATGGGATATTGAGTTACACTCCCTTCAACTAATAATTGAAAGAGATAGAGAAAAGGCTAGAGACCCTCGATCAAGGTGCCAAGTGGATGATCAAGAAGGGCAAGTGGCATTTAGACAAACGAGGCAAGCAAGTGATGGTGTGCATTCGCCTACCAGGAATTAAGCCAACGTTTAAGGTGATGGTACTTTGCATGATGGAGCATGATGATCTTCGCTAGAAGCCATTTAATCCTGTCAGATAGACATGGGAAACAAGAAATGTGGAGGTCTAATAGAACCCGCAGACAAAACATTCTTTCAAGTAACAGTTTTCGTGGAGGAGCAGAGGAGAAAGCTACGGGTTTTGCTCAGCCAAGCTTGCAACTATTGCCGAGGGCTTTGGGTTATTGGTATGTTACAGTAATGACTTTTGGCCATGTCCTTCTCATTTTATTTTATGAAATTATAGGAAATTGTAGGGCCTTGGATAGAAAAGCTAGGAGTAGTGCCATCATTAATAGAATGCTTCATATTCAATCTTGGTATAGTAATGCTTATGGGCAGGGTAGCAGATCTTAGTATTTCAATAAGAAAAATATCAACCCCTATGTTTCGTAGTCTTTGCGGAACCCTGGGTAGAATTTTGTGTAGAATTTCGCAATTTGAAAGGTTTACTGGTTGCCCCTGTCGTAGCTCTAATCAACAACCTAAATTAGAGGAAATCCTAAGCATGCAAAGCCAGGATAATTTTCATTTCTATAAAATGAATATGATGTTTCTCTGTCCTTACTTCTATTTAGGTACTTCACACACTCCATTTGTTAGCTACTTCAGTCAGGATGATAAGAGGGATAATTTGGGTCAGGAGTCTATTACTGAGAACCTTGGTCAATATGAATTATATGTGTTTCCACCAAAAGATGGAGCAACTCACTGCTATTACCGCCTTCTGTGTTTATCACATGTCACCGTGTATAGGCTCTCTCACAGACCTTGCAGGTTTTAATATTCCGTGGTTCATAAACCAGAGGAGCGCAATGGTGAAGAAGCAAGCTACAAAGCGACAGCCAAGGGTTAATGGGAAGAAAAATATTCCGCAGAATAAAGCTGGAACTAGTAAACGAGGGCGAAGGACGAACAAGGAGATAATGGAAAATATCTTTGAATTTTACGCAGCGAGAAACACTCCACAAAGCCAGAATGTAATTCATGGATGGGAGAGAGAGAGTGATAGTAAAGAGGAGGCAATTGAGGAGCTGGAAGAAATTTTTGACTTTGTGGTTGATCCTAGGACCACGAGAGGACGTCTTTCTCTTTTTCATCAATCAATTCAAACATATTGGACACTGAAATGTGTTTTAGCCAAAGCCCTCCAAAGCTTAAAGATTAATGAAGGCAATCCTCAGGTGCTTTCAATCTTACATGAAATCAAAACTGATATTCGGGAGATGAGGGTATCACAGTATCATGCAACTGCTCATATAGGCAGAATTGAAAGACAACTACAACAGATGCAGCAGGTAGATATGCCAGGCTTAACAGCAAAGGATCTAGCTCCGGTAGACTCCTCTGATGGCTAATTGATTTTTAGTTAGAATGCTTTTTGCGGATAGCTTTTACATTTCATGTTGTTTAATAGGCTTGATAGTAAACAATGAACAAGCCATTGCGGCAAAAGGAAGAATGAAACATTTTCAATTTTGGATGGCATTTAATGCCTTAAGGTGGCCAATAGACTTGGTTTCCTACGGGCAGGTTTAGGCCACCATCTGTGAATATGTTTGCAACTTGCTCTATATTTTGAGAAATAGAAAATGGTAAGGAACTACTAAATTTACAAAACACAAGAAAATTATATGACGAACTTATTTATATATATGAAAAGAAATTTGATTAACTACCAAAATAAGATTTAGAGTCTAATATAATTATTTTATATATTAAAACTATGAAAATTATAATTTTTATTTTTATTTTTATAAAAATTATATAATGTTTTTATTAAA
Source organism: Pinus albicaulis (assembly GCA_034641835.2). NCBI lineage: Eukaryota > Viridiplantae > Streptophyta > Pinopsida > Pinales > Pinaceae > Pinus > Pinus albicaulis. Next base: position 132,783,385 of record CM076570.1, on the reverse strand, counting down.
AAAAATTAAAATTAAATCATTGTTTCTAAATAAACATGCCTATCTGCTAAAAGAGAAATATATTGAACTTATTTAGTTTCTTTTTAAAGTATATATATATATATATATATATATATATATATATATATATATATATATAATATATATATATATATATATATATATATATATATATATATATATATATATATATATATATATATATATATATATATATATATATATATATATAATATTTTAAATTATAATAATTTTAATTTATTTAGATTTATAATATATAATTTCAAAATTTTAATAAAAAATGATATATTTTTTTTATTAATATCTAAATAAGGATAGTTCTATTTTAAGTCAGGTTTCCTAAGTGTAAAGATGGATCAAATCTCTTAAGATGTAATTTTTTTTTAGTGTAAAATTTGAAAAAAAAAAATTCATCTAGAAAGATTTGATTCCTCTTAATGCTTTGCAGATCATGACTATAAATATATGTAAATTTTTAAATCCCCACTCCTCCTTCAACTTTCCTTTTCACCTCTCGATTAATCATAAATTTTATATTTGGAAATGTCATATTTGGTTATTGTAAAATAAGTTTTTATGATACTCATCTATATTAAAACTCATTTTAACACTTACCATTCTAACTAATCTTTAAAATATAATAATAACTAAATAAATATTACTTTGAGCAACCAATGGGTTATGTATTTTCTTCTGTATTATATAGATTTCACATAACCATTAAAAAAAAAATTCATATATGGATCTCACATAATATTTAAAAAATATTTCGCAATAGACTAAATATAGATAGATAAAGTTGTGAAAAAAATAAAATTATCACAAACTCATGGTAATTCCTTTTATATTCAATAGAGTAATGGAAGCAACACTAAACTGTAAATTATTGCATACTTATTGCAAACCTACAAAACCTATTAGAGTTGAGAGCTAGATTGGAATGAACAAACAATTTTATTATTATGTAACCCTTAATATGTAATAGTTGAAAGGTTACAGTGTGCACAACAGAAAACAAAATAACAACAGACAACTACAACTGCTCAGAAAAAAATATACACCATTTTATAAAAGAGCTAAACTTCAGAGCAATGAAACATGGAAGCAGCTACAACTGCATTACCACTCGAACTCTACATCTAGACTCCGCCACTTGATTCTATGACTGATCTACATTTATACAAAAAATAAGCCGCTTACTACCTCTTCGATGCTAAAGAGGTTAAGGCGGTGGTGCCCCTTCGATGTTGAAGAGGTTAAGGCAGTTGCGCCCCTTCAAATCTAAGCAGGTCATGGTGGTGACGGCAGGGCGGTGTGCAGTGAGGCAATGCGGTGAGTTGTCAGGAGTAATTATTTCTAGCACTCCCCCTTAATTACGACTGGCAAATTAACCATGGCATAACATAATTTAAACATACCTACTAGTCTAAGTCTCAGCTAGGCTTACAATGACTCAAAAAATTTGACATCAAATTTTGGGATGAATTTCTTTTTCCGTTTCTTCCATATCCTGTATCCTTTGAACTGCTTCATCTTTTCCTTTTTGATGTAGGTTCCAAATTTCAGTTTCTTAATTTTATGTTGCAGCTCTTCCATCGTGATATCTTTCTTTATCATAAAAACAAAAAAATTCATTTTAGGATGTCCATGGATGTCCTTTACCTCTTCAGAAATCTGCTCGTATGTGGACTGCTGCCACATATAATCTTCTATAGTTTGTTATTTATCATTAATATTTTGATTATCAACTTGTTGCAACATAAGTTCATAATAGAATTTTATCTCTTCAGGATTCCAATACACAAGACATTTTCATTTTCAACATCGTCCATGTTGTCTTCAACATTCATTTCTCCAGCTTCTATACAAACATCAACAACACATGGTGTTTCAATCCATTCTTCAAGGAACTTTATTTCCTCTTCATATTTTTTTTCTTCTTCTTCGTTTCTTCTAACAACTGCACACATAAAATCAATGTTAATTTTATATGAAAAGACATCTTCAAAACCATATTGGTTGTGTTCATTCTTCTCTCGAATCAGAGCTTTCTGCTCTTGCGCTTCCTTCTTTAAATTTTTCGATGCCTCATAATCGTGATTCTCTACCTCTGCTTCTACAAACATGTTTTCTTCCACTCGGTTTTCAGGCACAAGTTGGTATTTTTCGCTGAATAACAATGTATCAATAAGATGTTTTTGTTGCACCATCTGCAACCACTCATCACAAGTGCATTCGTCTTCATCAAAAATTTTCTTGATCCACTGAATCAATTTCTTCACCACTCACAACATTATCTATGCCAAAATAAACTCTTACTGGTAACACACCATCAATATTTTCATCCACTTTCAAGTGAAATTCACCAAAATCTTCATCTTTCTGTAGATTTTCTACTACAAATCCATCTTCAATTTCATCTTCAAACACTGCTTCAACAAGTTGTACGACACTATGATCTTTGAATTGATTACTCCCCCTTGCACCAAATTCTGCTTCCAGCATCTTCCATGCTTCCTTGGAAGTTGTATTTTTTGCTACCTTGCACAAAAACATCTCATCCAATCCCTGTTTGATAAAATCTAATACTAAAGCATCACATACTTCATCATATGGGTTATTAGACTAGTATTCAATTAAGTCTTTAGTTCGAATAAAATTTAACATTCTGATAACCCAAAAATTAAAAAATTTACCAGTAAACATAGGTGGTGGTAGAAGATCAAAGCTACACCATTCACCATCCATCTCTTCTCAATCCTCTGCTATACTTTTGATTTCCTTATCTCTAGCCTGAATCGCAACGATCTTTTCCATTTCATTTCGATTCATTTTCTTAATCTTCTTTAGTCTCGTTTTTTGACCCATGACTACTGCCTTTCCTTTGTCTTATAACTACTTCTCCAATTGCATGAGACTATCTCCCATATCACCTCCGAAAAAAATATGATTTTCAATATATGCCTCAATAAGGAAAAAACTTCACCCAAAACACTCTTATGCTTCACAAAATACCAAAATATTTTTTTATACGGACATACTTTTCAAAACCCTAAACCTTTTTGTGAGTAAAATAAAAAAATTACTTTAAAATTCTGCCTAGTGAAAAAAATCACTTTAAATATCTCCCTAGTTTTCCACTCTTTAAAAGAAACATCCTTCCATAAAAGAATTTAAAAAAAATCAATAAAATCATTTACTTAGGGTGACTGGATAATGTTAAAACCTCACCATATATTAACTCAAACTGAAACATGATCTTAGATACCAATTGAAAGATTAGAGTAAAGAACTGAAACATGATCTCATATCTCACTACTCATGCTCACACAAGGCTATGATACCAATTGAAAGGTTACAGAGTGCACAACAGGAAAAAAAAAAAAAAAAACAAAAGACAACTACAGTTTCTTAGACATAAAACATACGCCATTTTATAAAAAAACTAAACTTCACAGCCATGAAACATGGAAGCAACTACAACTTCATTACCAATTGAACTCTACATTCAGACTCTGCCACTTTCTTCTATGACTGATCACATTTATATTAAAATAATAATAATAATAATGTTACTTTCTCTTCGATGCTGAAGAGGTTAAAGCGATGGCATCCCTTCGATGCTGAAGAAGTTAAGGGGGTTGCACCCTTCAAATTTGACCAGGTCATGGTAGTGACAGCAGGGTGGTGTGCAGTGAGTTTCCAGTTGTAATTATTTCCAAAAATAGCTCCATGAAACATTTCCTCCTACGTGGCTGACCAAGTTAACATCTTTGAGCACACTATGCCATTCTGTCATTCCATCATTCAAATATCAAAATACAAAGAAAAACTGAGGGGTTTTTCTCACATCCCGGCAGCTTCTTTCATCTCATGAGAACAATGAGAAAATCACCTGGAGAGTAGGTTTGCATCTACATATCCTTTTGCAGCTATGAGCTTCACCCTTAGGCTTCCTGTGTAGCTTGTATTCGTCACAAGAAGCGCCTGCTAGGTTCAAATCAATTTGATAAATGAGAATCACAAATTTATGATCTATTGATTTACCCATGTAACAAAAGAAAGGTTGACATCTAACCTGGCACATCCATGATGCGGAGAAATATATACTTTTAACAATATTTCCAGCCAGAGATATCTGTTCTCGAGGCCCCACCAAATTTGTCACTGTAAGTGTCGTGTTTTCTATGGTTTTGTTCATGCATTTAGCGAATGCTTGTTACAGATGATCGTAGTCTCCTCAGTAGTCTCCCATATAGATGACAGTAATCATAATAAAAATTGATGTAGTTGTGCACCTGTGGTCCTTTTAATTTTGTTACATAGCGAATAGCTTTGTTCAGTATGAAGGTTGCAAAAGGAATTTTCTTTATATCTAGACTTTCTTTTACGTTGTGAAGAATTTCCAATGAGTTATCCAACTTTTCCAATGGTATCGCAACATGTAAAAGCCCAAAAATGGTTTCCCCAAGCTGCTTTATTGCTAGATTTAATCATCGGCTTCAAATTCTGAACATTTTCATATGTTAGCAACATCCATTTGAATCACAAAAGTAATGGTATTCAGACTACAATGATAAAATAAAAATTTATTAAATCATACTTTGGTGCGGGACCTGCCTCTCGTGTTCATCACCACCAATGTCATTGATCTCAGGTTTTCTACTACCCCAGTAGTTTTCTCATCTGCATTATTCAAAATCTCAACTATTAGTAGTCATGCATTGAAAATACATAAATGAGGAAGAGAAATAAAAGGGACAAGTATTTGATTGGGATGACCTAGAGTAATCTACAGGTAGCGTTGAAGTCCATAAAATACCACACTCATTAGAACATCATTCATGGTTGGTAAAATAATGCAGCAGGGTTCGGCAAAGCCAAGTCCTAATTGTAAAACATTTCAAAATTAACATCAAACTGACAAATTACCCCCTCAACAGAATTCTTGATGCGTTGAATATCTTGCATTGTGAAAGTGAAAAATGACATGAATTTAGGCATCCACTCCACTCTAGGAGCCCCCCGAATTGGTAACTCGCTATCGTCCATCCATTTCACTCTTAATAAACTGCTCATTGTTGGAATTTCTACCAATTCCTAATACACATAGGAATAAAAAGTCCTGAACTCAACACAGAAAATCGATTGAAAACGTTGGACAGAGATGGCATAAAACCACTATTTCATTAAACTTGAAAAACTATTACAATGTTGCCTCAGAGCTACTGTTCTGGATTTTAAGAAAAATAACACAAAATGGTACAAACATAGCATTCTATTTCTCGCTCTCTATATTTTTTTTTTTCTGCCTTCTAGCATAATACATTTTCTGCTCTCTTTGTTTTAAGACACTGTCTTTTTTTTTTAAATACATAGTCACTTTTTTGCTTAAGATATCCTCATTTTTTGTTTCATTACAATGCTTTATATATATATATATATATTACAAAATATATATGATTCTAAAGTTTTAAAATAAAACCAAAGGTTTTCTTTAATATAAAATTGTCACAATATTTTAATGAGAACATAAAAATTTATAAGCCTAAGGTTTAAAACCTTATACATATGCTTTTCACGGATTCCAAAAACTTAATACAAAACTCTTTTTCATAATATATCGCATCCATTCAAAGGATGGTTGACCGTGCAACGAAACGATGCAAACACTCCCTCATTGGTCGAGTGCTCTTGATGTGGCAGATTTCAAATTCTTTTCAAAACAGGTCCAATTTCTTATCGCGTCCATTTTGGATGTTGGTGATGTAGGATTCAATCTGTGCGATACACACAAGATTGGTTGATGGCTTGGTGATGTGGAGTCGTGGGATCCACACAGAGGTTGACGTGGTGCTATTTAAATGAAATGAAATGCGCGGTAAGAAGGATGGTTGGGGAAGTTTTAATGGTGAAATTGCAGAAACTTGAATTCTGGATGGTGTGAAGTAAACCACGAATGTTCTCTGCTCCAGAGGGCTATGAACATTAACCAATAATTTGAATTTGCAGGTTTTACAGACAGGAATTTATTTCATGGTGGCTTGTAAGAAAAGAAAAAAAAAACACTACCGCATTCTATCCTTCGGCTCTGCCTACTGTTGCGATTAATTTCAACACTCCCCCTTAATCACAACTGTTACATTCTTCCATACCTAGACATTTTCTCAAATAATTAAAACTCTTCTGCCCCAATGGTTTTGTCAATATGTCAGCAAATTGCTCTTCAGTTCTGCAATGTTTCAAAACAATTTCTCCATTGTTCACTAGCTCTCTGATGTAGTGATACTTGGCATCAATGTGTTTCGTTCTCTTATGAAACACTGAATTATTTGATAATGCTATTATTGAGCTATTATCACAATAAATTGTTGTTCCTTTTACATTTTCATGACACAAACTTCTCAACCTTCTCCTCATCCATACTGCTTGACATGATGCTGATGTAGCTGCCACATACTCTACCTCTGCTGTTGATAAACCCAGAATTGGTTGTTTCTGAGAAGCCCATGAAATGGATCCTAATCCCATACGAAAAACATATCCAGAGATGTTTTTCATGTCATCTATACTTCCAGCCCAATCACTGTGAGTATATCCTATCAATTCAAAATTTTCTGAAGTGGTGTATAAAATTCCATACCTCTTTGTTCCTTTCACATACCTCAGAATATTTTTTGTTGCTTTCCAATGTGCCCCCTTTGGCCTTTCCATAAATCTAGAAATTAAACTTACAGCATGCATAATATCAGACCTAGTTGTAGTCAAATAAATGAGGTTGCCAACTATGCTCTTATACAAAAATGGATCAAAATCCTTGTTGTTGTCTTCTTTGCTCAACTTCAATCCCATCACTGTAGGAGTATTTGATGCCTTGCAATCCTGCATGTTAAATATTTCCAAAACTTCTTTCACATATTTTTCTTGAGAAATAAAATTTTATTTTCATTTTTTTCTACTTCTATTCCTAAGAAGTATCTCAACAATTTCATATCAGTAATCTCAAATTCATCCTTCATGACTGTCATAAATTTCTCAAGAGGTAAGAATCATTACCTATGAATATAACATCATCAACATGTTGGGTATGTGTTATATTCTTTCCACGACTAGCCCCACGCGCTGTATGTTGCGTCGGGCGCAACAGGGGGGAGGCAGCCCCCACTGTTGGGGTCTGGGGCAGCGCCCCGGCGAAAATTTGTTTGGTGTGTGGACCCACTCATAGGCAGATCCACCCATGTTTTGTGCATGCGTTTGCACATGGTTTTGGGTTACGATGGTTTTCGGCCCCTGGTATTTTGTAGATCCGGTCAAGGGAACTACGGTTATGTTCTAATCCAGGGTTAATGGATTGGGGTTTATGTATGCTTCGGTATGTATATATATGTGTTGTAACACTAAAAGGAATATAATGAAAAATCAAGCTGGTCGTCCCGATTTGGGATCCAGGGGAAAATCTCTGTGTTTATCTGTTTTATGTTTTATGCTCTTGCTATTGTTTATTTTATGTTATAATATTCGTGTGTAGATAATTTCTGTTCAGGGTTAAAACCTACATTTGGTATCAGAGATATTTCAGCTTCAAAGGGATGCCTTTGCTACTGAGGGTTTTTTAGTTCGGGCCTGAGGTAGACCCTGTTCAGTGGGAGATCTGTGGGATCGATTCTTGCGGTGAAAGAAGATGGTGAGCGGCGGAAAGATAGAGATCGAGAAATTTAATGGTTAGAGTTTTGAGTTGTGGAAGCTCAAGATGGAGGATCTGCTGGTGGATAAAGATCAGTGGATCGCGGTAGATCCAGGTACTAAACCAACGGAAATGTCAGATGAAGACTGGAAGAAACTGGATTGGAAGGCTAAGAGCACAATACGGTTGTGTGTCTTAGATTCAGTATTGTTGAATGTATCTGGGGAAGCTACGACGAAGAATTTGTGGGAAAAACTTGGGACTTTGTACCAATCTAAGTCTCTGGTGAATAAGTTGTTCCTGCGGAAAAATCTGTATAACCCGAGGATGAAGGATGGAGACTCAGTGACAGAGCATCTGAATGCCTTCAATACTGTGGTAAGTCAGCTGTCATATGTTGATATTAAAATCTCAGATGAAGATAAGTGCATCAGTTTTTTGTGTTCTCTACCAGACTCGTGGGACAGTTTGGTTATTGCAATAGGTAGCAATACAAATACCTTGAATTTTGATGACATTGTCTCAGCCTTGCTGTTGGAGGAAATGAGACGGAGAAATATGGAGGGTCAGAATGGAGATGCCTTATCTGTACGAGGAAGGTCCCAGAACAGAAACAAGAATAAGGTTTTGAGTGGGAGATCTAAATGTAGAGGGAGATCTAAATCTCCTGGAAAGTTTGTAAAGGTGTGCTGGAAATGCGGAAAGGAAGGACACTACAAAAAGGAATGTAGATCTAAAGCTCCCGAGAAAGGAAAGGGATCTGATGAAGCTCCTTCTGCAGAGGCAAAAACCACCTCGGATGAAGGTGGAGATGTGTATTTGGCTTCTTCTTCAAATACACATGTAGATCATGAGTCATGGTTGATTGACTCAGGTGCATCCTTTCACTTCACTCCCCATAGGGAGTGGTTTTGTGAGTATGAGAAATATGATGGTGGTGATGTCTTCCTAGGGGATGATAGGAAGGCCAGAATCATCGGATGTGGAAAAGTCAAGCTGAAGCTGCAAGGTGGAAGGATTAGAACACTTCCTGGTGTTCTGCATATTCCTACATTGGCCAGAAATCTGATTTCTGTAAGCAAGATGGATGATGCAGGTGTAAAAATAGTGTTTGAGAAAGATGCCTGCAAGATGGTTCGGGGAGCACTGGTATTAATGCGGGGAGTTCGGACTGGAACTCTGTACAAGCTACAAGGTAGCATTGTTATTGATGGGTGTAACAGTTCTATGGTTCCTGAAAGTGGAGCGGAAAGCCTAGCTGTCTCTGGAGAAAAGAGCATGCTATGGCATCAAAGGCTTGGACATATTGGAGAGAAGGGCCTTCGGATACTGCATAGAAATGGTATGGTAGAAGGTATGTCTAATTTCTCTCTAGATTTCAATTTCTGTGAACATTGTGTATATGGGAAGCAGAATCGGGTGAGTTTTCCTTCTGGTGCTAAGAGGGCGAACAAGATATTAGAACTTGTGCATAATGATGTGTTTGGACCTGTGTCAGTTCCATCACTGGGAAAGTCTGTGTACTATGTTTCATTCATAGATGACTTCTCAAGGAATACATGGATATATTTCTTGAGGAAGAAATCTGAAGTCTTTGACAAATTTAAAGAATTTAAGGCTTTGGTGGAAAACCAGACAGAGAAGAAGATAAAGGCGCCGAGGACATATAATGGTGGGGAGTTCTGCAAGAAGGAATTTGAAGAGTTCTGTAAGAAGTGTGGTATAGCACGGTAGAAGACTACTCCATACACACCTCAGCAAAATGGAGTTGTAGAAAGAATGAACAGAACGCTGATGGAAAAGGCAAGAAGCATGCTCAGTGGTACCGAGTTAGGACAAGAATTCTGGGCAGAGGCAGTGGAGACTGCATGCTATCTGGTTAACAGATCACCTTCATTAGTGTTGGAGGATAAGACTCCACATGAGGTATGAACTGGTAAGAAACCCTCTCTTTCACATCTAAGGGTATTTGGATGTGATGCATATGTACATGTTCCAAAGGAGAAAAGGACCAAGTTGGATAGTAAATCTGAAAGGTGCATATTTATTGGGTACAAGGATGGTTTAAAAGGTTACAAGCTTTGGAACCCGAAAACAAGGAAGGTTGTGTACAGCCGAGATGTGGTGTTTAGAGAGGTGAAAGATGTTGTTAAACATGAAATTATACCAAAGGAACCTGAGAAGATAGAGTTTGAGCTAAAGGAGTATGAATCAGACTCTACAGCAGAAGAAGATTCAGAAGAGGAAGAGCCACAAACTCCATCTTTGAGAAGATCAGTTCGAGAAAGAAGGCAACCAGAAAGGTATAGTCCATCTGCTTTCTGTTCAGGTTTTACCTTAACTATAACTGATGATGATCCCAGAACTGTCAGGGAGGCAGTAGATTCAGAGGATGGAAAAATCTGGAAGGAGGCCATGGTTGATGAAATGGCATCCTTGCACAAAAATGAGGCATGGGATTTAGTGGAGTTGCCAGCTGGAAGGAAGCCCATTGGGAGAAAATGGGTATTTAAGAAGAAGATGAATGTAGAAGGCAAGGTGGAGAAATACAAAGCTCAGTTGGTAGCAAAAGGTTATTCCCGGGTGCCGGGAATTGATTTTTGTGATATTTTTTCTCCTGTTGCTATGGTTACTTCTATTAGATTACTTTTATCTGTTGCTGCTGCATTTGATTTTGAGATAGAACAGATGGATGTGAAGACAAAATTTCTTCACGGGGATCTAGAAGAGGAGATATACATGAAGCAACCTGAAGGCTTTATGGTGAAGGGTAAGAAAGAACTGGTATGCAGGTTGAAGAAGTCTCTGTATGGGTTAAAACAGTTACCAAGGATCCGGTATCAGAAATTTGATACCTATATACAGGGACTTGGCTTCACCAGAAGCAAGGAGGATCATTGTGTTTATTTTAAATTAATTGGTGACCGTGTTATTTATTTGGTCTTGTATGTGGATGATATGTTGTTGATTGTAAATGACAAAGAAATTATCCAAGATTTGAAGACCCAACTGTTCTCCAAATTCGACATGAAGGATCTTGGTGCTGCAAACTATATTTTGGGCATGGAAATTAAGAGAGATCGGGCAAAGAGGAAGCTCTGGTTAAACCAGAGGGGGTATGTCGAGACTATATTGCAGAGGTTCAATATGCAGGATAGTAAACCAGTGAATGTTCCTATTCCTGTAGGTGTAAAGTTGTCTGCTGAACAGCGTCCCAAGACACAAGAAGAAGAGGATGATATGTCCCGTGTTCCATATGCAAGTGCAGTGGGTAGTCTGATGTATGCAATGGTCTGTACTAGACCAGACATTGCACATGTAGTGGGAGTATTGAGCAGGTTTATGTCAAACCCAGGGAAGGAGCATTGGACAACAGTGAAGTGGGTTTTCAGATATTTACGTGGCACTAGTGATTATGGCTTGTGCTACCAAGGAAGACCAGGATTGGAAAGAATGTTGGACATTCATGTTTTTTTTGATGCAGACTGGGCTGGAGATATCGACCAAAGAAGATCTACAAGTGGGTATGTGTTTAGCCTATTTGGAGGCACAGTCAGTTGGATGAGTAAAAGATAGTATGTAGTGGCTCTTTCAACTACAGAGGCAGAATACATAGCAGCCACTCATGCAAGAAAGGAAGTAGTTTGGTTGTAGAGATTGTGTTCAAGTATGGGGTTGGTACAACAAGCTATAAGGATAGACTGTGATATCCAAAGTGCAATTTTCTTGGCTAAGAACCCTACTTACCATTCAAAGACAAAGCACATTGATGTTCAATATCATTTTTTTAGAGATATGGTTGAGGCTAAAAGGGTTTTATTGGTAAAGGTGGACACTTTGAAGAATGTTGCAGATGCATTAAGGAAGTCTGTGAGCACTCAGAAGTTCTCTTGGTGTATAGAAACAATGGGTGTTGAAGAATTGGCCCAATGACTAAGCTCTCGTGTGGCCCCCTCTGGAAAGAAAAGAACAAGTGGGAGAATGTTGGGTATGTGTTATATTCTTTCCACGACTAGCCCCACGCGTTGTACATTGCATCGGGCGTAGCAGGGGGGTCACAAGGGGCGAGGCAGTGCCCCGACGAAATTTTTTTTGGTGTGCGGACCCACTCATAGGCGGATCCACCCATGTTTTATGCATGAGTTTGCACATGGTTTTGGGGTACGATGGTTTTCGGCCCCTGGTATTTTGTAGATCTGGTCAAGGGAACTACGGTTATGTTCTAATCTAGGGTTAATGGATTGGGGTTTATGTATGCTTCAGCATGTATATATATTTTTTGTAACACTAAAAGGAATATAATGAAATATCAAGCTGGTCGTCCCGATTTGGGATCCAGGGGAAAATATTTGTGTTTATCTGTTTTATGTTTTATGCTCTCGCCATTGTTTATTTTTTGTTATAAGATTCGTGTGTAGATAATTTATGTTCAGGGTTAAAACCTACACAACATACAAAACAACAATGAGAATCTTACCATATTTCTCTTTCATGCATAATGTGGGTTCTCCTTCACATTTCTCAAACCCATTTTCTAGTAGATATGCATCTATCCTACTGTACCATACATAGCTTTCTTCAATCTGCATACCTTGTGCTCTTGGCTCGCTTTCTCATACCCCAGAGGTTGTTCAAACTAAACCTATTCCATCAATACTCCATTTAGGAATGATGATTTCAAATCCATTTGGTAAACCTTCCATTTGTGTTGTGCTACTATGGACAACACTGCTCTTACTGTTTCCATTCTTGCAATCAGTGCAAATGTTTCCTCATAGTCTCTTCCTTGTTGTTGCTTGTAGCCTTTTATAGCAAGTCTGGCTTTGTGCCTTTCCATATTACCTTCAACATTTATTTTTGTTTTATTAATCCATTTTACTCCAATAAATTCCTTACCTTTTGGGAGATCAACCAATTCCCATGTCTTAGTTTTCCTTTTGGCATTTATCTCTTCATCCATAACATCTATCCATTTCCTATCTTTTACTACTTCTTTAAAATTAATAGGATCTTATACATGACAATATAATGCAAATAAAGAGTTCATACCTTCATTTTCCACCTCTTGCTCATAGATTTCATTCATAATTCTGAATCTGGTTCCTCTTTCACTTTCTAAACTTGTGCTTCTAGATGCACTCAAATCTGCTCCTTGTGATGTGCTTGGAGAAGCACTGTCATCACTTCTCAAGGGTGTTTTCATACTTTCTTATGGTGTCCCTTGTTGTCCTTGTGTTGGTGGAGTTGGCGCCACTAATTAGTGATGTCTTTCAACCATTTCTTCCTCATCATAATCATGAGACAAACTACTCTTTACATTCACTATTTTCTCAATGCTTCCATCCCAAGCTTATTCCTCAATAAATTGTACATCTCTGCTTATCATAAATTTATTAGTGGATGGATTATACAATCTGTATGCTTTGGATTCTTCAATGTATCCAACAAATATGCAATTCTCCCCCTTACTGTCCAAATTCTTCCTTCGCTGATCTGGAATGTGTGCATAAGCCACACAACCAAAAACTCTCATGTGGGTGACAAATTGTTTTATGCCACTCCATGCTTCTTCTGGAAATATGTTCATAACACTCTTTGTTGGGAATATATTCAGCACATATGCTGCACAATGTACAGCTTCAGCCCAATATTCATTTGGAATTTTTTTTGTCTTCAACATACTTCTTACCATATCCATGATGGTTCTATTTTTCCTTTCAACAACTCCATTTTGCTGAGGTGTATACATTGCTGTAAATTGCTTATGTATCCCATTTTATCTGCAAAAATGCAGAAATTATTGGGATATGTATTCTCCTCCTCTGTCTATTCTTAGGACCTTAATATGCTACCCACTTTGATTCTCTACAAGAGCTTTAAAGTGGCAGAATTTCTCAAATACTTCACTTTTAAATTTCAAGAAATAAACCCATGTTTTTCTTGTGTAATTGTTGAGCCTCAAAGTTGTGCTTTCTTTCACCTCATTTTACCTCATTTTCCCTTGTCCATTGCTATCCTAGACCGAATTGATCAATGAATATAGTTAAAATTACTTCTAGAATGATTTACATGACTGACTTGCTAATTTTTGTGATTTTTGCCATTGTAAATCATTTTGACCGGAACTAGCTGCAGAATGCAGACATTCCGTAGCTAACCGGCGATTCTGCAGCTGCCTTCACGTTTGAGTATGTTCCAGGTGGCCTCTCAAGGAAAACCGCATATGGGCATAATCCACATCATGTCTACATGGTTCGTTGCTCATCATGGAGGAAGAAACGAATTCTGGGTACGGTTTTGGAACGTGGGAACACATTTAGGAAAGCATACTTCTATTAGGACTGTCTCAGTCCAGATGTCTTTTTCCTCTTCACGCAGCCACTTCAAGAGTCCTAATGTGATTCCGATAAGGAAAGACAGTGTTCCTGAATTGTTGCAAGTCTTGTTATGTGCATTTTCTTTATAAACACTTGGGAAACCGAGAGCTATGTTAGATTTGATGTTAGATTTTATGCTAGATTTTGTTTAGAATCTGTGCTACATTTCTGAAGACGCAGAGTGTTATGTTCAAGTTCTTTCATCTTTAATGAAGCAGACAGTGTTATTGTGAAGGCGTTGATTTAATTTGGAGTTGAATTCCGTCAGGTGGTAGAGGGCCCCTGCCTCTTGCACGGATTTTATTTGCGTAAATTAGATAAGTATTCTAGCTGCCTTTACGTTTTTAGAGTTGAATTCATAGTTGTTTTAATTAACTACTGTAGTTATCCTCATTCTAACTCTTCCATAAGAAGAAGCTCTTCCAATAAATTATAATGATGAATGGGAAATGGCTATAGTATTGTAGAATTTGAAGTTGAATTCGTAGTTGTTTTAATTAGCTACTGTAGTTATACTCATTCTAACTCTTCCAAAAGAAGAAGCTCTTCCAAAAGATTATAATGATGAATGGGAAATGGCTATAGTACTGTAGGATTTAGTTGTAATTTTTGTTGTTCACTATCACAGTTACACTTGTTCTAATCACTCTTCCACAAGAAGAAACTCTTCCAAGAAATTCTTAAGAAGTTCAAGACATGACCGTGATAATGAATGATTTAGTTGTGTGTTTGTACTAAGTATCATCTCTGTTCTTGCTCTTAAACACTTGCCCAAGACATCATAATGACGAGTAGGATATGGATATGATATCTTAGTTTTTCATTTGCTTTTTGTCCTTTATGTTTGCATTTGCACTCAATTACACAGTCAGAATTGTTCTAGCTCTTCCAAAAGAAGGAATTATTCCAAAATATCAATAATGATGGACAAACAGATTGTGTAATTTCATAGAATAATGCATGATAGCATAGTTAGGATGCTCCGGAGTTTCATTGCACTTAATTCATGATTCAGTTATTTTATTTTGGGTTTGATAATGACTTGTAGTTTAACACTGTTTTAGGTTAGTGACACCTTAGGTTTGGTTGTAGTTCAACTCATTGCATTTTTCACTCTACATTCAATTGTTATTCACTACACATTAGATTATTTCAGTTGTTAGGATTAAAAAAACAGCCTTCATTATTCACAAACCTCTTCTTGTTCTAAAATCTATAATTGATCTATAACCATATGAACAGAAGACAACATCATTTTAAGGCCTAAAGTACCTCTGCAATTTCCTTATCATTTCATAAACAGAGCTCTCCCTCAAAAGACTATTTTGAAAAAGAAATCAATAACTCTTGAGTAAAGGTTTTGTGACATTCAATTAAATTGCAGAATAGAACTAGGAACTAGTCCTAGAATAGAAGATCTTAGGATGGTATCAATGTTTTTCCTCCAAATCTATTTCAAATCTCTAATTAAGGACAAAAATGTTGCATCATTGTAAGATTAGTTGTTTAACTGTTTAGTTAGAGGATTTGCATACTTAGTGATCATTTCTCAAGTTTAGTTTGTGTTTTGAATTATTTGTTTGAAAGTCATTATCAAGCTTTGCTTTTATTTAGTCA
The DNA here is from genome assembly GCA_034641835.2 of Pinus albicaulis. Classification (NCBI taxonomy): domain Eukaryota; kingdom Viridiplantae; phylum Streptophyta; class Pinopsida; order Pinales; family Pinaceae; genus Pinus; species Pinus albicaulis. Next base: position 132,767,686 of record CM076570.1, on the reverse strand, counting down.
TAGTTTAGATTCAGCTTCAGTGTTTCCAATTTCATTTGCCATTTGTTATCCATCAATTAGGTTTAACTCTATTTTTAATCATCAGCTCATTTCCATCAACTTTCTAGGCATTTTCCTTGTAAACATAAAACCACCAAAAGACCAAAAACATCATAAATCACCACAAAAGACCAAAAACATCACAAAACACTACACACAATGCATTATGAAACAAACACCTAGGTACATACAGTACACTTCACTTCAGCAGTTTACAAATCCTGGTTGACAATTAAATGAGCTCAGTTTAGGAGACTAGATTGAGACCAAACATTTTGGCGCCGTTGCCGGGGAAGTGAAAACTAGGTAACCTTTGTTTCTTAGCATCCAAAAAAAATTTTATGCGTAGGGAGAGAGATTGAAGGGGAAGATTTATAACTATGACTACCTACAAGATGACTACCTACAAGATGCTCAAAAACTGAAATTATTTCCTTCAAATTTGAAGGGAGCAGCATTGAAGTGGTTTATGAGTCTAATCAGTAGTTCTATTAGAACATGGGAAGATATGAAACAAGCATTTCTAGAGAGATACTTGGATTATTGTATGCTGGTTAATCATAAGGAAGAAGTGTTCAAGATGTTACAAAAAGAAGATGAAAACTTAGAATATTTGTTGGAAATATTTAATTACAACATCAAAAGGGCGAAAATGGAAAACCTAAATCAAGACACCTTAAAAGCTCTTTTTTTGAAAACAATTAGGGATGAATGGTTGGATATTCTTAACATGATGGGAAAAGGGGATATATCACAACTTACATTACCTGAAATATCTGAGTTATGTATCAACCTTTCCAGAGGGAAATCTAAAACTGTCAAAGGTCCAAGAGATCCCGCTCTTGCAAGGGCAAGTAAATCTGCTTCTGGGACAGTAAGTAGATCAAAAATAGGACACATGCTTGATGATTTTAAATCTGACATCTTAGGGAGTCTTAGTGAACAAATAGACACCCTCAAGATACAAAACAAGAAAAAGGCTGAATCTGATGCCTTGGCAATCTTTTGTCCCAAATGTAGAAAGAAACATGCCTTAAGAGAGTGTCCTTTGGATGTAAAAGTTGTAGAAACCTGTGTCATTTGTTCTGAGAAGCATGAGACCAAGAATTTTCCTTCTCTTCCTGGTCTCAAGGCTGTTTTTCAAGAAGAAACTCCTACAGCTAGATCAAGACACCTTAAAAGCTGTTTTGTTGAAAACAATTAGGGATGAATGGTTGGATATCCTTAACATGATGGGAAAAGGGGATATATCACAACTTACATTACCTGAAATATCTGAGTTATGTATCAACCTTTCCAGAGGGAAATCTAAAACTGTCAAAGGTCCAAGAGATCCCGCTCTTGCAAGGGCAAGTAAATCTGCTTCTGGGACAGTAAGTAGATCAGAAATAGGACACATGCTTGATGAATTTAAATCTGACATCTTAGGGAGTCTTAGTGAACAAATAGACACCCTTAAGATACAAAACAAGCAGAAGGCTGAATCTGATGCTTTAGCAATCTTTTGTCCCAAATGCAGAAAGAAACATGCCTTAAGAGAGTGTCCTTTGGATGTAAAAGTTATAGAAACCTGTGTCATTTGTTCTGAGAAGCATGAGACCAAGAATTTTCCTTCTCTTCCTGGTCTCAAGGCTTTTTTTCAGGAATAAACTCCTACAGATTCCACAGAGTCTCTTAACTTTGTATCTAGAAGACCTTGGCAAGGACCTCAGACACAAGGATTCCATGATCAAATGTATAATCAACCTCCACCTTGGAATTCTTGGCAGCAACCTTGGCCCCAATTTCAAAATCAATCTCAATATTGGGCACAAGGAACACAAATTCCCTATGGAAGATACTCTCCATACTATCAGTATCCACCATCCTATCCACCATATCCACATTTTTATCCTCAAAATCCTCAACAAAATTTTCCTCAAAATCTTCAAAAAAATCCTCAACAACATCATCAGAACCAACCACATCAAAATCAACCACTTCCATTACCATTCCCTCAAAAATCCAATCAATTTCCATCTCAACCCATATCAAACCCCAATAATAAAAACCCTCAGAATACATACATGATAGAAGGTCAACAATTTCCAACTTATTTAATTACTCCTCTAGACCTTAGTGATGTTCAACTTAGGTCTAGAAGGATACTTGAGAAGAGGAAACCTTCTGTGATCATACAAGAACAAGATAATTCCGACGAAGACTCTCTACGGGTTAATAAAAGTCTTGAGGAAGACACATCCTTTCAAGACCAAAACATTGAAAAACTAAAACAAAAAGATCCAATAAATCCAACTCCTGTATTAGAGCAACCATCCACATCTACTTCTATACCTCCTTTTCCGGAAAGATTACAAATTGATAGAGGTGTAGAAAAACAGATCATGGTGCCTAATTATGATTTCTTAGATGATTTGAGAAATGTTTGCATTAAAATTCCATTATTGCAAGCCATCAAGGAAATCCCAATTTTAGCCAAAACAATAAAGGAGTTGAGTATGAAGACAACAAGAAAAAGAATAAGAGAAACTAAGAAAATTCAACTGGTAGGACAAATAGCAGACATTATGATGGGTAAGATTACTATTCCAAAGTACCTTGACCCAGGAAATCCAGTTGTCAAAATTCACATCAATGAAATTGAAATTCAAAACACACTCATTGACTTAGGAGCAGCAATAAATATCATGAGTAGACAAATCATGGACAAACTGAAACTTCCTAATCTTCTCTTTACACCCACACTATTACAATTAGCAGATAGATCTGTGATTAGACCAGATGGGGTAATAGAAGACATTCTAGTGTCCCTAGACTCTTGGGAGTACCCTGTGGATTTCATGATCCCAACTCCTAAGAATAATCTAGGAGGCCATCATGTTATACTAGGAAGACCTTGGTTGGCTACAGCTGATGCTTTTATTAGTTGTAGGTCCGGTGATATGTATATTTCTGATGGTAATTCAACTAAGAGATTCACTTTATATCCTCCAGCTAGGACAATTACAGATCTAGATGACACTCAATGGATAGAGGATGAAGAAGATTTACAACCACTCTTCACAATTTCAGAAATTAGTGAAGACAATCAAATTCTGAATACTCTAGAAAACTTTGAATCCTCTCTAGAACACAAACATGAATCATTTCAAGAGGGATTCAATATTGAGTTTTTGTCATCTAGGCAGATGTCTCTTCATTCTATGGACAAATTTGGCAGCTCTACAAGTGAAATTTTTCCAGGCAAAACTTTGAACATAAACAAGAACCTAGAAAAATCTCAACAAGAAGAGTTAATCAAAGTATTACAGAGACATTCTTCTACATATGCATGGGAATACACTGACATGAAAGGGATAAGTCCCAAGACTTGTACTCATCACATCTATATAGAGGCAAATTGCAAACCAATCAGACAGCCTCAAAGACGGATGAATCCAAATCTTAGGGAAATTGTTAAGGAAGAATTACAAAAATTGTTAAATGTTAACTTCATCTATCCTATTTCAGATAGTCAGTGGGTTTCTCCTTTAGTAATTGTACCTAAGAAAAATGGAAAATGGAGGGTGTGTGTTGACTACCGAGAACTGAATAAAGCTACTCTTAAAGACCATTTTCCTTTACCTTTCATAGATCAAGTATTAGATACATTAGCCGGCAAAAAGTACTTTTCATTCCTAGATGGGTTTAGTGGTTACAATCAAATCCAAGTAGCCCTTGAAGACCAAGACAAAACCACATTCACCTGTCCTTGGGGTACCTATGCCTACCGAGTATTGCCATTTGGATTATGCAATGCACCTGCAACATTCCAAAGGGCAGTATTAGGAATTTTTTTCGGATCTAATACATGACTGTGTAGAGGTGTACATGGATGATTTCATAGTTTATGGGGACACATTTGAAGAGGCTTTAGAAAACTTGGAAAAAGTATTAAAAAGATGTCAAGAAGCAAACCTTTCACTTAGTCATGAAAAATGTTTTATGATGTTTACTGAAGGTATTGTTTTAGGGCACCACATTTCAGGGGATGGGATTAGAGTTGATGAGGCAAAAGTTGAAGTCATTTCTAACCTATCCATTCCAAGTTGTCAAAGAAATGTTAGAAGTTTTCTAGGATTTACAGGGTATTATCGGAGATTTATAGAAAACTTCACCAAAATAGCATCTCCACTCTTCAAATTACTCACCAAATATTGTCAATTTAAGTGGACTTCTGATTGCCAGTTAGCTTTTGAAACCCTGAAAACCAAAATTTCTGAAGCACCTATATTAAGGGGACCTAACTGGAAGTTACCTTTTCATATCTCGACAGATGCTTCCGATACATCTCTAGGAGCAGTATTGGGATAGAAAGATTTGATTCCCTATGCCATCTATTATACCAGTAAAAATTTGACTCCTGCAGAGTTAAACTATACTGTAGCTGAAAAAGAGTTTTTAGCTGTTGTTCATGCCATAAACAAATTTAGACACTATATAACAGGCTATGAAACTTTTTTTCACACTGATCATTCTGCAATTAGATACTTAATGAACAAATCAATCACTGATGGCAGAGTTATAAGATGGTTGTTACTATTGCAAGAATTCAACATTATTATTTTATATAGGCCTGGAAAACAAAACACAGTAGCTGATTTCCTATCTAGAATCCAAAATATCAAAGATGACACTTCGGTTGAAGATCAATTTCCTGATGAATATCTTTTTGCAATCTCTACTCAAACTCCATGGTTTGCTGATATTGCTAATTATTTAGTTTCAGGAAAATTTCCTCCAATTATGAATGCAAGGGATAAAAGAAAAATCATTAATGATAGTGCAAATTATTCATGGGTTGCTAATGAGTTGTACAAGACAGGTCCAGATTTGATCATTAGAAGGTGTGTTCGTGAAGATGAGATGCCTGAGATTCTCAAGGCATGTCATGATAAACCTTGTGGCGGACACTTTGCAGATAAGAGGACAGCCTATAAGATCCTTAACTTAGGATATTATTGGCCATCCTTGTTTAAAGATGCTAAGGAGTATGTCAAAAGGTGTGATAGTTGCCAAAGGGTAGGGAAACCTTCTCCTTCAGGTGAGATGCCATTACAACCTCAGGTACACATTGAACCTTTTGAAAATGGGCTTTGGATTTTGTAGGACCTATTAGTCCTCCATCAAGACAAAAGAAATACATATTAGTTTGCACTGATTATGTTACTAAGTGGGTAGAAGCTAAACCATTACTTGTTGCTAATGAATCATCCGTAGTTACTTTTCTTTTTGAGGATATTTTTACTCGTTTTGGTGTCCCAAGGGAAATTGTTACAGATCAAGGAGCTCAATTTACATCAAGGCTAGTGGAGAAAATAATGGAGAAGTACAAAAATTCAAGGATTTTCAAGGGAAATTTCAGACACATTGGCTTGGGCCATATGAAATTGTTCGAATTTTTGATAATGGGGCAGTAAAAATCAGAACTATAGATGAAGAAGAGATCACTTTTCTTGTGAATGGTCATAGACTGAAGCTATACCACAAGCCACTCTCAAGAGAAGAGTTTTTCAAGAAGTTCCAAGAAGACAATGATGTGAAGTTAATGAAGAAGAGTCTCTCTTCTTCATCAACTTGATTAAATTTTCTGAAGCATTTTTCTTCTAAAAATAAAAAAATAAAATAAAATAAAGGTATAAACATGAAAACCAATCATTGATTGGCATGTTTATACAGAAAAGATAGGGTGAAAATCAGAGTCTCTCTGACACTCTAACTTTTCCCATTTTTGTTTTTACAAGCAGCTGTTACAAAAATCATAAGTTCAGATCCATAGTGCTTATGATCCATTTCATTTCATTTCACTCCATTCACTTATTCATCCATACTCCATTTCATTCCACCATCCATATTTCACTCCATTCTACATTTCATTCATCTCATTCCATCCCCCATCCATCTCATTTTCATGTCAAAATACAAAATTTGATGTCTTGCTGTAAGTGAATAAAACATGTCATGAATTGCAGTACAGTTCTTATGTTCTTTCACTCCATTTCATAAACTGAATCCATTCCATTTTATCATCCACTTCATACATATCATAATCCATCATCCATCTTCATTCATAACATATAACATTTCACCCATATTCCAAAAACACTCCATTTTCATGATCAAAGTGCTCTACAGGAACATTCTGCAACTCAGTAGACATTCTGCAGCTGATCAGCCTTTCTGCAGCCAGACAGTCCTTTTGCAGCTACAAACCCTGAAGGCATCAATCAGCAGACATTAGAATTGCAACAAAATTACCCAGTGTATCCATGAATCAAAAGCATCAAAGAAGGATAATGAAGACTCTTCCAAAGGGGAACAAGAAGACAAAGACTACAAAAGTCAAATGAAAGGCAGAGGTAACAAGTTTAAATTATAATGGAATTTCATAAAAGTTTAGCATAGTTTTAGTTATGGATTGTTCGAAAAAGGTTGTTTTAATTATTTTTATTGATCAAGAACAATAAACCCTCCACAGACTTTGGATTAAAATCTTCCATTTCAAATTTCATGCCCGATATCATTTAAGCGGTTAAAATGGTCGAGGTATTTGAATTCTTCACGTCTCTTAACCAAATCATTCAATGATGATTCCCTCTGCCGTTGTAAAAATCTTCGCCATCTCTTCAATCATTAATTCATTCCCTCCACCTCACTCCACTACTTCATTCCGTGACCACTGCCATCACTCCATTCTGTAGCCGGCATTTCATTCCGTAGACAGAGATATTCTTATCATCGAGAGAAGAGCCAAAGGATATCAGTTTGAATAGCATTGAGCATTGTAAACGCAGAGCAGAGAAGAAGGGTAAATTTGGAGGCATAACAGCATGAGGACTTGAAGCCACTTGATTCCGTGGGCAGACAAAGTATCACTGTGAGCAGAGATTGAGCATTTTCAATTTAAACACAGAAGTGTAGCAGTGTGGAGTTTGAAGTCTTTTGTCATTAGAAGACAGAGGTATTTCAGTGTTAAATTTGAAACCATTTGCTACCAAGAGCCATAGGTATTACAGTGAAGAATTTGAAGCCATTAGCCACTGTCTATCAGAGACATATCAGCTCGAAATTTGAAACTGCTTTAAATTGTCAACAGAGGTATATCATTCCGAAATTTGAAGACATTTTTCACTGTCAATTAGAGGTATGTCATTTGAAGTTTGAAGCTATTTCCATTCAGAACTTAAAGCCATTTCAATCCGAAAGTGAAATTCATTGTTTTTGTGGGTAGAAGAGTGTTAATTTGAATATTGAAGAAGCCATCATGGGTTTCATTGTAAGGACTGAACCAGTGGGTTAAAAATATTTAGAAGGCTACCCTCAATGCAAAGAAATGTTACAACAAATAGGATGGCTTCAATTTTTGGAGAAATTTAATGGCTTCCACAAGGAAGTCACTAAAAAATTTGCAAGATCATTTCAAGGAACCGAAGTTGAAGTGGGAGATGTCAAATTTACTGTCACTGAAGTTTTCATTGCAGAGGCTACAGGGTTGCTCAGAACTGGAGAGAGATGGTTCAAAAATAGAGAATTCCACAATGAATCTTGGAAACAAATTTTAAAATCACCAGGTATGGATGTTACTGTATTTAACAAAGGAATTCCCAGTTCTGCATTGAAAAACAAATGGAGAAACATACTACTTCTTCTGCAAAAAATTATTACATGTGAGGGTAGATATGGAACATTTTATGTCTACCACATTAGACTAATGATGCATTTTCTGGGGGAAGACTTAAACCTACCATATTTCTTACTTCAAATTCCGAAGAAGATGGCTTCCTGTGTTCAAAGAAGGGTTCAATTTTTAGAGACAACCCTATATCATCATGGTTTGGTCAAAATTTTGATTGAACATCATCTAGCTAAAACAAATGATACATGGGACGATTTCTTGATAAGAAATCATTTTGAAGAGCCAAAAGAACCCTCACCGGAACCACAGCCTACAAAAAAGAAGTAGGAAATGGAGGGCTTCAAAAGTTGAAATTGATAAAACAGTCCAAGAGAGCAGTGAAGAAATCATTTTAGAGAAGTTGACCCAAATCAAGAGACAGCTTAAAGGAAGAAAAGGTAATCAAGAAATCTGCCATGGAGAAAGGAGAGGGATCTTCTCAGCCTAGAAGAAGCCACAGACTAAAGGGGAAATTGAAGAAAACACTAATCAAACAAACAGGGGTAATCAATATAGAAGATGAAGAAACATCCATTGAAGAGGATGTTGAAGAGGATTTTTATGAAAGAACCCCTGAAATTGACCCTGCTCAACAGGAAATTTATGACTATGTGGAAACTTTGGAGAGGAGAGCTTCAGAAAGCAGAGAGAGAACCCCCAGTCCTCCACTGTCTGAAATAGATATATTAAGAAGGGATAGGTATGAGTTGGAATTACTCAATAGACACATCAAAAATGAGAATGAAATTCTCAAGGATCAAGTCAAGCTCAAAACTGATATGAACTCAACCTTATCCCTGCATATAGACAAAGTGGAGAAGACCAATGAGAAGTTGAAGACAAGGAACAAAAAGTTAATCAAGGCACTCACCAACCTAAGGTTCAAACTTGTTATCAGAAAACCCAGAAGACCTCTAGCTTCCAGACAAAGGAGAAGAAGAGGATTAGATGTCCTTGCAGAAGCCTCTGAGTTCATAGGATAATTTGCATGAGGACATGCAAAGAGACAACAGTGGGGGTATGTTGAGCCTCAAAATTGTGCTTTCCTTCACCTCATTTTACCTCATTTTCCCTTGTCCATTGCTATCCTAGACCCAATTGATCAATGAATATAGTTAAAATTACTTCTAGAATGATTTACATGACTGACTTGTTAAGTTTTGTGATTTTTGCCATTGTAAAGCATTTTGACCGGAACTAGCTGCAGAATGCAGACATTCCGTAGCTAACTAGCGATTCTGCAGCTGCCTTCACATTTGATTATGTTCCAGGTGGCCTCTCAAGGAAAACCGCATATGGGCATAATCCACGTCATGTCTACATGGTTCGTTGCTCATCATGGAGGAAGAAACGAATTATGGGTACGGTTTTGGAACGTGGGAACACATTTAGGAAAGCAGACTTCTATTAGGACTGTCTCAGTCCAGATGTCTTTTTCCTCTTCACGCAGCAACTTCAAGAGTCCTAATGTGATTCCGATAAGGAAAGAAAGTGTTCCTGAATTGTTGCAAGTCTTGTTATGTGCATTTGCTTTATAAACACTTGGGAAACCGAGAGCTATGTTAGATTTGATGTTAGATTTTATGCTAGATTTTGTTTAGACTCTGTGCTACATTTCTGAAGACGCAGAGTGTTATGTTCAAGTTCTTTCATCTTTAATGAAGCAGACAGTGTTTTTGTGAAGGCGTTGATTTAATTTGGAGTTTAATTCCGTCAGGTGGTAGAGGGCCCCTGCCTCTTGCACGGATTTTATTTGCATAAATTAGATAAGTATTCTAGCTGCCTTTACGTTTTTTTTAGAGTTGAATTCATAGTTGTTTTAATTAACTACTGTAGTCATCTTCATTCTAACTCTTCCATAAGAAGAAGCTCTTCCAAAAGACTATAATGATGAATGGGAAATGACTATAGTATTGTAGAATTAGAAGTTGAATTCATAGTTGTTTTTAATTAGCTACTGTAGTTGTACTCATTCTAACTCTTCCACAAGAAGAAAGCTCTTCCAAAAGATTATAATGATGAATGGGAAATGGCTATAGTACTGTAGGATTTAGTTGTAATTTTTGTTGTTCACTATCACAGTTACACTTGTTCTAATCACTCTTCCACAAGAAGAAATTATTCCAAGAAATTCTTAAGAAGTTCAAGACATGACCGTGATAATGAATGATTTAGTTGTGTGTTTGTACTAAGTATCATCTCTGTTCTTGCTCTTAAACGCTTGCCCAAGACATCATAATGACGAGTAGGATATGGATATGATATCTTAGTTTTTCATTGCTTTCAGTCCTTTATGTTTGCATTTGCACTCAATTACACAGTCAGAATTGTTCTAACTCTTCCAAAAGAAGGAATTATTCCAAAATATCAATAATGATGGACAAACAGATTGTGTAATTTCATAGAATAATGCATGATAGCATAGTTAGGATGCTCCGGAGTTTCATTGCACTTAATTCATGATTCAATTATTTTATTTTGGGTTTGATAATGACTTGTAGTTTAACACTGTTTTAGGTTAGTGACACCTTAGGTTTGGTTGTAGTTCAACTCATTGCATTTGCACTCTACATTCAAATTGTTATTCACTGCACATTAGATTATTTCAGTTGTTAGGATTAACAAAACAGCCTTCATTATTCACAAACCTCTTCTTGTTCTAAAATCCATAATTGATCTATAACCATATGAACAGAAGACAACATCATTTTAAGGCCTAAAGTACCTCTGCAATTTCCTTATCATTTCATAAACAGAGCTCTCCCTCAAAAGAATATTTTGAAAAAGAAATCAATAACTCTTGAGTAAAGGTTTTGTGACATTCAATTAAATTGCAGAATAGAACTAGGAACTAGTCCTAGAATAGAAGATCTTAGGATGGTATCAATGTTTTTCCTCCAAATCTGTTTCAAATCTCTAATTAAGGACAAAAATGTTGCATCATTGTAAGATTAGTTGTTTAACTGATTAGTTAGAGGATTTTCATACTTAGTGATCATTTCTCAAGTTTAGTTTGTGTTTTGAATTATTTGTTTGGAAGTCATTATCAAGCCTTTCTTTTATTCAGTCATAGTTTAGATTCAGCTTCATTGTTTCCAATTTCATTTTCCATTTGTTATCCATCAATTAGTTTTAACTCTGTTTTTAATCATCAGCTCATTTCCATCAACTTTCTAGGCATTTTCCTTGTGAACATAAAACCACCAAAAGACCAAAAACATCATAAATCACCACAAAAGACCAAAAACATTACAAAACACTACACACAACGCATTAGGAAACAAACACCTAGGTACATACAGTACACTTCACTTCAGCAGTTTACAAATCCTGGTTGACAATTAAATGAACTCAGTTTAGGAGACTAGATTGAGACCAAACAGTAATCATCAATAAAGGTCAGCATATAGTGGCCACATGCTAATGAACATGTTTGCATTGGTCCACACAAATCTGAATGGACTATTTCTAAGGGTGACTTTTCCCTTATGCTCTTTCCTGATGGAAAACTTTCTCTGTGTTGTTTACCCAAGATGTAGCCTTCACAGAGGCTGTCTAGTTTTTCAATCAATGGTAATCCCTTTACCATTCCTTTCTTATTCAAAAAATTCAGACCTCAAAAGTTGAGATGTCCAAATCTCAAATGCCATAACCATTTTTCATCTGTTTCTTCTCTTTGGAATGTTTCTTGTGTCACTGCTGCCATTGCAGCTCCTTTCTTCAAATCTACTCTCATCTTGAGAGGAAACATTCTGTTTCTTGTCATCTTCACTTGTGTAATGCATTTCTTGCTTGGTGGTTTATCCATGATGGTGCATACATCATCTTTAAAGAAAACATTCTAGCCTTTCTGAATGAGTTGTCCAATGCTCAAAAGGTTACACTTCATACCAGGCACATAGTAAACATCTGATATGGATTTCCTTTCTCCTTTCTTTGTCAAAACAGTCACTCTACCTTTTCCCATGACAAAGACTTTACTGTCCATCCCCAATGTTACTTGAGACTTCGAATTCTCATCAATCATGGAAAACATAGAAATTTTTCTAGTCATATGGTTGCTACATCCTGAATCTAGAAACCATATATCTTCACTTTTCTCTTCAGCCATATTACATGCTAATAAAAAGTTCTCTTGACTGAGATTTTATTTTGTAAAATTAGCACTGGGTCTACTACCCATGTCACTATGTTTCTTCCTTAATTAATTGGCATAATTCCCATAATTCTTATAGTAATGACATTGGACTTGGGATTTATCATACTTTTGTTCATGTGCTTCATTTTTTCCACCTTGTTGGCTATTTCCTTGGCCTTGGTTATGATTTTGATTTCTTCCCCTTCCACTAGTATTTGCAGGGTTGTTTCTTCCTCCGTTTTTGCTTCTGCCTCTTCATTTTCCTTTGTAGTTTCCTCCTTTACCTCTTCCTCTTCCAAAGGAAATTTGGGTCTTGAAGGCATGCTCCAAAGATGAGTTTGTTGTTCTACCCAATCTTTGTTCATGTGTCATCAATGATACATGAAGCTCATCAACTGTAAACTTTGAGAGATAATTTGTCTCTTCAATGGTTGTGACTATCACATCAAATATTGAGGGTAAGCTCCTCAATATTTTCTCAACTATTCTTCTTTCTTCTACTGTCTCTCCATGAGATCGCATTTGGGTAACCAACCCAATCAACATTGGGAAGAATGAATCTATTGTATCAGATTCTTTCATGCAAATGACTTCAAATCCCTTCTCATTAATTGAAGCTTTGTTGTCTTTACCTTATCCATTCCTTGGTAGGATATCTAGAGGGTATCCCATGCATCCTTGGACCTCTTTTCTGCTGCAATCCTTGGAAATACACTTTCATGCACTACCTAATAGAGATAGAAGAGGTATTTTGAGTCCTTCTTCGTATTACTCTTCAGAAAATCCTTCTCTACATGTGTTAAGGCATTATATGCTTGTTCATCTGCTATTTCTTCTAAACCATCTTCAACTAGCTCCCATAAATCTTGAGAGGAAAATAGGGCTCTCATTGTGATTCCCCAATAGTCATAGTTCTTCCCATTGAACTGTGGGAGTTGAGTATTTCCAATACTCGTGCTTGTGATGGCTCCTGCCATGGCTAGCTTACTAAACCATGATTTTAATAAACTTGACTATGTTTCTTTTAAAAATTTTCACTGCTGAGAGATTAAACTTTGTTTTGGAAAATACCTGGCTTTACTGATATTTTACACCGTTGGTCAAAAGCTTCAAAAAAACTCTTTTTCCCTCAACTTCTTTGGCAAATTCAAAGAGCCTGGACTAGCTCTGATACCATGTTGGAATTTCTGTCAATTCCTAACATGCAGAGGAATAAAAATTCCTCAACTCAACACAGAGAAAATCAATTGAAAATGTTGGACAAAGATGGCATAAAACCACTATTTCATTAAACTTGAAAAACTATTACAATATTTCCTCAGAACTGTTGTTCTGGATTTTAAGAAAAATTACACAAGCTGCTACAAACAAAACATTCTATTTCTCACTCTCTGTCTTTTTTTTTTCTGCCTTTTAGCATAATACATTTTCCGCTCTCTCTATTTTAAGACACTCTGTCTTTTATTTTTTAAATACACAGTCACTTTTTTGCTTACGACATCCTCATTTTTTGTTTCATTACAATGTTTTATATATATTGTAAATATTTATATTTACAATATATATATATATATATATCTTACAAAATATATATGATTCTAAAGTTTTAAAATAAAACCAAAATTTTTCTTTAAAATAAAATTGCCACAATGTTTTAATGAGAACATAAACATTTATAAGGTAAAGGTTTAAAACCTTATACATATTCTTTTATCGGATTCAAAAAACTTAAGAAAAAACTCTTTTTCATAATCTATCGCATCCATTCAAAGGATGTCTGACCGTGCAACGAAACGATGCAAACTCTCCCTCATTGGTTGAGTGCTCTTGACGTGGTATATTTCAAATTCTTTTCAGAATAGGTTCAATTTCTTATCGCATCCATTTTGGATGCTGGTGACATAGGATTCAATCTATGAGATACGCACAGGATTGGTTGATGGCTTGGTTATGTGGAGTCATGGGCTCCACATGGAGGTTGACGTGGTGTTGTTTAAATTAAATGAAATGCACGGTAATAAGGATGGTTGGTGAAGTTTTAATGGCGGAATTGCAGAACTTGAATGCTAGATGGTGTGGAGTAAACCACGAATGTTCTCCGCTGCAAAGGGCTATGAACATTAACCAATAATTTTAATTTTCAGGTTTTACAGACAGTAATTTATTTCATGGTGGCTTGCAAGAAAAAAAAAAAAAAACGTTGTCGCATTCTGTCCTTCAGTTCTGCCTACTTTTCTGATTAATTTCAACACTCATCAAATCGATCAGTGTGTACCACCTTATAAGCACAAAAATTAGTAGCTGCTGGCATATATTATGAATGGTGAACACATGGATTTGGGATTTGTGAGATTCTGGCAAGAGCTGCGCACATTCATAAGTAGGAGGGCTGCAATTATCAACCGTGGAAGAGCTGGCAGGCAATAAAGACATTAGAGAAAATCTATCTCCTAGCGTATGATGAAAGTTGTAATGATTGTCCTTGATGTCGTGCTGGTCTTATAGTTGAAAAAATGAAATTCCCAATGAGGACGAGAAGGAGGAAGGCCCCTGAGGTGCATATCAGAAATATAGTCATTCACATAGACAGTGTAGTCTTCAAGTCCAGGTGGAAAGTTGGGAACAAAAACATGATCATTCACATCCAATTTCACTTTTTTTTCATTGGGAACTCCATTGTCATTTTTTTTTTGTGTTGGAGTAATTATCACACCTTTATGAAATCAGTAATTTCCGGGGATCTTAGTTACCGGTTTGGAATATTACCGATATCTAGAGATTTCGGTGTAATGACAAACCTCTTCGTGGTATCATAACCTAGACTCAAGTTCAATTCCCCAGCTGTGTTTTAGGGGGTGTTGATTCCCCCGAGCTAACTTTGAGGAGGGTATTGGAGTAATCACCCCACCTCTATGGAATCCATAATTCCCACCCTGGGGATCCTAGTTACTGGTTTGGAAGTTTACCAATATCTACGGATTTTGGCGTAAGGCAAACCTCTTCATAGTATCCGAGCCTAGATTTCAATTCCCCGGCTTCATTTGAGGGGGTGGGGGGTGTTTATTCCCTCGAGCTGCCTTTGAGGGAGTGTTGGAGTAATCATCTCACTTCTATGGAATTAGTAATTCTCACCCTAGGGATAAAGGAAAATGTTCAATATAGTAAACGCAGAACAAGTATGCATGTGCATTCAGGGATCCTCCATAAATAAACAAAGTAGGAATGAGTTGAATATATGATATTACCACGATGCAAGAGAATCAGGGGTTGTGAGGCAAGAGGATATCCCAGATGGCTTGCTTGGTGTGTGACACATCAATGGGATGGTCGAACTCTAAGATAGCATGCACACATGGTGAAAATTCTGCAGTGTTGAGAATGCACCCATTTGGACTTAAAGAGGCGTTAATTGGCATTTCACTGCCTCGTATTCTACCTTGGATTCACCCTGAAATCCCATGGTTATTGATTGGACTGATTTGGGTGGATGACAAGGAAATAATGTGGGAGAAGAAATGGAGGCAAGGTGTAATCTCAACATCAAGTATGGCTCGAAATGAAATCAGGATAAATTAAATTTATAGGGTGATTGGGTTGAAGTTATTTTTTACACAAGAGAAAAATCTATGGTTTTCTATTAAGAATCGGATCGGGTGGAAGTTTCCCATAATTACAAATACAAATCATTAACAAAATTACATGGAGTTGTTCCTGATCCCTTGTTCTTGACCCCTGACACTTTAGCTGACATAATATGTTCCCTGTCAGTGGTGGATTTTATTTTTTGTAGATTTTTTTATCTTTTTCCTTGTGTATGCATTGACCGTGGATGGTACCTTGGAAGGGGGTGGATTTTATGTTTTGGGAAATTTTTTATCTTTTTCCTTGTGTCTGCATTGACCGTGGATGGTATGTCATTTAAATATTCACTTATCACTTGGAGAGCTTTGTAATAAAATTACATTCTTGGTTTCTTGGGTTTTGAACTCATTAATGGAATTAATATTGATGTTCATCCACGTATGATTGAACACACACACACAAACACACACACACACACATATATATATAAAGTAAAATGTATAATATATAAATTTTTATTGGTTTATATAGTTTGAGTGGGCTTAATGGTTAAGAGCATGTGTTTCCTCCTAAGAGGTCACAGATTTTAAACCAGTCAAATCGTTGCGTGGAGGTGGGTCCCTCTCATACAGAAATTTGGTGTCTGGCTTGGCCATGATCTTAAAATTGGATTATTATTATTATAGAAAAGAGATATTATAATTTCCTATTTTCTGAAAAATAAGGTTAACTATTTTTATTTGTCTAAATAAGATGATAATAATAATAATAATAATAATAACTTTAAAATAAAAATAAATTGATGGTATTCATCCATGGTATTTACTAATAGTATTCATGTGGAATATACCTTATTTTAAAGAGTGAAATTAAACCACCCTAGATCCATCTTAACTCCACATCTACCAAGCGTTGAGAGATCAAATCTCTTTTCAAATTAACTAGCCTAGATCCATCTTAAACCCTATCTACCAACCACCTAGGGGGATCAAATCGCTTAACATGAAAACCCATTTTAGAGTGAAAAGAGATTTGATCCTACTCATTTCCATTCTAATTTGGTTGGATGTAGTCATGTCACATTAAATTTCAAATTAACTAGATTAGATCCATCTTAACCACGATCTACCTAACACCTAGAGGGATCAAATATCTTAACATGAAAACTTAAGATGAAAACCCCTTTTAGAGTGAAGATATATTTGATCCCTCTTACTGGCTTGTGACCTCGCTGATAAAAGAAAAGGAGTTGCTACATAAAGAAAAAGGAAAACGTAGGCTAAGAGAATGGGGAACATCAAAGTTAATAGAGGAGTAGAACAAGCACAACGATCGGGTGAGAGTATGGCATGAATAAGCATACTAATACCGACCGCTCTCAAAAGAAGCGCATGCACAGTTCCTTGCGGAACCACGCGCCAAGTATCGACAGCCGATGACCATTTCGTCGACATCCGACAGGAGTTAAGGTGGCCGAAGCTGACCCACCAGAGGAGGTGACGTCATCCATGCTCCGGGCCAATCAGAGTGATTCCATGGGGGGAAGGAAAAGGGATGGAGGCCTCCATTCACCCTGCTAAAGATCGAAGGGGCTCACCACAACCAACAACTGGCTCAGGTATTTTTACGGTAAGGTAAGTCTAGTAGGTGGTATGAAGGTCGGTACTCGTCTTGTCTGGCATGTGGCCCCCACATACCCGACTGCTGCTAGCCAACCACCTTGTGCCACGTGTCTCACTGTCGAATTCCTTATGACGTCAGCCCTACATGTGTCACCCGACCTCGATAATCAGTAAAAACCTGTTTTCCATAGCGTGTTTTACTCTTGACTGTGTAATTTTATTGGTTATTTAGCAGTATTTTGCTCTATCAGACAGGTTAAAACTCTAGTACTAGATTCTTTTCACTCTCACGTCATTTTCCCCTGCTACCTCACTGTTATTTCAGGTATTTGATCATGTCCCTTTCACTATTTCCATTTTACTTTTATTTCAAATTATCATGGAAAAAATGAAGCGCTCCGCACCCAAAACCCCCCAAGCTTGCGAGATCAGGACTTCTCCTGGACCCAAACCCCTCACTAATGCTCACACCCAACTCTGCGACTCGGTCTATCCCTTCAATGTAGCCCACACTAGAGCTGAGCTCTTTGATTTTCAGCGAAGACATGAAGACGTGTTTAGAGTCGTCGAGTCTGGGCTTTACTATGAAATTGCCCCGACGACCCATCCGTTCCTAGAATTTATTGTTTAGCTTGGGGAGGCCTACATCGAGTGTAAGGACATCTTCCTTTCCACTCGGGGCACCAAGATTCTTGAGATTACTCCCCAACTCATCAAAAAATCCCTATTCTATCCTCCCGCCTAGGACTGTGTCGAGTTCTCCGAAGCCACTCTCTCCTACCATTTCTCGAATCAACCCTTGGAAAAACAAAGTGGTTTCCTCAACCTCATCTTTGACTCATGCCTATTATCTTTCCGTCACATAGATTCTATTCCAATATCTTCATTTTGTAACACTATACAACCTATTCTAGCGATTATCTAGGGAATGCTAGGGTTTGAGGATGTCGAGATGGTGACTAAGGCGAGTTTTGGGTTCTTATGGCTCATGATGCTGACTGAGATCCTCTTGGATATCCCATCCTTTCTGGCCTCAGCTATCAAAGCCCAATTCCATGATATGTCTTCCTTCTATTATTTCCAATATTTCTCCTTCATTTTCTACTTATTCCTATTTGAGCATGTCAATAAGTTTGAAAGTCTAGGCTTGAACAGGTTTTCCAGGAGAAATGCTAAGCCCAAGTCTATTTTTGAGTGGACTTTAGCAGTTCACCAGCATCTAGAACGGAAGGGGTATGAAAAATTAGTTACTGATTTTATTTCCATAGCCTATGCTATCATACACGACATCTCCCCAACCAGTATCTTTCCTAAGTAGAAGGAATGGCTCTAGTTCAATGAAACGGATTGCATAGGTGATTGGTACCTATTTGAAGACCACACTGAGATCAGGGTCTATAGTGCTGAAGTACCTCCTTATCACCTACTAGTATTCCCGTCCATGAAGATTTTTCCCTGAAGTTCATCTGTGAGGTCTTAAGTGCCGACCAAGTCCACTTTGTACTCGCGAAAAAGGGACACATCTTCAAACTCCCACATTCTATAGGCCCTTTCACTATTAATTCAAGGCATGACCTCTCCATTGTGGAAACAATGTTGTGGGAGATGAATTTCCCTTAGGGAGATGTCTCATACTATGATCCTAAGGGGTTCCTCACAAGTAAGAAGAAGAATATTAAATCAACAACATATGCACATGAACCTAAGCCTCTCATTGAATGGAAAGCTAACCTTTATACGCGGCCTTTGGATACACAGATGGAGGCCAAATCCTCATCCTCTGAAGGAAAAGGAGATAATTTTCTCACTGAGGCAGAAGGGCAGGAACAGGGTGACCCCTTGGGAAGTCAAGGGTTCATGGAGGTTGATGATGAAACACACCCCAGTAAAAGGAAGATAACTGAAGGGCTAGAGGACCTAGACACCTAATTATCCAATGACGAGGTCCCTTTCATAGGCGTCCTCACAAAGACAAACCATGCTTTCTACTCTCATTTTTTTCTGCCTCATCTTCATCCCCCTTAGAGCTTTCACAGGTGGTCACATTGGGAAAATATCATGCAAGGGAGGAGATTGAGACCAGGAACAAGTCCGTGAGAGAAAGGCTGAGGGCTGAAAATTCTCAGTTCGTAGATAAACACCATACCAGGCTCTCCTCAGTCCTGGATAGGGATAAAGAGCAACTCATATTGGCCATTCAGTAGTCACTCATGCACCCCGCACCTTGGGGATCTCAATATAGAGATTTCGAAATAATTCTAAATCTAGGAAAAATTCCCCTACCGAATAAGCTAGATTTTCACTAGTGTATTGGGGACATGCTACGGACTGAGGTAGTGAAGCATACAGTTGCCCTACATAGGACTGAAAGGAAGCTAACTCGAATGAAGATCACCCAACAATGGGAAAGGGCTAGCGCTAAGGCTGTGGATAATCAACTAGAGAACACCAGAAAAATGATAAGAGGAAAGGGTGTTGATACCAATTCAACATTGCAATCCTTTCTAACCAAATCAGATTTGGAGGTACAGGAGTTGAGAAGAAATCTGAATATCCCTCACTTTTAACATATTCAGACCGAGAAACTTGCCCAAGTACAAAGGGAAAAGACAGTTCTCGTTGATTCCCTCGCTCAAAGGGAAGAAGAGATTACTCAAAAGGATAAGGAAATAGCTGGGCTAAACCAGAGGTTGTTAGAGCTACAACTTAAGTGGGGTGAGCATACATGTGTAGTTCCTGTATCATAATATCCATAGACTACTCTGGAGTAGCTCACCAAGGCTCTGGCAGATCTGAGGATGTCAGAAGATGAAACACGCACTACCCGTCGGCTCCTATACAAGGCGAAGTTTGCATATGTAGAGAATCAAAAGAAGGTTGAATCCCTACAAAAAGAGGAAGATAACCTCCACAAGGAAGCTTAAGGGCATGAGAAGTCTATCAAAGACTTAAAAGCACAGGTTAAAGGTAAGATGTCATTGGTAGAAGCGAGGTGACTTGTCTGGGAGGGGATCATAGTAGAGTTCAAGTAGCATTGGGAGCTCCTTGTGCTGACCAAAGACAAGAAGATTTCTATTCATGAGTATAAGGCACAATTGGAGGTTGTACGTAGGGAAGGAGAAGAGAAGGCAGCAATAGAAAAGAAATATGTCAGATATCTCAATGAGCTTTCATCTGAAGAATTGAGCACACAGGGAGTGGTCGATCATTTTAGTACTATTATGGACATTAGTAAGATGATTGAGAAAGAGAACACACGCATGAACACAATGGGGTTTTTAGTGCTGGTGTCGAAGGGAGTGGAAATTTTTTATTAGGAATGGCACAAGTTGGTGGAAGCTAGCCTCCTACCATGCTGGGATCCAAATTCAGGTGCACTACCTCCCTTAACGACTTATGATCAGAAAATTTCAGAGATCATGTGCAGGGCATACTTAACAGTAGAGAAAACCTCTCGACTAAAAGCAGAGACCTTAGTAGCTGCACTACGTAAGGAATTATTTATTCTTGCTTAGGTCAAGAAATTATTTGTTAGTCTATGTTTGAAACCTACACCAAATCACAGCAACTTGGATCAATTTTATGGCAAAAGCGTTATGAATATGTGAATCCTCTAGTTTCCTCTACTTCACAGCAATTGCCACCCCTGCCACCTTGTTAGCATGGCTCCTCCACGTCTTCAGTCTGATCACACCGCATAGAAGGCTTTAGCACTCCTCGTCATACCAACTAATGGACATCATGATCAGGCCCATGCAGCCTTTGTTTTTATTTTTGATTTTCAATTTCCATGTAATGTAAAATCGAGTGAAATCTCGATTTCACCCTACGCACTCTCTGCATTTCATGTTTTTGTTATGTTCTTGTTATAGCCTATGTCGAACAATACTATTTTGGATGCGATGCCGTTATGCCGCATAATTTTTGATTTAGATGGGAAATTGTAATGTTAGCAGGGGATATTTTGTTTGAAGAAATATCTGGCCATGCTGCCAATGTAAATGGCTATAAAAGGCCAACTCGCTGACAAAGTAAAGGTTCTGAATTCTCTAAAAGTTGGAAGTAATATAGTCTGCGTAAGACATTTTGTAGTTTTGATATTTTATTTTAATGTATACCTGAAGAGTTGTTTTCAAGAAATAATATAATGACTATTTGTTGCGAGAATGGATTCCTACTAGACTTATGGACAATATGTATGAATATGTTGTATTTGGTTCGATTTAATGCTCTGTTCCATCACATTTTATTTCATGTTATCACGCTTTCAGAATGTGGGTGGTCTATAGGTTATGTATGAATTTATCTCGATTCATACTTGTATTATGATCTATAATACTACCTTAATTAGGCTCGGTGCATGATTTCTATTTCAAGTTCCTTATCTATACCACTTTCTCCTTAAGTCCTTGAAGGGTGGATTCTTATACCTTGTAAGCTCGCCTTAATCTAACTTACCATCCTAATTCTTCATGGTCTTCATCCTGTTTAAATTTAAATGATGTTCATTGGTTTCACATCCGGCCTTGTGTGTAGCAAATCCAATTCCATGACAGCCATAGGCCCATTCTGAGCAAGCCTTTCTCCCTACAATCCAAGTTCACAGTTATTACTCTACTCTCATTGTGATCTAGAACCACAGATCAAACAATTCCATTCAATAAATATCCAGGAGGTTGCTGTCAAAGAACATGAAGAGAACCTAGATGACCTCCTGCTTTAAGATGTCCTAGGCACTGGTCTTCTACAAATCAAGGTTGTCTCTAGGGGTGGCAACATCTTTTTGGCGCCGTTGTCGGGGAATGAAGTTGAAAATATTTTCTCTGGAATACAAAATTTTCTTCACCCTTCAATCAGGTGAGCACGAAGGGTTGAGAGTTGCACATCTCCCACCTTGGCGACTCCACTATTATCTAAATCTAAATTAGCTACAATCCTGGCTTATACCAAGCCATATCTAAGGTTAGATACCTCTCAACTAAGAAATCTGTTTGTATCTGATCCTGAAAAAATTATAGTTAAGAGAATTTGGAAAGAAAAGAAACCTGTTCAAGAAGAACTACCCTCATTCTCATTAGAATATTATCCGTCTTCATCTCAAAAGGCTGAAGTTTGTGGCCCTCGCTCTACAACCCTGTTAACACTAGAAAATCGTACAATGGAAGACGACATTATTTAATGTCATGCAGAAGGGTTTATAGGGCTGGAAGACATTACAAAATCTGGAAAGTATTTAAAAATCTCTAAGGTCTGAGGAAAATCAAATTTGAACAAGTCCTAAATTCTCTTTGTGCGCATAATCATTCGTGAAGAGTGCCTTTGCATGCTTGTTTTTCCGATATACGCACAATTCTAGGAGTGGCGAAATGTCACTATCTGGGACCACACAAAGAAAAGGACAAGTGATTCCTCACTTGAAGCTGCCTAAGGACAACCACCAATGCCTCCTTAGACACCAAGTGAGCACACAATGGAATATTTTAAGCACATAAAGGAATCATAATCCTCTCTTGGATGACCATCCACAATGTTCCAAGAGAGGGAAGGGAGGATTTGAAATTTCCTATATAAGGCCACCATGAGATGAAGAATGTGTGAACACATTGTTATGCTGGCTAGAATTGCACAAGAAATACCAGTAGTGTGTGATTCGGAGTTGAAGATAGAGGGGACTCAATTTTTGGCCATCCAACAAGTTCAGTCCAACACAGTAGAGAGAGAGGGAGACTGCATCGAGGCAAGCTTGGGATAAAACCATTCTTACATTAGGACTTAGAACCCATGTTCTAGGGGCCCTTTGGCAAGAAGGTAAAGTTTCACTCTTATTACTACCAGCACTCAATAAGAGGGGTCTAGAACCACCGTTTGTATTATTGTTGTCATTTGAATATTTTCAGGGCTCGTGTTTATTTGTTTTAGTTTTTAGTTTATATATGCATGCTATTTCTCTATCTAGTATGCTTATGATTCTAGTTTGTTCCACTAACTTGCTTGACTCCACTTCTTTTTCTGCCTGTTACCAATAACTTAATGTTGGGAAAAATACTGAGAGGGGGGGGGGTGAATCAGTATTTACAGCATATTCAAAACTTTTTACTTTTTCATTCCTTAAAACCCATACGCTACTTTCCTTCAGTAAACCGGCGTATATACGCGGATCCCCTTTATTAAACTCGCGTATACACAGAGATCTAGATATGAAATTAACTCTTCACTTAGATCATTCAATCATTCATTCATCAGATGTTCAATAAACTGTAAACATGTGCAGTAATAATAGAATAAACCATCACACAAAGCATCACACATGAACACCAGGATTTTTAGGTGGAAACCCAAATCGGGAGAAAACCACCGCTGCAGTTGCTCAGCCTTCAATATTTTATTATAGAGAAAACATCTTACAACATATGTGCTGGCGCAGACTTGACCAGCACGCAGGCACCCACCTGCGCTCGTTTACCAGCCTCTCCTGGAAGGGAGCTCCAACCCCCTGACTCGTTTACCGGCCTCTCCTGGAAGGGAGCTACGACCCCCCGATCTCGTTTACCAGCCTCACCTGGAAGGGAGCTACAACCCCCTGACTGAAGGCTACAACCCTCAGCACCACCTTGGACCACGTTTCATCACTTTTCACCACGGGATCCCGCCACTTCAATAGAACGCCTTGCGAGGCCACATTTTCATCATATTTCAGTTGACCCTTTCATACTTTTCGCCTGAAAAACCGCCATCATCATGAGGATACATATCAGCACGGATCGGATAGCGAAGCACGGTAGAACAGATCAGATATTTCATACCCCTTGCTTCGGCAAACCCTAGTTTTCATACGCGCTTTCACTTCACTGATGTCGCGTATATACGCGCTTCCGTCCACACAAACCAGCGTATACCTCAGTGTATATTTTATTGCGCATACGCGCTTTATCTTTGCTGAAGCCGCGTATATACGCGCTTCCTCCGCGGCGAAGTAGCGTATAGATCTTCAATCATTACAGAGCAGCATACTTCATCAGATCAGATATTCAGTTCAGATCTACCCTTTTGCTTCAGACAGATGTTCGCTTAGATGCTCGCCTCATCACAGATCTAAGCCTTCCATAATCAGATCTAGCAAATACAAGAGCAATTCAGATCTAGATCCCCTTCTTCATCATTGGTGCATCATACATTCAGATCTATCATTCAAGTGTAACCCTTTCCATTCAGATATACTTCAGAGAAAAGTATTCATTCAAGCTCAGACATCTTGCTCTCACGCTCATCATTTGCACAATGATTTTCTTCTCCTTATATAGGTTTATCCTTTTCAATACCATGAGCCCCTTTTTCAATACCATGGGCCAAAACAATACCATGAGCCCAAAACTACCTGGACGGGGTTAATTAGGCGGATCATTACCCAATACAATGGGTCAATACCATGGTGGTTACCCTTGGTTTTGCACTTTTTGAGTGCTTTAGCCCATACGCGACTTGGGACGTTATTTTCCGCGTGCATACGCGACTTCCCATAGGCCAATCCGCGTATACCAAGAGACATACTCTTTTTCATCATACTTTGAGTACATTCTGAAATCCTTTCTTCATAGCCTTCTGTACACACTGTAGAAACATCATATTTTCTTCATCAGGAACACATTCTCTTAAGCACAACTTCATCAAGTAAGTTGTCATTATCTTCATCAAGTGGGTTGCCTTTCAAGGACAACACTTAGCATCATATTGTCAACAAACATCATATTTACATCATTTACCAAGTCTATCATGTCAAGAATAACTTCATCAGGTGGATTGCCATCAAGGACAACACATGTCAACAGTCGCATGTCTTCATCTTCATTTAGTGGGTTGCCATCAAGGACAACATCCTGCATCATATTTCCAACAATCTCCCCCTTTGGACTTGATGGCAACCACGATGGTGTTTGGTTACCACAACAGATAAGTACCATGTCACTCTCCCAAATATGTCACATCATTATCTTCTCTTTATTCAAACACCATGTCACTCTCCCCCTTTGACATCAAGGGCAAAGGGCGGATCAAAAACCAACATTCTCCCCCTTTTCTCCTCATGTGGAAGGAACATTCTGCAGATCTGATGTGTGCTGAAGTGGCCAAGCTCCCCCTGAGTTCATGCAGAATCTTCAAACATATTTTGCAATAAAGTACATGACTCAAAGACTTTCCTATCACCAAAGACTCATACTTACAACAAATATCCAACCAAGTGGATTTACATATGAGACTCAAGTACCCAACCAAGTGGGTTTACACATTTGACTCAGCTACCCAACCAAGTGGGTTTACAAATTTGACAAGTCCTTACATGAATGAATATTACAATTTTACATCATGGGTCTTAACAAGACCTTTTCATCAAATTACAAATATGACTTTAAGACCAACACCGGAAAGACCTCAAGAGAGATTATAAATCAGAAACACCATAATTCCAACAATGCATTATACTCAGCAAAGCTAATGCTCCCCCTGAAACTGTGCAACCAAGCAACCTTTCAAAATGACTAAGGCTCCCCCTTAGTTTGTGCATCCTGAAAACTTCCACCAACAAATCATCAAGGCATCTTCATCAAAACATTAGAAACAGAATTATGAGAACTGGAACACCACCAGAGATACCAAACAGTAAAACAGCACTGCAGTTGTGCTGAAGAGAGCTGAACCAAGCAAAAATTGTCAGCAATCATGCATACGCGGTTTTCTGTGCATTAACTCGCGTACATACGCGACTGTGTTTAAGGAAACCCGCGTATCCCAAGCCCTCTTCTAAAATTTATGCAGATCTGATTCTCTATGAGGAACAGACAATGTTCAGCTTCTTTCTGAGACATTTGAATGATTCCCTGGACTACAGATAGATAGAACAGTGTAGTGGTGTCTTCAAGCGTCATCCAATGGTTGTAGCACAATAGTAACCAAGCCTTCAGATTCTTTGCAGCATCAATACAATCTTTCCAAGAAAGATTCTCATATCAGAAAAACATCTTCACATAGGTGTCAAGCAATCATTCATGTGGTCCAACATCACCATGATCTTCAAGATTTAACATGAAGTAACATATGTAGGCAAAAATATCTCTCAACCATAGTAACAAGCTCTGCATGAGCTATTCTTATCTCTGAATCATACGAATTCCAATTTTATCCAACAGATAAACTTCAGAAAGCAGTACAAACAACTTATTCAACGTCTCATCATCATAAACCATGTACCAAGCCATCATCATTTGAGCATGAGTATCACAATAACCAAGGAATAAGCAGTCATATTGCCAACAATGCAATCATTAGTATTCAACCTGCTGCTCCCCCTAAACCAGTGCTCTTCCTTAACTTTGTGCAATCTAAAACACCTTCAAGAGCAAGTCATCAGCAATAATTTCTTCATGATCTATCCTCATCTCTGAATTATAAGACTTTCATCTTGACAACGAATGCTCTTCATCATAAAGCAATCAGGCTTCATCCATAATCTTTAACAAAAATAACCAAGAATCATTTCATTAACATGAGTATAACCAGAATGATGCTAACAGTGCAATCATCAGTAGTCAGACTGATGCTCCCCCTGGGCCTCTGCTCCAGATCTTTAGCAATCAGATAAATTTTCTTATCATCAATGCATACGCGTGTGTATATATTTCGACTCGCGTGTATACGCGACTTTCAATGTGAACTCTTAGCGTATAGAAAGTAAAATATGAAAATTTCTCTTTATTATCTCACCAATTTGCAATACATTCTGTCTTTTCTGCACACCCGAGATGCATTGTCGAGAAATACATATAACGAGAATAATCACATCAAACATGAGAACATCATACATTCTCCCCCTGTGTGATACATTACTAAATATCATAATGTATCCCACATCATTCCTGCAGTCAATCAGAGAAGTAAGCTTCCAGAAGTGGATGACTGCAGTAGGGTCTGAATTCCCTACGTTTTTGATCGGTCCTCCTTCTTTTTCCAAATTTGCTTGAGCTTTCCAACTGTGTGTTGAAAATTGTCCACTTTCCCATATATGTTCATCCTGCATTCTTTTTCTACATGTCCATACTTGTTACAAGCATAACATCTCATGTGGCCAGAGAAATAAACATAAGAATCATAATGAGTATTTCTATTCTTCCTCCTTTTACAATCAGCTACTTTATGTCCATACTTGTTACATGAAAAACAATATCCCCTGAAGAAGCTAGAGTACCTTTCTGAGTAGAACTTGTTTGTTTGTGGCTGAAATGATCTGCTCTTGCAATTTGCTGCAACATGCCCATAATTATGACATTTAAAACATTCAATGTTCTTGAATGAATTCTTTTGATAATTCATGATTGTTGGTTGATCTTTTGTTTCTTTCAACACATCAGGTTTTGCATTGAGATCTTCTGAATTTTTGGCACTTCCTTGTGAGCTAGATTCTCCTTTAACAGTTTCATGGAAACCAAGACCATGTTTGATAGCAGGAGACCTTTGATTACTCAGAATATTGTCCAGAATATTAGTACTATCATGAAACCTCAACAGTTTTACCTTTTCTTCTAATTTACCTTTGAGAATGTTTACCTCAACCTCCAAGGCTTGACATTGTTTTGTCATGCTTTCTTCTTTTCTTCTTCCATCTTCAACTTGATCCTTCAGATTTAGAATCTCTTCTTTCAACCAATCTTCATTTCCTTCACATGTTTGTTGCAGCTCTTCATTCTTCTTATTTGATTTTTCTAGATCTTCTTTGAGAGAGATAATTTCTGCTTCAAGGCCTTCCTTTTCAAAGGATTGTAGAGGTTCCTCATTCTCCTTACTTGATGCTTCTAGCTCTGCCTGCAGAAAGATGATAGCAGCTTCAAGTCCTTCATTCTTCTTGCTTGATTTTTCAAGATCTGCTTCTAGATCTTTAATTCGATTGGATGCATAAGTATGAAACCTTTGATACTTGTCCACCTGTTCATTCAGCATTTCTATTTGATCTTTCATTTGTGATATCATCTCTTTATAGATAGTTTCTTGCTTATTGTATGAGCTTTGTAGTTCTTCTTCTTTAATCTTGAGAGCTTCTTCTAGATCCACAACTTTACTTTCACTATCTTTACTATTGTTTGCACAAAGAAGAGTATTACAAGTGGCCTTCTCCTTTTTCTTCTTTGCCATGAGTGCTTGTAAATCTTCGTCAGAATCTGTTTCATCTTCTTCAATTTTTGCTATACATGATTTCTGAGATATCTCCTTTCCTCGAGTAACCTTCTTCTTTTGCTTCTTAGCCATGAGCACTTTCAGATCTTGGTTAGAATCTTCTTCATCTTCACTGGACACTTCATCATCATCTTCTTTTGCATAATAACTCTTTCTCTTCTCAAATTGTTTCCCTTTACCATGCTTTTCTCTATAAGGACATTTAGCAGCATAATGACCAACTTTTCCACACTCAAAACATTTGAAGGGAAGCTTACCTTTGAATCTTCCGGTACCTAGTTGGAGCTTTCTCACGAAATTCGCTTCTTCTTCATCGGATATATAGCTGGATTCTTTGACAACTTCCTTTTCCTTTCCTTTTGTAGATGCCTTAAAAGCAGCTTCTCTTACTTGAGAAGGGACTCCTTGTCTCATTTCAAAAGCAGTCAGAGTACCATGTAATTGAACAATAGTAAGAGTTTGCAAATCTTGTCTTTCTTCAATAGCAGAAACTTTAGAGTCAAATTTTGAAGTCAAATATCTCAAGACCTTTTCCACCAGAGTAGTATCAGCCATGGTTTCACCCAAATTTCTCATCCGATTTACAATATCATCTAGACGAAGAAAGAAACTGGCAACACTCTCATTACTATGCATCTTCAAATTTTCATATTCAATTCTAAGAGTTTGGAGTTTTTCACTTTTTACCTTTGTGTCTCCTTCATAGCTTAGAATGATTTTGTCCCATATATCTTTTGCTGAATGTAGCTGCATCACTTTAGCAAATTCTGATTCAGACATGCTTCCCAATAAGACATTCACTGCTTTGGCATTGATTTCATACTTCTTTCTTTCAGCTGCATCAGTAGGAATACTTGCCGGGTATTGATAACCTTCTTCCACGATTGCCCATACATATGCACCAAGACTTTGCAGATATGCTTTTGTACGTACCTTCCAGAATATCAGATTGCTTCCATTGAATAGAGGTGGCTTTATAGACATTACTCCTTCTTGACTTCACATTGCGACAGATCTCCTTTAAGCGATCAAGCTTCTGCACAAGGACCGCCTCTGATACCAATTGTTGGGAAAAATACTGAGAGGGGGGTGAATCAGTATTTACAGCATATTCAAAACTTTTTACTTTTTCATACCTTGAAACCCATACGCTACTTTCCTTCAGTAAACCGGCGTATATACGCGGATCCCCTTTATTAAACTCGCGTATACACAGAGATCTAGATATGTAATTAACTCTTCACTTAGATCATTCAATCATTCATTCATCAGATGTTCAATAAACTATAAACATGTGCAGTAATAACAGAATAAACCATCACACAAAGCATCACACATGAACACCAGGATTTTTAGGTGGAAACCCAAATCGGGAGAAAACCACCGCTGCAGTTGCTCGGCCTTCAATATTTTATTATAGAGAAAACATCTTACAACATAAGTGCTGGCGCAGACTTGACCAGCACGCAGGCACCCACCTGCGCTCGTTTACCAGCCTCTCCTGGAAGGGAGCTCCAACCCCCTGACTCGTTTACCAGCCTCTCCTGGAAGGGAGCTACGACCCCACGATCTCGTTTACCAGCCTCACCTGGAAGGGAGCTACAACCCCCTGACTGAAGGCTACAACCCTCAGCACCACCTTGGACCACGTTTCATCAATTTTCACACTGGATCCAACCACTTCAATAGAACACAACTTGCAGGCCACAATTCATCATATTTCCAGACCAAACCCTTTCCATACTTTTAAGCACAAACATACATCATCAACAGATACATATCAACACAGATCAGATAGCAGAAACACAGCAGAACAGATCAGATATTTCATACCCCTTGCTTCAGCAAGCCCTAGTTTTCATACGCGCTTTCCCTTCACTGATGTCGCGTATATACGCGCTTCCGTCCACACAAACCAGCGTATACCTCAGTGTATATTTTATTGCGCATACGCGCTTTCTCTTCGCTGAAGCCGCGTATATACGCGCTTCCTCCGCGGCGAAGTAGTGTATAGATCTTCAATCATTACAGAGCAGCATACTTCATCAGATCAGATATTCAGTTCAGATCTACCCTTTTGCTTCAGACAGATGTTCGCCTAGATGCTCGCCTCATCACGGATCTAAGCCTTCCATAATCAGATCTAGCAAATACAAGAGCAATTCAGATCTAGATCCCCTTCTTCATCATTGGTGCATCATACATTCAGATTTATCATTCAAGTGTAACCCTTTCCATTCAGATATACTTCAGAGAGAAGTATGCATTCAAGCTTAGACATCTTGCACCCACACTCATGATTTGCACAATGAATTTCTTCTCCTTATATAGGTTTATCCTTTTCAATACCATGAGCCCCTTTTTCAATACCATGGGCAAAAACAATACCATGAGCCCAAAACTACCTGGACGGGGTTAATTAGGCGTATCATTACCCAATACAATGGGTCAATACCATGGTGGTTACCCTTGGTTTTGCACTTTTTGAGCGCTTTAGCCCATACGCGACTTGGGACGTTATTTTCCGCGTGCATACGCGACTTCCCCTAGGCCAATCCGCGTATACCAAGAGACATACTCTTTTTCATCATACTTTGAGTACATTCTGAAATCCTTTCTTCATAGCCTTCTGTTCACTCTGTAGAAACATCATATTTTCTTCATCAGGAACACATTCTCTTAAGCACAACTTCATCAAGTAAGTTGTCATTATCTTCATCAAGTGGGTTGCCTTTCAAGGACAACACTTAGCACCATATTGTCAACAAACATCAGATTTACATCATTTACCAAGTCTATCATGTCAAGAATCATGTCAAGAATAACTTCATCAGGTGGATTGCCATCAAGGACAACACATGTCAACAGTCACATGTCTTCATCTTCATTTAGTGGGTTTCCATCAAGGACAACATCCTGCATCATATTTCCAACACTTAAGTGGGTAGACTATTGGGCCACTAATATGTCATTATTATTATCATTTTTTAACACCTATTTCATCCATTTCTACTCTTCTTTATCATGTCATTTATCATATAATTCCATTTTATAATTATTTATGCTCTTATGGATAAATATTATTTCTTCTCCTTTATTTTTAATAAATTGATGATTATGCATGATTTTACCAATTATGTTTTATTAATAAATTTTTTGTAACATCACTCACCATTTTAGCCTCCAAGATATTTTCCAGATTGTAGAGTTGATCTCTAGCTCATCATTAAATAGGCCAACTCAGAAATTTTCTGGAATAAGAAGTGACAGTTTTGCATTGGATGTATTGGGAAAATGGAGAAGAATCTGGAAAATCTGAAACATGGGTTTTGTCTAGAACGGACCGAATTAATTTTTACAAAGAACAGTCTACCCAAATTTGGCATGTATTGAGAGAAACGAAAGGTTCTCTAAGGACGATTTTCCTAGATACGCTATTGTGGCCATTTTCCAAATTCTTCCAGTTGCAATACCAAATTCGACCTATTCATGTTAAATGATTGATGGAAGGATATTTCAGATATGATCTTGCTGATCAATTGGTTGTGAGAAATCCAATTTTGTAATAGGAATCATTTTTAATCATATCGGTTGTAACTTCTCTTTTCTCTATGTGTATTTAAATCAGAACAGAGATCGGAGAAGGAGGGGTTATTATGGAGATTCATGATGGATGATTAGAAAGAGAATTAGATGGATTATTAGATTAGAGATAGATAGGATAGGATAGGAGGAATGGGAGAATTAATATTGAAATTGTAACTTTGATCATCGACTCTCGCTGTTGAAGTAGAGCACGAACTTGCTGTAATGATTATGCAATAATGAATATATAAAAACAGAGTTAGTTCCTATGCATCTCCTAAAGTAATCTGGTGGTATTCACTAGCGGCTAAGGGCTCGACTCCTAGTGGATCTACTTGTCGTTCCTGTACCATACAGTGTGGTTTACCTTATTTCTGATTTCTGCAAGTGTGGTTTGTTTAATGATTACTTTCTACAATTCAATTGCGTTGTTGTTCTTTTCCCTCATAACAAGATCATTGCTTTCTAAAAGTATATTGTTGTGTTTCTCATTCTAATTACATAGCTTTGTTGTCTATTTTAGTAACTTAGTTTTGCTGTTCATTGTAGTCACATAAGCGTTGCTATCTATCTCTATTATATAGCATTTCTGCTCATTTACTTTCTGCAATCATTTATTTTTTCCTTTTAGCATTATTACAGTTAGCATAATTATCTCATTTCCATCAGTTGTAGTAGCATTATTGATTTAATTGATTACCATTTCCAATTGGTTATTTAGTGTGTTGTGTGTGAGATCAACAACTGTAAAGAACATTGGCTATTGCTGTCAAAGCTCTCAGATTGAGGATCTTATTTATGCTTGATTATTTTACATTAGTTAAAAGAGGAATGAGTTATTGCTAATGTATCATCGACTGATAATTGCTATTACTTTACTGAATGAATGATTTAGTTTTAGAGCATTAAGTTTCCTTTAGTTGCAAGTGGTATTTATTAAAATCATCTATTTATTCTTGTATTTCAAAGATATATACTACATTTTAAGAAACATTACTCTCTGGTATTATAGCGTGCACATATTGTATACACTCTTGAAATAAGAGGACTTTCCCAGGTTAATAATTAATGTGGGATAAATAGGAGTTTTAAAAGGCACCTTTTAGCACCCAACATTTTGGCGTCGTTGCTGGGGAGAGTGTTTCTATTTCACAGAGAGTGATGTATGTTTGATGTTTCTCTGTTGTGAAAGAATTGGGTATTAAAAATGGAAGGTAAGAACTTGCATAACAAGCAAGTAAAATTCTCACTCCTCCGCCCACTTTTCAGTAGAATTGCGTAAGAATTGAAGTAGGAATTTTAGAAGTAGAATTTTTGAAAAAATCTTGTAATTCCATTCGAGTGGTGATGTAAGCACCACCCATTTCACTATCCAATTGACAGTAACATTGGAAGGAGGATCCTTAAAGAAACATATGAAGAAAATCTTCTATTATGGTAAGAAATGGCTCACATTTCAACTTTTGAATTCCCTATCAAAGATCTAGGAGGAGTGGCACAAATGCACATAATTCCCCCATCGTCTCTACCAAATTTTCATGGTTTGAAAAATGAAGATCCAGATACATTCTTATTTGAGTTTGAAATACTTTGTAGAGGATATTATTATTGTACTAATGATCAAAGGTTGAAATTGTTTCCTCTTACTCTAAAAGGAGTAGCTCTCCGATGGTTCATGAACCTTGGTGGGAATTGCATCCAAACTTGGGAGGACATGAAGAACATATTCTTGAAGAAGTACCAAGACTATTGCAAGGTAGATGAAGATATTTTCAATATGATACAAGGGGAAGATGAAAGCTTGGAGGACTATGTAGAGCGATTTCAATATAAGCTTCAAAAATCAAAGCATAAGCATTTGGAAAAAGAAATCTTAAAAACACTCATTATTAAAGGAATGAAAGATGAATTTTTAGAACTCTTAAATCTGATAGGAAAAGGCGATGTTTTTCAGTTATCATATGATTATGTTTGTGAATTGTGCATAAGATATTCAAGAGTAATTTCCAAGGATGGTAAGAATTCTATAGAAGTTTCTTCTTTCTTTTCCAAATTTACTACAAGAAAAAGAGACATAAAATATGAAATCAATGTTTTATTTGAAAATTTTAAATATGATTTCATTATCTCTCTAAATTCACAATTGAATGTTTTGCAGGTTCAGAAAAATCAAGAATTTGATGAAATGTTTTGCCCTCATTACCGAAAGGAGCATCCCATAGATAGTTGTTCTTCCTTATCTAGGATGAAAATAGCATATCAAAGAGATGGGGAAGCTGCAACAAGGTCAAAACCATGGAAATAATGGCCTACAGGTATGGTTCAAAACACTTCCTCTCCATTCTCTTACTTGCATAATCTATTATGGAATACTCATATGTTAGGGAAGCCATGCCAATCTCAATATAGCCACCACCAATATTGTCTACAAGTTTGGCATGGTTCATCTTATGATTGCAAGACTACTCTCCCTCATCTTGTAGCACAAACGCATATTCCATCTCTTCTACAACATCTTTCTTGCCTATCAAAATCATCCATTCAACCCAATCAACTACATTATCAAAATGCTCCATTCCCTACACAATTTCCTGCTCAACTCATTCCACACCCTAACCATAATAAAACAATACAACATGCTTACAGTGTTGAACTTCAAAATTTACCCACCCTTTCCACCCATTCTATCTTACATGCACCATTGGATAAAACTTATACTGAGATTCAGAATGTCTCAAATCTAAAAATTGT
Organism: Pinus albicaulis; assembly: GCA_034641835.2. Classification (NCBI taxonomy): domain Eukaryota; kingdom Viridiplantae; phylum Streptophyta; class Pinopsida; order Pinales; family Pinaceae; genus Pinus; species Pinus albicaulis. Next base: position 132,733,035 of record CM076570.1, on the reverse strand, counting down.
AGAGGTTATGAAAGAAAATGAGGTTTCTTCTAGCCTGCATCAACAAGCTATTTTAAACACTCAAGAACTTCATGATATGATGGCTATGGGAAATCAAGAAAGTAAGGGATACATTGAAGATTGGTTTCACTCCATTTGTTTGCAGCATCACTCCATACTTCAACAATTTTTGGCACCATCTTTTCAAAGGAAGTTGGCTTCTCATACCCTACTATTTATTAACATGCATTTTTCAAATTTGGGTATGTACATACTAGAGGCCTTATTTAAAAAATGGCTCCACTAGAAGTACTCTTATACGTAAGCATATTCAATTTCCAAAGAAGAGTATTTTAGTGGAGAAAATAAATAAATACATTTTTATTATTATGTAAAAATTGTTTTTGTTCCAAAACACTGTGGAAATCAACATCGGTGATAAATATTTTAATTTATTTTTATATGTAGATGCATTATATTGAAAATAAAATTTCTACAAACACTCATATTCATTTTTATCACCAATATGGAAAAATTGCTTGAATATCATATTTTTTGGCTTGTGGGCTTGATGAAATTTCTGAAAACAGAGTTGGGATAGTCATGTTTTGAGGGACCAAAAGTGAATATTTTTAAAACTTGTTTCTATTCTAATTATCCCTTGATGTCTACTTTCCAACCCAATTTGAATCACTCCATTTGGATTTGAAACGAAAAACTCATAACCAAAACATTGACAGGGTGTCTAGTAGGCAGCTCAGGAACAGAGTTGGGATAGTCAGTTTTTGGAGGCCTAAATGAATGTATTCTTAAAAAATGTTTCCATGGTATATTCCTATATGAATATAGTTTACAACGCAGTTTTAATCACTCGATTTGGATATCTTATGAGAAATTTATGACCAAAATACTGACTGCTTATCATAAATCAACACTTTTGAAACTTTGTTTTCTTGGCTATTCACTAGCGTATTTGACCCATCAATTATTCTTTTCTTCAAAAATTGTTTTTATTGGAGATACATAAATGAACATAATTTAATTTCCAATTTGAATCAGCTTAATCTATCATCAAATGAAAAATTTATTCTTGAAATATCAACTGTTGGTCTGAGCTGGAAAATCGAAAATGATTCTATTATGCAGGTCGTTCTAAGTAAAATTGACATATCATAGGATTGAATTTTTAAACCCTGTTTCTATTGGAGATATACCTTTTAATTATCTCTCATCTGGATTTAGAATCACTCAATTTGGACGAAAAACAAGGAATTTGTGATTAAAACACTGCAGGTTAGCACGATTGGCCACTGCGTTCCTGCACATGACAAAAAATAAAAATAAATAAAAAACTTTTTATTTTCTCGGTGGATTTGTTATACAGAGTAACTGCTTGTTGTTATTTTTCATAATTATTGGATTACGGGAGCCTTATCACGTCTCTTTCTCCGTGATTTAATGTTTTATTGCAGGTAGACACTCGTTTGTTTGCAGGTCCTAGGAGAATAAAGAAGGTCAATTTATGGACGAGCGATTCTTGAAAGAAATTTTAATGAAACAAGAGAATTTCATCCAATTCATTACCCAAAGGATCCATAACAAGAGCAATGAACAATTTATTTCCATTTGAAGATTCATGTCATGTCATTGTTGCCAAATTTTTTTTTCCTTGCTTTAGGAAATAACATCATAGCTGTTGTAACTTAATAAAGTGTTATTTCTTTTCCAATTTCTTTTATGTTTTTGTGTTTCAGGTGTTTCTCCCTTCAAATTTTAGTTTCCGCTCCATTGGAAATTGAACAATGAGAACCCCACAATACAAATTCTTGCTGCAGAAGGAAACTCTTCGACAACACCAATCCACTAAACAATTTATTCTCTTGAAACCTGTACAAAAATTTACCTTTTCTTTTCTATTTTTTGTTTTATTTTTGTTTGATTGGATTTGCTTAGATAATAGATTGTATATTAGTTTTTTTTTCTATTTTTCCCTTGCTGTTCCCTATAGAGAACACCAAGTTTCGCGTGTTTGTCTTTTTGCTGTTCCTCTTAAGGAACAGTTGTCATTCCTCTTAAGGAACAACAATCGTTCCTCTTAAGGAATAGCAATTTCACATGTTTGTCTTTTTGTTGTTCCATTTAAGGAACAGTTGTTGTTCCTTTTAAGGAATAGCAGCCGTTCCATTTAAGGAACAATAGTTTCACGTGTTTGTCTTTTTGCTATTCCATTTAAGGAACAACTATTGTTCCTCTTAAGGAACATCAGTCGTTCCATTTAAGGAACATCAGTTTCACGTGTTGATTTTTTCGTTGTTCCTTTTAAGGAACAACACTTTTTTGTGTATTTTTTTTGTTGTTCCTTTTAAGGAACAACACTTTTTCGCATACATTTTTTTTTTGTTCCTTAAAAGGAACAACAATTTTTTGGGTGTATTTTTTGTTGTTCTTTTTAAGGAACAACACTTTTTTTGGGTGTATTTTTTTGTTGTTCCTTTTAAGGAACAACACTTTTTTGTGTATTTTTTTTTCTGTTGCTTTTAAGGAACAACACTTTTTCGCATTCATTTTTTTGCTCTTCCTTTTAAGGAACATCAATTTTTTGGGTATATTTTTTGTTGTTCCTTTTAAGGAACAACACTTTTTTTTAGTATATTTTTGTTGTTCCTTAAAAGGAATAGCACTTTTTTTAGTGTTTTTGCTGTTCCTTCAAGGGAACAACACTTTGGGAATATTTTTGAGAATAACCCATCCTCCCTCATGTGCGATTATTCCTAATTTATCTCAACCACATTTTATTGATTCCCTTGCATTGCATGAAGTACAATACTTTTATGAGGACAAAAATTATGGAGTCTATTGAAGCAGGTGAATATCCTTGATATGATGATCTTTAACAAGACAACTTCTTGATGATAAGTTTTTTCTTTTTTTTTTAAACAAACAAAAGGGACACAATTATTTATATATTACTTTACTATATTGATTTCTGCTATATATGATATTGATTGATCATCCTTACCATGCTGGTTCCACTTCTCCTGGCTACAATTATATCTATCTATTATAAGTAAGATTATGGGTATATTTTCTTTCTATTGACATGTTCAAACTTCTTCCACCATCCCCACTCTTAAGGAGTATTGAGCCTCCCTCTATTTATCATAAAAGGTGTAAAAACAACAAAATCTTGTCTACAGATAGAGGATAGGGGGTCTCATTAAAGAGCTAGCCTACCATGTTTATAAGGTTGTAGTGAAGTGACATTCCCACTATGGCCACCACACCAGGGTCATGATCCATTGGATAGCCACAATATCCTTGGAACAGGAGGTCTCATCATGAGCCGGCCTGATCACTTTTTCTACTTCCCAGTGAATGGAAGTGTGGTTATCTGGTTACCACGCCATCACACTGATCTCTTCTGTAGAACAACAATAGAATTCTCCAACTATAAATTGAGTATCCTGGCTCATATGGGTTAAAAAGCAACACTACAGAGGCTATGGACACCTGCTGGTAGTAGAGGCTCTGCTTATGGTATTGAAGTTCTATTTTCAACATCAATAATTATTATAATGCCATCTTCCTACTTTTATTTTTATCAGAGAGATTATTTCCCTAATTTCTCCCTACTATGAACCTTTACGCATGAGTTAATGCTCTTTAATCAATCATATCATTTTCAGATGGAATATTATCAGCAAGGTATCGTTTCTTGCATATTGCTATCCTTTTTACTTACCATTGCCTATCATCAACCCAAGCATCTTATCTCTTATTCATAACTATCTTTATACACTCTGTCCTCATTATAACCATACCTCTTGTTGTTCTATCATTTGATATGTGTACTCTGCTTCTTGTACTGTTGTATTGTTCATTCCCTTGCCTTGTCATCAGCACAACACTTTTTCTATGCTTTATGGTCATGGAATCCCTTTTTCAATTGGAAGGGGGAATGTATGCATTATGGATAGCACACGATATAAGTACAGAATTATACCATAATTTGCTGATTTGCTACAATATTCATACTGCATTTCTACAGAAGTTTTTATGATTTAACTTTTGGCATACATCTTATCTTTTTCTCTTCAAAATTAACACTGTGGATTCAAGAAAATTGCATGCAGAATCGTGATTTGGTTACAAGAGAACAACAAGTATGGGGGGGAAATTCTATTCCCAGCATGACCACACTATTGCAACTAACAGCAAAGGCTCGCACACCTCGCGAATGCGCACAATTCTTCAGACATGATGTGCTTGTATGGCTTCCACCTTTTGCATCACTTTCACTATCCGCTCAACCTACATCAGCTTAACAAATGCCAGTCCCTACATGTCATTCCACATTTTTTTTTCGGAGGTAACACTTGAGGTAAAATAGCATAATTTTCTGATTTATTACGAATTTAGGAGAATTTCATGAAAATCCATTGAGTATTATTTATCATCATTCATTCAACATCTTTACCACTTCCCATTTTTCAGAGACATATCATCTTTCAGTCTGGGGGAGTGTTGCTTTCCTTCATTTATTTCTTATGACCATGTTAGTAATATTCTTTATCATCCATTGATATTCTTATTCATTCTCAACACCTCCCTTACTCCATGTTGTTTTACACCAAGCATAGATTTCAACAGATTGTAGCAACCACCTCTCTTTGTTTTCTAGCATTGCATGAGGACATGCTAATTCTTTAGTTTGGGGGAGGAATTTCTACACATAATGGATGTTTTCTACTTTCTTTCTCGTTTAAGGCATACAATTTCATTTTTATATAGTGCAGAAATTGATTTGCATATATCTTTAAAACTATGAACTGAATTCGTGTGATTGCTGGATAACAAAGAGGTATCATTAAAATACACAAACCCAGATAATTTCACGCTAAATTAGTTCATAAAATTTCAAAAATTATGCACTATCACCTAAAGCCATTTTTTTTATATCTCATGATCCATGCATCAAAACGATCTGATTTTTGAGAAATGGTTAATGAAGTTTGTTGTTACTTATATCACATTTTTCTACAACTTCATATACATATAGTTGAACGTCAATTGTAAAAAAATTTACGCCTTCATCAAGATTGCTAAAATTGAGTATTCATTATTTGAGGAAAAATTCATTTGTTCCATCCATTTCATAGAGTTGGGATGAACAATTCTTTTGCTTGGTTAACACATGGGTTTTGTCTTTGGGTTGCATGAGGACATGCAATATATTCAGTTTCGGGGTATGTTGGGCCGCTAATATTTCATTATTATTATCACTTTTTAACACCTATTTCATCCATTTCTACTCTTCTTTATCATGTCATTTATCATAATTTATCATATAATTCCATTTTATAATTATTTATGCTCTTATGGATATATATTATTTCTTCTCCTTTACTTTTAATGAATTGATGATTATGCATTATTTTAACAATTATGGTTTATTAATAAATTTTTTGTAACATCACTCACCATTTTAGCCTCCAAGATATTTTCCAGATTGCAGAGTTGATCTCCAGCTCATCATTAAATATGCCAACTCAGAAATTCGTTGGAATAAGAAGTGACAGTTTTGCATTGGATGTATTGGGAAAATGGAGACGAATCTAGAAAATCCAAAACATGGGTTTTGTCCAGAACGGACCAAATTAACTTTATTATTTAACTTTTTGCTCAAATTTGGCCTATATTGAGAGAAACAAAAGGTTATTTGAGAATGATTTTCCTAGATTCGTTGTTGTGGCCGTTTTCCAAATTCTTCCAGTTGCAATACCAAATTCGACCTATTCCTATTAAATGATTAATGGAAGGATATTTCAGATATGATCTTGCTGATCAATTGGTTGTGAGCAATCCAATTTTGAAATAGGAATAATTTTTAAACATATCGGTTGTAACTTCTCTTTTCTCTATGTGTATTTAAATCAAAACAAAGATCAGAGAAGGAGGGGTTATTAAGGGGATTCATGATGGATGATTAGAGAGAGAATTAGATGGATTATTAGATTAGGGATAGATATGATAGAATAGGAGGAATGGGATGATTACTATTTAAATTGTAACTTTGATCATCGACTCTTGCTATTGAAGCAGAGCACGAACTTGTTGTAACGATTATGCAATAATGAATATATAAAAGCAGTTTCAATTCCTTCGCATCTCCTAAAGTAATCCGGTGGTATTCACCGGCGGCTAAGGGCCCGACTCCTGGTGGATCTACTTGTCGTTCCTGTACCATACAGTGTGGTTTGCCTTATTTTTTATTTCTGCAAGTGTGGTTTGTTTAATGATTACTTTCTGCAATTGAATTGCGTTGTTGTTCTTTTCCCTCATAACAAAATCATTGCTTTCGGCAAGTATATTGTTGTGTTGCTCATTCTAATTACAGAGCTTCATTGTTCATTTCTGTAACTTATTTTTTATGTTCATTGCAGTCACATAAGCGTTGTTGTCTATTTCTATTATATAGCGTTGCTGTTCATTTACTTTCTGCAATCATTTAGTTTTTCCTTTTAGCATTCTTATAGTTAGCATAATTATCTCATTTCCATCAGTTGCAGTAGCATTATTGATTTAATTCATTGCCATTTCAAATTGGTTAATTAGTGTGTTGTGTGTGAGATCAACAACTGTAAAGAACATTGGCTATTGCTGTCAAAGCTCTCAGATTGAGGATCTTATTTATGCTTGATTAGTTTATATCAGTTAAAAGAGGAATGAGTTATTGCTACTGTATCCTCGACTGATAATTGTTGTTAATTTGTTGAATGAATGATTTAGTTTTAGAGCATTGAGTTTCCTCTAGTTGCAAGTGGGATTTATTAAAAGAAACCGTTTATTCTTTTATTTGAAAGATCTATACTACATTTTAAGAAACATTACTCTCTAGGATTATAGCGTGCACATATTGTGTACACTCTTGAAATAAGAGGACTTGCCCAGGTTGATAATTAATGTGGGATAAATAGGAGTTTTAAAAGGCACCTTTTAGCACCCAACATTTACACCCCTTAAGTTGGTATGATTTCATACATACATGCACCAAACACACTCCAACAGGATTGGCGACTCCACTAATGTTTATTACCAAGTTTATGTGGTTGTTCCTTTTTTGCAGAGACCTTTGTTTGTGCTGTGGAGTGGAGCTAAATTTCCCCTGATTTCTCCTACAGTCCCTAGTTCATCCCAAGTGACAGGCTGAAGCAGAACAACTCCAAAAATTTCTTTTGCAGGACTTTGCGTGCTTTTTCCTCCCACAGACACACCCAAGGTGAGCGTTCAGAGATGACCCGCATGCAAACATCACGCCTATTCAAGCCTTTTGCATGCAAAATATAGAATGAGAAATTTCAACCATGTTTTTGTCTTTTCGTGCTTGTAAAGTGCTTGGCAGCCCCTAATACACCTGCTAGCACTGGTTTTGGTACCCCACAACTTGTTAAAGCTCACTCTTAGCTACTTTTTGTAGGCTTAGTGTTAGTTTTACTTCAAGTTGACTTTTGCAAAGTTCACACATAGTTTAAGTATGGGGGAAAAATAACTTGCATTCCGAAAAAAAATTATTTTTTGTAAATTTTGGTACTTACACACCTAGATAACTAGCCAAAGTAAGTGGCCCACACCGCGCATGCATAGCTAGTTTCTTTTTTCTAGTGTAAAAGTTATTAGTTTAGTTCAATTTTTGCACTAGGATTTTTGGGACTAGGATTTAATTGTTTATAGAAGAGAAATTAATTTCTGCTACCTTTACACCCTTCGGTGATCCTAGGTAAGCATATTAACACTCCCTATTCACAATTTTCCATCTCCCTATAGTTGGTCACATAAATTAACTAGGAAAAATAGATCATGGCCCATTATCCGCTCATGTTTTTATTTTGAGCTAGGAACAATGTAACATAGTTTAAATAGGGGATTTTGTAAAAGATCATTAAATATCCACACATTCAAACTATGTGCATGTCCACTTTGTGCTGACACACATTCACTCATTAAGCGAAGCAAAGACACCTAAAACTAACTTAAACAAACTCACTAAATTCTCCCGACATGGGCCACAAAAAATTTATAGCTTAAGTCAGGATCAAGGGGGTAGGCATCCAATAAGCGGCCTTAATCATACTTCATCTTGAAACATAGAAGTTGTCTATTTAGGGAGCTTGAAATCCACCTATCAGCTCACGACAAAGAAAAATCGAGCGCGGAAGAGACCCATTTCAGAGGGGGTTAGGCTTAGGCGCAGTGCGGGTAGGTATCAGTCAGGGCTACCTTCGATGCCCTCGCCACCACATTCTTAACATATTTTCAGTTACCCATTCACCATGATTCTGGAATGGAATTATTGACACATTTTAGACAAACCCCCATTGTCCATATCTCGGACCATCTCCATGAATGGAGGTGGCGTCGTAGTTTATGTAAAGCTAAGGTCGATGATCAGATTCTATTAGATTTTTTCTTGAAAAATCTTACAGCAGAGATTTCAAAGGATGTGGTGCAACAGAGACCCACATCCAAAGAGGACGCTATCAGCAAAGCCCAACATCTTGAGTTGATTTATACGTAGTCAAGATATATTTATAACATCCTGCCTAATTCCCCACACCTGCAAACGGACTAATTGGGTCATTGACCCAAGGGTACCTAGGCAACAACAGTCAAAACCCTGGTTATGCATATAGTTCTACCCAGAACGTACCCCAATCCAATTTTCAAAGTCATCATATGCATCAGCAAAATTTGACCAATAGGGCGCCAGTGTATCACTAGGGAGGACCTTATCCTCTAGCTCAGGGGAATTAGTATGCAGAAAGAAACACTGATGGAAGAGCTCCCCTCCAATAGCTAGGTGCAAACCAGGGACCATGTTATGTTCAATCCCCAGCACAAGACCCGCCTATGCAGACCAATGCATAGGTGAACTTTGTGCAGCCATCCCAAAACCAACCACACCAATACAACTAGGAGAAATACTCTCCTAACGTGGTGAAGAAAAAATCCAAAAACAAGCCAAAAGGAAACCCTGAACAAGGGGGCAACAACCAGTAACACCAACCGTGATCCCAAGCTGGAGGCAACTCCAATTGAATCAAACCCAGGAGTTGAGCAATGCCCAACAACAGAGCAAAAGGCCACCTCTTTGCACAAACCATTCTTGTTTGATATGTGCTTAGTACGACCACTATACTCACCATTGTCCTGATATCCCTGAGTTGAAGAAGCTACAGAGTAACCAAGGAAAATGAGGATCTTCCCAACAACCAGCTGTGATGCAAGAACCTTTCCCCCATCAAGGGATGGTAAGAAATCATCAGAAAAATACAGATGATTCCGGGAAAAGTAGCCATGAAATCTACATGAATGGAGAAGAGATGTTTTTACAAACACAAAATCGCAATTACAGTACCCCACTAGACGCCAATATGTCAAGGGAAAGTACTAGTGCACCGACTACACCTTTGACCATTTCAAAGATTCCTATAGAACCATTTCCAAAAATGGAGAAGGGATCCAATAGGAGAGCAGGAAACCACTCCAAATCGGCCCATAATTATATTATTGTGGATGATTTAGCACAATATCCTGCTGCTATGTCAGCTTTGGATGTATTGCAGTCATGCCCAAAACAATGGAAAGCCATACTTTCTGCGTTAGGCGCTATCGACCTTGCCAATACACGCCTAATGGATTTTGAATTAGACAAAGCCACCCCTAGGCTTCCTTCCATGGTCGCCTTCTAGATACCAATGTCTATCCAAAATATCACTATTCACCGATGTGTCATAGACGAGGGTGCATCCACATGCATCATGTCCAAAAATGTTTGGCAGAAGTTAGGGTCTCCCGAACTAAAACCTGTAGTCATTATGCTTAGATCATACGACAGTCGTCCATCAACCCCCATTGACCTCTACAAAAATTCTTATCCCTCGAAAATGCACACAAAGAGAGTGTGCCTTTGCCCCAATCGCCTGCGCAATCTAGGGAAAAAATCACCCAGAATCTGTAGAAACCCAGTCTGGACGTACCCTGGCACCATCAAACTAAAAAAATTAAAGTGTAGGACATCATGGAGGTTACCTGGGCATGATCTCGCTAATCCCTGCTACTCAGGCTAACCATAATGGCAAGAACTGCTACATAGAAGCCTCTAACCTCTCAAAATTTCAGCAAGTACAAATGAATTGAATTAAGGCCATATTCACCTATATATCGCCCTTTTCAAAAACTTGGGAGGACCAGAATGAAAGATCAGAAGGTCCATTCTTTGAACCGTAAGTTGCATCATGACCAAAACTCCATGATTAATAGAGGGAATCCCCACAATTGCACTCCCAAAAAATTATTTTTTCAGCGCTGGTAGGTATGCCCTCTCTCATCTTCTTTTTTAAAGCTCATGACTTTCAATAATATTTGATAAAGAAGATGCTTTCACTTGAGGTAGTTATTTTTGTAGGAAAATCTCGCAAACCATCCACAACGCAATCTACTGAAAGTTCCAGAGCAGGTATCATTCTACCCCCAGCATGACAGAGTCCCAGTCAACTCTACATATCCTGACATCATTTCTCCATTAGAAATCAATGATAGGGTCCTCACATCCGACCGTGTTTATCATCACCTCACCCTTCACATGATAAACATCATCATTGGGCGATAAATCCTCCCCTCCTTGGTGCTCGTCACCCACAGTAGACCATATATCAGAGCAAAAGTGACGCCATGGCCATACCAATTTAGTCTGGGAAGCACCTCATGCCCATCCATTCACCATGCATAAGGACAAGTTTACCATACAAGCTAAAAAACCCTTCCCAGATGACCAGGTTGTACAAGTAGATCAAAAATGCACTACCACGCCTCGCATTTGGCCCACCATACCTCCACCAGCATAATCCCATCTGCGATACTTTCTCATTTGCCTCATCAACCCCGCACTTGATACCAACCAATGGGACCCCCACCCTCAGCAAAACACTTTCCTCACAACATCAGTGAGTGAACACTTTCATGTTTTGGGGTACCTGTCTCTATGTTTTGTACAAACCAAACCCCATTATTTTATTCTTTTGATAAGTGTACAAAGACCCTGAATGGTGCACTACGTCCTTCACCCTCCATCCATCTTTTTCTCCCATGGTAGCAGTCCCTTAACACCATTGGTTAGAATATTACACCCCTACGCACACGCCACCATGACATTCATAGCTAGTTTATACCCGCCCTGGAAGTCCTACCGACTCCATGGATTTCCCCATCAGAAATAACTATGACTACCATCAAGCTGCTTAGTATACTCCGACCTTGGGCCACTGAATCCCCATCATCAGTGTTTAGTCACCCCTCGCTAGCATTCCTATGTTAAACCCATCAAACCCAGGTCCCCAACCCCTCATGTCGGCGACCCCTCGGCTGGTTGAGGCTTCCTTTTTGTCAACTTCAACACCTATTCTCCAAAAAGGAAGTGGTACCTTGGATTACCCCTCTCCATAAAAGGGGCATCTTCGTATGGCACTATGGGAGACATCATTGCCCATAGATGTCATCGATCCTCCTGAAAGTCAACTACAACAAAATTTTTCATGTCAAGATGGTATCGTACCTTACAACCATTACACTTTGATCAAATTCGTCGAAGATCCATGCCTCCATAAGCGTCTCTTTTAGCAAGGCTTACACGGAAGGTCCCAACCAACACCTATGCATACAATGTGCAGCTATATTCCATACAAATTTTAGGCATATGGGTACCATATTCCACCTATTGTCAAAGAAAAAAATGCCCCTGAGGGCGTTAGCAGTCGTTTTCAACAACCACTAGATCACTACCACATCAGTGATACCGACAGAACATATATCCATCAAAATAGATTTGTTTAACTAGCCACATCATCACGAGCATGGGACATGCCCGTCTCATAGAAAATTTGTATATGTATTGTATTATATTTGCTTACAGGGGTCCCTTAGGACATGGTCATTCTTGGAACCAGTGCAGGGTGTTTTCAATTCCAAGCTTCACGCAGGTCTCTCTCTCTCTCTATGCACGATATATAGAAAATAAACTATAATGTATTTCGGCTATACAATTCTTCCTAGACCTCACACATTAGGGAAAAATTGTTAGCACTGGAAAATTGTGCAGCAGAAGATGACATTATTTAATGTAAATAAGAAGGCTTTACAGGGCTGGAAGACATTACAAAATCTCGAAAGTATTTAAAAATCTTTGGAACAAGTCCTAAATTCTCTTTGCGCGATTTTTTGCCTAGTATGCGCAAAATCCTGGGAGTGGAGAAATGTCACTATTTGGGACCACACAAAGCAAAGCACAATTGATTCCTAACTTGAAGCCACCTAAGGACAACCACCAAGGCCTCCTTAGACACCAAGTGAGCACACAATGGAATATTTGGAGCACACAAAGGAATCATACCCCTCTCTTGGGTCACCATTTACAATGTACCAAGAGAGGGAAGGGAGGATTTGAAATCTTCTATATAAGGCCACCATGAGATGAAGAATGGGTGAACACATTGTTATGTTGGCTAGAATTTCCCAAGAAATACCAACAGTGTGTGATCCGGAGCTGAAGATATAGGGGACTCAATTGTTGGCCATCCAACAAGTTGAGTCCAACACAGTAGAGAGAAAGGGATATTGCACTGAGGCAAGCTTGGGATAAAAAAATCCTTGCATCGAGACTTAGAACCCATGTTCTAGGGTCCCTTTGGCAAGAGGGTAAAGTTTCACTCTTATTACGACCAACACTGAATAAGAGGGGCCTTGAGCCACCGTTCGTATTATTTTTTTCGTTTGAATATTTTCAAAGCTCATGTTTATTTGTTTTAGTTTTTAGTTTAGTTTTAGTTTATATATGCATGCTATTTATCTATCTAGTATGCTTATGATTCTAGCTTGTTCCACTAACTTGCTTGACTCCACTTCTTTTTCTGCCTATTACCAATAACTTAAGTAGGTAGACCACACCCCTTAAGTTGGTTTGATTTCATATATACATGCACCAAACACACTCCAATAAGCTCGAGTACTTGAATATCCCCCAGAAAACTCTACTCTAGCTAGCTTTGAGATAAAAGATGAAGTCGAGTCAGCAAATACCTCTGTGCTTCTTTTGTGTCCCACCCCAGAGGCTGAGGCAGTCAAATAAGTTAGCATAATTCAGAATTCATCTCAGGTAAATATACAAATCCCCTCTCAACATACACCTATTTTAATCCACCAAAATCCCCCTCAGAATCCACCACTACAACCCCTCATGGCTGTGTTGAGTTTCCTCCTTTAAAAATATGCCCCATTGGCCTTGCCTCAAGTTTTAAATGATATGCCTCAGGATTACCTAAATCTCTTGCCTTGTTTCACTAGGGAAGACAGTACTTCTACCCAGAAGCATATCGAGGAATTTTGTGATTTTGCCGAAAATGTCAATGTGGAACACTTGGATGTAGTGTTGAGGCTCTTTGTCTAGTATTTGGATGGAGAAGCTCGAAAGTGGTTTAAATCTCTTGCTAACAATGCGGTCACCACTTGGGAGGAAATGGAAAATTATTTTACTCAAAAATGGAGAGAAAAGAGGGATCACGATTACATCCTCATAGAGTTCAATTCCCTGAAGAAGAAACACAATGAAGATGTAATATAGTTTATAAAAATATTCAATAATTGTACAACAATGTACTGACTGAAATAAAACCTCCTCAAGCAGCGGCCAAAGTGGTCTTTTCTGGAGAATTTGAGTCCGAGTTTGGATTCACCTTGATAGAAAGAAAGTCTACATCCCTACATCAGATCCAGACAGATGCTCTAGAGGTAGAATCAAAATTTTTCTCTACCGAAAATTCCAAAGGAAGAACAGAGCATGATACCATAAGAAGGGGTAAGGAGGAGGCTTCTTCCTCTAATCAAGAAAGAGAAGCATCGAAGTATAAGATCGAAGAGATGGACAAGATGATCAAAAACCTCTCCAACAAGGTGGTGAAGCTTGAATTAGAGGCTAAGAATTCATCTTCTCGACCCAACCAGATGGACCCTAATAGAGGTTTAAATCTACAATACCGAAAACCACCTCTGCAAATTTTACAGTGGGATAGAAAGGAGTAGCAAGATCATATCCAGCCTCCTCTATATTTAGAAGGGAAAGTGGAAGGACAAACTGAGGAAGCTCCTGATTGTCAGGAAGACCAATTCCTTTCTTACTCAGAAGATAAAGAGGGGGAGCTCACTCTGTAGGAGGAGCTAGAAGAGAAAGAATTTTCCCCAGAAGTTCAAGATATTGATGATTACTATAGGTAATTTGTTGACTTTATGCAAGCGCAACTCCATAAGAAGTATGACCTCAGATCCTCTAGAAAGAGGACCCGAGTGCAAGAGCAAGAGGAAGAGTCCACTCTAAAAGAGTAGGCCCCTCCAAATTCTGTTAGCAAGGGGAAAAAACCCATAGAAGAGCCTGTGAACCATAAAGCCACTGACTCTTCATCCACAAAGTGAGTTCTCGACCCCCATGAAAATCACAAGGATTCTGTTACAACCTAAAAATTACCCATCCAACCTAAAGAACAACAGAAGGAGGTCATTACAGAAAAGAATCCTACAATATTCAACCTCCAGAAATATTTAGAAAAGGTCAAAATCTCTATTCCCTTAATCTAAATTTTAAAACAATCTTCATATAAAGCTCAAATATCCCAATTCATGCTCCCCCATGGCATAGTTCCTCTCCCTGACAGTCCCAATCTCCAGGAAGAAAGACCCATGGTGGTCTTTGTTCCTCATGTAGAAGATTTGGAATCAGCAACCTCTCCATTCTATGTATCTCTGGTCATTCATGATCTACTTCTACACAACTGCATGCTAGATTTTTGGGCTTCACACAACCTACTACCATTTTCTGTCATGGATCAATTAGGGCTGCAAATTACTTGTCCATATAAATATCTGTATTCATTTGAATCCAAGAGGGTTAAATGCCTGGGCATGATAAAATATCTGGTGGTAAATCTGGCCCAAATCCCAGCTAAGAGCGTGGTGATGGATATTGTAGTAGATGACATTACAACCCGATTCAGAATGTTGTTGTCTAGATCTTTGGGTTCAAATATTGGCGGGTCAATTAAACTTGATGTCACCTATGCTACTATTCTAGTATTCGGAGCAGAGGAAATAAGGCTATACTGGAAGTCCAGGTTCGCAAAGATGGTTACTAAGGCTAATGGCTCGACGAACTCCCCGGTATATGGTAAGGATGGTGAATTTTCTTGCCTCATGTTCAAAGAAGATGAATATTTCCTGTAGGAAGCTAAAGTCCTCCTTTTAAAATAAAAAGAACCCATGAGTAAAGATGAGGACAAGATATAAACGCTGCATTTTGACGGGGCCAATTCGAGAGAAAGAAATGGAGTCGAGGTGCTCTTGATCTTTCCCAAAGGATGTTTGGTCCCTCTCTCTTTCAAGTTGGTGTACGAAGCCACAAACAATGTGGCCAAATATTAACCTTTGCTACTAGGATTACAAACAACAAGGAATATGAATATCCACAACCTGAAAGTTTTCAGGGACTCAGAGCTAGTAGTAAGAAAAGTCATAAATAAGTGCCACTCTGAAAATACACAACTCAGATATTATATAAATGAGATATGGGACCTGGTGGAAAAATTCTTCTTCACTTTCAATATACAGTTCATGCCGAGAGACAAGAATCGGATGACCGACTCACTCACTGTTGCAGCCAGAAATTTCCACCCGTCACAGAATCCTTTTCTCAGGTATGAGGTTGAGGTGCGATATCGCCCTTCCATCCCAGATAATTTGAAGCACTGGCAGGTCTTTAAGGATGAAGAACAAGTTAAGAGTTTCATAGAGACAGTTGGCGAATTCTCTAATTTGGTGATTGATGCAGTGGATGAAGAGCCCAATGATCAGCCACAGAACAAGTGGGAGGAGACATTGGCTAGGTATCGCGTGTTGCAACTAAAAGGGAATGTCATTCCTAGGGGCCTCGTGCCCTTGGAAAGGTTGTTCGATAAAAATGATATCCTAATCAACCCCAGTAAGATGACACAGGATGAGAAGGTGAAAGATATAAATATCAGGGCGGAGGGAGATCAGAAGGTGGTAAAGCTATCCAATGGAGTCCCTGAGGAATATCAGAACAAATATATATGGTTGTTCCAAGAATATAAAGATGTCTTCACCTAGTCATACCAGGATCTGAAGACTTTCGACATTGAGGTCAATCAACACAAGATTCCTCTCAAAAGAGACGCCAAGCCTCATAAGCAAAAACTGAGGCAAATCAATCCATTGTTGCTCCCAGCAATTGAGAAAGAGATTAAAAAGCTATTGCGGGCTAAAATCATTGTTCCCCTGAGATATTCAGAGTGGGTGGTCAACTTGGTCCCAGTAAGGAAGAAGAATGGAGAAATAATATTATGCATGGACTTCCAAAATATAAATAGGTCTTCACTCAAAGACAATTACCATCACCCGAAGATGGACCACATTTTGCAAAAGGTGGTGGGATCATCCTGAATGTCTATGAGGGATGGTTTCTCCGAATATAATCAGGTGGTAGTTCTCCCCGAATATCAGAAGAAAATAAAATTCACCACACCATGGGGGACCTTCATGTATGCCCAGATGTCGTTCGGTCTAATTAATGCTAGTGCCACCTATCAACGTGCAATGGACATTGCTTTCATAAGAGAGCAAGATAAGTTCATAGTGATTTATCTAGACGATATCGTTGTGTTCTCAAAGAGTGATGCTAAGAATATTGAACATATTCACCAGACCTTCAAGAAGTGCCGCAGGTATGCCCTATCGTTGAACCCCCAAAAGTCCATGTTCGCTCTAGAGGAGGGCAAGCTATTGGGACACATAGTGACTAAGGAGTGAGTGAAAATTGACCCGAAAAGGGTAGAAGTGATCAATGGAGTTTACCTCCCATAGAATAAAAAGGAAATCCAGGTATTCTTGGGGAGAATAAATTTCCTAAGAAGGTTCATTCCCAATTATGCTGAGATCGCCCGACATATTACATAGATTCTCAAGAAATATAACGAAGTAAAATGGACCCATCAATCAAGGGTTTCTTTTGATAGAATAAAAAAGGATTTTGCTGAAGCTCCAATACTAGAAGGCCCTGATTATAGCAAGCCTTGCATGATATTTTCTTTCACCTCCCCTCACACAGTAGCTACATTTCTGTTATAGAAGAATGAAGACAGGCACGAACAGCCAATTGCCATTTTTAGCCAGGTCCTGCAGGACACAAAATTAAAGTATAATATCCTAGAAAATAAGGCCTATGCCCAATTCAAATAGTTAAAGGATTTTCGAGTATATGTATTACAGTCGGCCATAATTTCCTATGTCCCCATAGTAGCAGTAAAAGACATTCTAATATAGGGAGTTAGTGAAGGGAAGAGGGGAAAGTGGATTGCCAAGATCCAGGAATATGAATTGGAGATTAGGCCCACTAAGCTCATTAAAGTACAAGGATTGGCCAAAATTTTATCAGAGTCCAACTACCAGGGCTTGGGTATAAAAATTTCCATGGAAGGAGGAGAAGTACCAGAAGGTACAAACGTACAACCTGGAATAGAAAGCTTGGTGCAAAAAATGCACGTAAAATACCTTCTGTCTATATGGTATAAGGATATGGTGGAATACCTACTTACTCTGAGGTTCCCTCCTAGTTTTGACAAAGCTAAGTATCGTACCCCGAGATTAAGGTCACAGAAATATGCCATGGAAAATAGACGATTATATTGGAGGGATCCGTCAGGAATTCTGCTACTATGCCTAACAGAAGAGGAGGTGGACGAGGTGATGACCGAATTTCATGAAGGTGTATGTGGCAGACATTAAAACTGGTGGCCTATGGCTCACAAAATCCTAAGAGAAGGTTTTTTCTGGCCTCGACTATTTGGAGATGTACACGCTTTTGTCTAAGCATGTGAAAAATGCCAGACTTTTGCAAAAAATAAAAATTTGCGCCACTCCCACTGATCCTGATACATGTCGAAGAGTCGTTCAGGCAATGGGGCATTGATTTTATTGGGGATATCCACCCCACATCCAGTAGCTAACACCATTGGATTCTCACTGCCACTGACTATTTCACCAATTGGGTCGAAGTTGTGCCTACGAGAAATGCCACGGATGGAGTGGTGATTAAATTTATGGAGGAAAATATAATAGTTGCGTTTGGGTGCCCGACTAAAATCATCATTGATAATGCCCAGGTATTCAAGTCTGCCAAGTTCATAAACTTTTGCCAGCAGTATAATATCACTATGGCAAATTCCATAGCTTATTATCCATAGGGGAACGAGTTGGCCGAGTTGTCCAATAAGACTTTCGTAAGAATTCTAAAAAATACCATAAGTGAGAATAAAAAGAACTGGGACTCCCAGCTCAAAATTTCACTATGGGAAAATCTCATTACCAACAAGAGATCCATGGAAAAGTCCCCCTATGAGCTAGTGTATGGTCGAGCGACAGTTTTCCCCATTCAACTTGCTCTACCTGTGGCCAGATTTTTGCAAGATATTGAAGAAGAGCCAAATGACCTCGTCAGGAAGATGAATCAGCTAGTATAACTGGATGAAACACAAGCCCAGGTAAAAGTCAGGTTGGTCACTTATCAAGAAAAGATGAAAAGATTATTTGACCAATGAGCAAAGGATAAGGAGATATAGGCAGGGGACCTGGTGCTATGATGGGACACTAGACAGGCTAAGAAGGGTAAACACGGAAAGTTCGATCCACTCTGGTTTGGACCTTTCAAGGTATCAGAAGTCAAGGGAAACAACACCTTCATATTGGAAAATTTGGAAGGGGACCTGATTGACATGCCTGTGAATGGGCAGTTCCTCAGACCCTACTTTCAGTATTGAAAATGGAAGTGAGGGCCCATTATATATATCCTCCACACTGTATATATTTCATCTTTAATTTTTTCATGCATTTTCGTTTTAACCCTTTCCTGAAGTACTAGAAGATTTTTAAATTTCCCAGGGTATATTTACAAGTATACAAGCAGGTGGCCTGCGAAGTTCTCGACACCCTCGAGAATGAGCGTGCCGTCCCCAAGTGGAACCAATGCTGGCTTGTGACCTCACTGATAAAATAAAAGAAGCTGCTGCATAACAAAAAAGGAAAACACAGGCCAAGAAGACGTGGAGCAAAAAAGTTAATAGAGGATCTTTCGAAGAAAAAGTGTGACGATCATGTGAGAGTATGGCATGAATAAGGATACTAATACCAATTTCTCTCAAAGGTAACACACACACAGTTCCTTAGTGGAACCATGCGCCAAGTACTGGCAGCCGATGACCATTCTGTCAGCATCCAAAAGGAGTTAAGGTGGCCAAAGGCAACCCCCCATAGGAGGTGGCATCATCCCTCCTCTAGGCCAATCAGAGTGATTCCATGGGGGGAAGGAAAAGTGACGGAGGCCTCCATCCACCCCACTGAAGATCGAAGGGGCTCGTCATGACCAATAGTTGGCTCAAGTATTTTGATGGTAAGGTAAGTCTAGTAGGAAGTATGAAGGCCAATACTCCTCTTGTCTGACACATGGCCCCCACCTAGCCGGCTTCTGCCAGCCAACCACCTTGCGCCATGTGTCTCACTGTCAATTTCCTTACGATGTTGACCCTACATGTGTCACCCTGCCTCTATAATCAGTAAAACCCTGTTTTCTGTAGCGC
This sequence comes from Pinus albicaulis, assembly GCA_034641835.2. NCBI lineage: Eukaryota > Viridiplantae > Streptophyta > Pinopsida > Pinales > Pinaceae > Pinus > Pinus albicaulis. The sequence continues at coordinate 132,713,311 of CM076570.1, read as the reverse complement.
TTTTTACTCTTGATTGTGTAATTTTATTGGTTATTTAACAATATTTCGCTCTATCAAGTAGGTTAAAACTTGAGTACTAGCTACTTTTCACTCTCGCATAATTTTCCCCTACTACCTCACTGCTATTTTAGTTATTTGATCATGTCCCTTTTGCTATTTCCCTTTTACTTTTATTTCAAATTATCATGGAAAAACTAAAGCGCTCCGCAACCGAAACCCCCCAAGCTCGCGAGGTCAAGACTACTCCTAGACCCGAACCCCTCACTGATGCTCATGCCCAAATCTGTGACCTAGTCTATCCCTTTAATGTAGCCTGCACTAGATCTGAGCTCTTTGATTTTTGGCAAAGAAATGAATACATGTTTAGTGTGTTCGAGTTAGGGCTTTACTACGAAATTGCCCCGATGACCCATCTATTCGTAGAATTTATTGTCTGGCTTGGGGAGGCTTACATCGAGTGTAAGGATATCTTCCTTTCCAATTGGGGCACAAATATTCTTGAGATTACTCCCCATCTCATCAAAAAAGCCCTATGTTATCCTCGCACCCAAGACTATATCGAGTTCTCCGAAGTCATTCTCTCCTTCCATTTCTTGAATCAACCCCTAGAAAAACAAAGTGGTTTCCTCAAACTCATCTCCAACTTGTTGATCAACGGTTGTCGTTGATGTCAACCCAAGCAGTACCAGGGGCTAACCCAATATTTCATGGGAATTTTAACCTACCAAATTCATATATTCTGGGTCAATAATTCTTTTGACGGTTTCTACTTGTCGAGATGTTTTTGTTGATATATGGCACGCCATGTAATTCTTCACGGTTTGAGAGATATTCATGTTTGAAGTTTGTACCCCCAGTTAGTGGGCTAAAACCCCATGGGGTTGGGGCATGGGTCATTGAAAAGTCATAATTAATATTTTTTAAGCTCCTAAAATTCCTCCCACGTTCACTTGTTGAAGCCCCTCTTAACCTAAGCATTTATCTAAATTGTGATCTTCATTTCCTCAGGTAAGGGATTTCGCCATCTGAAATAGGTCATCATGGCATTTGTGCTCTACCTTTTTTTCTACGAAGGTTCAGAAGCTGAAATTTTTATGAGGCGAAGCCGAAATCCTGAGGAAGCTGCTGTAAAAATTTAGATCAAGGTGAGAAATATTTTTGGAGATATGATCTGGGGAAGTCAAGGTTTTTGCAGGCTCCTGAAATTAATCTCAAAGAAGTGACCTTGGTAAATTCATCATAACTCCCTCTCTGAGTATTGGATTGGAATTCTATAAAAAGTGGCAGATATTGCATAGTCTGTAATTTTTTATCTATCAATTTCAGAGCCGAATGAAGAAATAGTGACACATGGCACGTCGTACAAGTGCGCTCTGCTGAAATAGTCCATAATTAGGGCATTGTGAGAGATTGGGTATAACTCTCTCTTGAAGAATCCAAATTGGGTCAGACCTGTGGCATTGGAAAGATGACTCGAAGGAATACTACAGGACCAAAAATCAAATATTGAGGATCTGAAATAACAGATATACACCAGATTCAATATCGAGCTTCTAAAAGGCAAGAAAAAGCTAGATCATGTGTTATCAAGGGTTGCAAAGGACCAGAATTTGTACGGCAGCAAAGCAAAGAAAGGTGCAGCAGAGGGTAGCATGACAAGAGAAGCAACCAAGGTGCATAATAGCAGCAAGAAGTTCATCATATGAAGTCTTCAAGTGGTTATCACTGCATACAATCATTGTAAAGGTATCATTGTACTTATTCATTGTAAATACATTATTGTGCAAATTGTACTAGTGTCTATCTCTCAAGGGTTGTAGAGGTAGTGTTGGGAGGTCTCAGATCATCATTAGGTGTCTGTGTCAAAGTTGGGGTTATGGTCTAGTATATCTTCTTCTTCTACATCATTATATATCATTGTAAAGTGGACCATTTTCCCTGGTACGGGATTCCATTCTTCTTTTATTCTTCTATAGGGTGGTAGGGTGGTGCTAGGGTGAGTTGTAGCTCATTGGGTGTTGGGGCATCCATTTAGTTGGCTACTGAAGAATCTTGAGCGTTGGAGCATCCATCTAGTGGGAGTTGGAGAAGAATGCTTTTCTAGATTCTAGGAAGTTGGAGATTTATTTTCAATTAGAATTTAATATTAAAGAATTATTAGAAAAGCATTAGGTGGTTTTTGTCCCGGAGTGGGTTTCCACCTTAAAAACTATGTGCATTTATGTTCCTCTTGTTTTCTGCTATCATTGTACAAACAATAATAATAATTGAACATTAACTAATGCTCTAATTGAAAGGAATTAGGTGGTATCAGAGCTTGGTTCCTTCAATAGCAGTTTAATTGCTGGAAGGAGGTCACGGAGCATACCAAGAATGATGTACCTCTATTCATTGAAAATAATTATGCACTCTGGAAAGGAATAATGGAGGTCTATCTCTTGGCGCAAGGTTACGAAGTATGGGACACTGTTTAAAATGGATTTACATCAACCGTGGATTAACAAGGTAAGAAGAATTTGGTAAATGATGCAAAAGCAAAGAATATTATTATCAGTGGACTTATTGAATTTTCTTATCATAAGGTGTTGGGTTGTAAAACCTCCAAAAATGTATGGGACAAGCTTGAGAATATATATGCAGGTGACTCAAATGTTAAAGAAGCCAAGCTTCAAATCTATAGAGAAAAATTTGAGCAACTCAGAATGAAAGAAGATTGCAAAATTGCTGCATACTTCCAATACGCTGATGAAATAACAAATACTCTGGAAGGATTAGGAGAGCCAGTTGATGAGAAGACTATTATACGGAAGATTCTTAGAACGTTACCAGGGAGATTCAACCCAAAGGTATTGGTCTTAGAATATAGTGAAAATCTGGACAAACTCTGCAAAGAGGAATTACATGGAGTTCTCATAGCATATGAAATGAGACTTGATGAAGAAGAGGGTACTTCGCATCTAGAAAATACGTTTGTTGCATATAAGAAAACCAATAAGGATAAACAACCTTCAATTGAAAAGACATGCACTTGCAAGTGTGAAGAAAATGGAGATGATGAAGAAGGTCTTTCAGATGAAGAATATGCTTACTTCACGAGAAAACTAAATATTGGTAAGGGACAATTCAAAGGTAAACTTCCATTGATATGTTTCAGTTCTAATGAGGTTTGGAATTTTGCAGCAAAATGTCCAAACAGAAGTAATGGCAACTCAAAAGGAAAGAAAGGCTTTAAGAAATTCAAAAAAAAGGATCCAAAAGGAACTTTCTCTCTAAAGAAGATAGCTCATCATCCAATGAAGACAATGACAGTGAAGAAGAAGCCAATTAGAGAGTATTGTTTATGGCCAAGCATAATAAGCCAAAGAAAAATAAACAAGAGGTATCAAAGAACTAAGAATAAGGATGGACCATAGAATAATTTTATGAGGAAGAAATCAAGCTTATAAAAGATCTCAAGGCGGAGAAGATCCGTTCTAATAATCTTGAAGAAAAAGTTCAAGGTCTCAAAATTGAATTTGAAGAACACAAATGCATTGAAGAGTCACTTCAAAATAAGTTGGAAGAAATAATCCAAGAAAGGGAAGAATCAAAAGCCGAAGTAGTCTCGCTACGTGAGGAAGTGAAGAAAGGAAAAACTATCCAAAACTATGCCAACAGCTCAAGGGCATTGGAAGAACTCATCAACAATCAACAATCTTACAATTACAAAACTGGCATCAGTTACAAAGAAGAAGAAGCAGGACCTTCTAAAACAAAATAAAATGAACCTATGATATTTGACATGCATGTAGACTTCATTGGACCAGATTCGCAAGAACGGCCTTGGAAGACAATTCCTCGACGAAAATTTCCATCCAGGTACCAACATATTTTTTATGGCTACTATTATTCATGTGAAAATTTGGTCATAAATCTGTAGAATGTCGCATGTACCCTAGGAGCGAATAAAATTCCAGGACATCAGTCAAATATGAACCTCCCAGGGCTCAGTGAAACATAAATAGATTTGAACATTTATGAAATAATATTAAACGTTACAAATGTCGAAACTTTGGAAACATAGCCAAATACTGTAGACTTGAAAATCCTCCAGAAGAATCTTCGAAGCTATAGAATGAACGAACATGGAAGAAGAAGAAGAATGATAATTGTGCTCTCGCTTTCAAGGCTCAAAAGAACAAAGATGTGTGGTATGTTGATAGCGGTTGCTTTCAACATATAGTGGAGATAGAGAAATAAATTTGTCTTGAAGGAAGGAAGGATGGAGACCATGTCCTTTTAGAGTGATGAATGCTTCAAATGTTGTAAGTATTCAAATCTTTGTCACTCAGAGCAGATGTCTATCCAATAATGTTCTATTGGTTGAAAACATGAATCACAATCTGCTCAGTGTTGGACAAATGTGTCATCAAGGACACACAATACTATTCAACTCCACGAAATGTGAAATCAGGAAAGGCGTGTATGGTGAAATTGTGGCTACAACAAGTTGAGCTCCAAATGACATATATAGTCTGGATGAAGCAACTAAAGCATTTCTAGTAGCTAAAGAGGATGATACAATAATTGGTAGCAATGATGATCGACTAAGTAAGAAGTTTGCTACATAGGTGCAAAGTGATTTCGAGATGTCTTTACTTGGTGAGCTGACATACTTCTTAGGGTTTCAAATATCTCAGCAAGAGAAAGGAATATTTATATGTCAAGCCAAGTACATCAAGGAAATGCTCAATAAATTTAAAATGGAAGATTGCAAACCCATCCTGAATCCAATGGTAACAGGTTGCAAATTGGGCCTAGACGACTCATCTAAGGATGTGGATCAAAGGTTGTATAGATCTATGATTAGTAGTCTTCTATATGTAACAGCCTCCTAACCAGATGTTATGCAAGCAGTTGGACAAGTAGCAAGATTCCAAGCTGCACCAAAAGAATCACATATTAAATATTCGCCAGCATTGGAATATCTTTGTCGGAAGCTTGGGATTCTCCCAAGTTCTCATTATATTTTCCTTTTTCAGAATATAAAGGGGGAGTGGAAGTATATTACAGGTCTACAGGACAGTTGTATTTCAGGGGGAGTGGAAGTGTGTACAGGTCCACCGAATGGTTGTGTTTCAGAGGGAGTTACCCTTTGCCATTGATGTCAAAGGGGGAGAGAATGTTGTAGGAAGAGGTGTCATGATCACAAGGGGAATACTTGTATTGCCATCAATGCCAAAGGGGGAGATTGTTGATCAACGGTTGTCATTGATGTAAACCAAAGCAGCACCAGGGGCTAACCCAATATTGCATGGGAATTTTGGCCTACCAAATTAATATATTCTGGGTCAATAATTCTTTTGATGGTTTCTACTTGTCGAGATGTTTCCATTGATATATGGCACGCCATGTAATTCTTCACGGTTTGAGAGATATTCATGTTTGAAGTTTGTACCCCCATTCAGTGGGCTAAAACCCCATGGGGTTGGGGCATGGGTCATTGAAAAGTCATAATTAATATTTTTTAAGCTCCTAAAATCCCTCCCATGCTCACTTGTTGAAGCCCCTCTCAACCTAAGCATTTTTAAAAATTGTGATCTTCATTTCCTCCTTAGGAAAGGGATTTTTCCATCTGAAACAGGTCATCATGGAATTTTTTCTCTAATTTTTTTTTCTACGAAGGTTTAGAAGCTGAAATTTTTATGAGGCGAAGCTGAAATCTTGAGAAAGCTTCTATAAAAATTTCATATCAAGGTGCGCAATAGTTTTGGAGATATGATCTGTGGAAGTAAGGGTTTTTGCAGGTTCCTGAAATTAATCTCAAAGAAGTGACCTTGGTAAATTCGTCATAACTCTCTCTCTCTGAGTATCGGATTGGAATTCTACGAAAATGGTTAGATAGTGCACAGTCTGGAATTTTTTCTCTATCAATTTTAGGGCCGAATGAAGAAACAGTGACAAGTGGCACGTCGTACAAGTGCGCTCTACTGAAACATTCCATAATTAGGGCATTGTGAGAGATTGGGTATAACTCTCTCTTGAAGAATCCAAATTGGGTCAAACCTATGGAATTTGAAATACGACTCAGAGGACTACTATAGGACCGAAAATAAAATATTGAAGATTTGAAATAACAAAGATACACCAGATTCAATATTGAGCTCCTAGAAGGCAAGAAAAAGCTAGATCATGTGTTGTCAAGGGTTACAAAGGACCAGACTTTCTATGGCAGCAAAGCAAAGAAAGGTGCAACAGAGGGTAGCATGACAAGAGCAGCAACCACGGTGCATAACAACAACAAGAATTTCATCATATGAAGTCCTCAAGTGGGCAACATTGCATACAATCATTGTAAAGGTGTCATTGTACTTAGTCATTTAAAATACATTATTGTACAAATTGTACTAGTGTCTATTTGCCAAGGGTTGTAGAGGCAGTTTTGGGAGGTCTAGGATCATCATTAGGTGGTTGTGTCAAAGTTGGAGTTATGGTCTAGTATATCTTCTTCTTCTACATCATTCTATACCATTGTAAAGTGGACCATTTTCCCTGGTACAGGAGTCCATTCTTCTTTTATTCTTCTATAGGGTGGTAGGGTAGTGCTAGGGTGATTTGTAGCTCATTAGGTGTTGGGGAATCTATTCAGTTGACTATTGAAGAATCTCAGGCGTTGGAGCGTCCATCCAGTGGGATTTGGAGAAGAATGCTTTTCTAGATTCTAGGAAGTTGGAGCTTTATTTTCAATTGGAGTTGAATATTAAAGAATTATTAGAAAAACATTAGGTGGTTTTTTTCCAGGAGTGGGTTTCCACCTTAAAAACTGTATGCATTTGTGTTCCTCTCGTTTATTGCTATCATTGTACAAACATTGATAATAATTGAATATTAACTAATGCTCTAATTGAAAGGAATATTGATTCACCCCCCTCTCAGTATTTCCAACAATTGGTATCAGAGCTTGGTTCCTTCAATAACAGTTTAACAGTTGGAAGGAGGTCATGGAGCATACCAAGAATGGTGTACCTCTATTCAATGAAAATAATTATGCACTCTGGAAAGGAAGAATGGAGGTCTATCTCTTGGCGCAAGGTTATGAAGTATGGGACACTGTTCAAAATGGATTTACATCAACCGCGGATGAACAAGGTAAGAAGAATTTAGTAAATGATGCAAAAGCAAAGAATATTATTATCAATGGACTTATTGAATCTGCTTATCATAAGGTGTTGGGTTGTAAAACTGCCAAAAATGTATGGGACAAGCTTGAGAATATATATGCAGGTGACTCAAATGTCAAAGAATCAAAGCTTCAAATCTATAGAGCAAAATTTGAGCAACTCAAAATGAAAGAAGATTGCAACATTGTTGCATACTTCCAATACGTTGATGAAATAACCAATACTCTGGAAGGATTGGGAGAGCCAGTTGACGAGAAGACTATTATACGGAAGATTCTTAGAACATTACCAGGGAGATTCAACCCAAAGGTATCGGTCTTAGAATACAATGCAAATCTGGACAAACTCAACAAGGAAGAATTACATGGAGTTCTCATAGCATATGAAATGAGACTTGATGAAGAAAAGGGTACTTCGCATCTAGAAACTGCGTTCGTTGCATCTAAGAAAACCAATAAGGATAAACAACCTTCAATTGAAAAGACATACACCTGCAAGTGTGAAGAAAAGGGAGATGATGAAGAAGGTCTTTCAGATGAAGAATATGCTTACTTCATGAGAAAACTAAAAATTGGTAAGGGACAATTCAAAGGTAAAATTCCATTGATATGTTTCAGCTGTAATGAGGTTGGGAATTTTGCAGCAAAATTTCCAAACAGAAGTAATGGAAACTCAAAAGGAAAGAAAGGCTTTAAGAAATTCAACAAGAAAGGATCCAAAAGGAACTTTCTCTCTAAAGAAGATAGCTCATCATCCGATGAAGACAATTACAGTGAAGAAGAAGCCAATGAGAGAGTATTGTTTATGGCCAAGCACAATAAACCCAAGCACAATAAACAAGAGGTATCAAACAATGAAGAAGAAGGATGGACCATAGAATAATTTTATGAGGAAGCAATCAAGCTTATAAAAGATCTCAAGGCAGAGAAGATCCATTCCAAAACTCTTGAAGAACAAGTTCAAGGTCTCAAAATTGAAGTTGAAGAACAAAAATGCATTGAAGAGTCACTTCAAAAGAAGTTGGAAGAAATCAACCAAGAAAGGGAAGAATTAGAAGCCGAAGTAGTCTCGCTGCGTGAGGAAGTGAAGAAGGGAAAAACTATCCAAAACTATGCCAACAGCTCAAGGGCATTGGAAGAACTCATCAACAATCAACGATCTTGCAATGACAAAACTGGCATCGGTTACAAAGAAGAATAAGTAGGACCTTCTACAACAAAATACATTGAACCTATGAGATCTGACATGCATGTAGACTTCATTGGACAAGATTCGCAAGAACAACATTGGAAGGCAATTCCTCGATGAAAATTTCCATCCAGGTACCAACACATTTTTTATGGCTATTGTTATTCATGTGGAAAATTTGGTCATAAAGCTGTAGAATGTCGCATGTACCCTAGGAACGAATACAATTCCAGGAGATCTGTCAAATATGAACCTCCCAGGGATCAACGAAACATCAATAGATTTGAACATTTAAGAAATAATATTGAATGTTACAAATTCCAAAACTTTGGACACATAGCCAAAGACTGCAGACTTGGAAATCCTCCAGAAGAATCTTCAAAGCCACAGAACGAACGAACATGGAAGAAGAAGAAGAATGATAATTGTGCTCTCGCTTTCAATGCTCAAAAGAACAGGGATGTGTGGTATGTTGATAGCGGTTACTCAACACATATGACTGGAGATATAAATAAATTTGTATCTCTGAAAGATAAGAAGGATGGAACCGTGTCCTTTGGAAATGATGGATCTTCAAATGTTATAGGATCAGGTACTGTCACTCTCGGAAGCAAAGATGCTCTAGCCAAGAATGTTCTATTGGTTGAAAACATGAATCACAATCTGCTCAGTGTTGGACAAATGTGTCATCAAGGACACACAATACTATTAAGCTCCACGAAATGTGAAATTGGGAAAGGCGTGCATGGTGAAATTGTGGCTACAGCAAGTTGAGCTCCAAACGACATATATGTTCTGGATGAAGCAACTAAAGCATGTCTAGTAGCTAAAGAGGATGATACAATAATTGGTAGCAATCATGGTTGACTAAGTAAGAAGTTTTCTACAAAGGTGAAAAGTGATTTTGAGATGTCTTTACTTAGTGAGCTGACATACTTCTTAGGGCTTCAAATATCTCAGCAAGAGAAAGGAATATTTATATGTCAAGCCAAGTACATCAAGGAAATGCTCAAGAAATTTAAAATGGAAGATTGCAAACCCATCCTTACTCCAATGGTAACAGGTTTCAAATTGAGCATAGATGACTCATCTAAGGATGTGGATCAAAGGTTGTACAGATCTATGATTAGTAGTCTTCTATATGTAACAGCCTCCCGACCAGATGTTATGCAAGCAGTTGGAAAAGTAGCAAGATTCCAAGAAGCACCAAAAGAATCACATATTAAATATTCGCCAGCATTGGAATATCTTCACTAGAAGCTTGGGATTCTCCCAAGTTCTCATTAGATTTTCCTTTTTCATAATATAAAGGGGGAGTGGAAGTAGATTATAGGTCTGCAGGACAGTTGTGTGTCAGGGGGAGTGGAAGTGTGTATAGGTCCACAGGATGGTTGTGTTTCATAGGGAGTTACCCTTTGCCATTAATGTCAAAGGGGGAGATAATGTTGTAGGAAGAGGTGTCATGATCGCAGGGGGAGTACTTGTGTTTCCATCAATGCCAAAGGGGGAGATTTTTGATCAGTGGTTGTCATTGATCTCAACCAAAGCAGCACCAGGGGCTAACCCAATATTGCATGGGAATTTTGACCTACCAAATTAATATATTCTGGGTCAATAATTCTTTTTATGGTTTCTACTTGTCGAGATGTTTCCATTGATATATGGCACGCCATGTAATTCTTCACGGTTTGAGATATATTCATGTTTGAAATTTGTACCCCCAGTTAGTGGGCTAAAACCATATGGGGTTGGGGCATGGGTCATTGAAAAGCCATAATTAATATTTTTTAAGCTCCTAAAATCCCTCCCACGTTCACTTGTTGAAGCCCCTCTCAACCTAAGCATTTTTATAATTTGTGATCTTCATTTCCTCCTTAGGCAAGGGATTTCGCCATTTGAAATAGGTCTTCGTGGAATTTGAGCTCTCAATTTTTTTCTACGAAGGTTCAGAAGCTGAAATTTTTATGAGGTGAAGCAGAAATCCTGAGGAAGTGGCTATAAAAATTTCAGATCAAGGTGCGCAATATTTTTCGAGATATGATCTGTGGAAGTCGGGATTTTTGCAGGCTCCTGGAATTAATCTCAAAGAAGTGACCTTGGTAAATTCGTCATAACTCTCTCTTTGAGTATCGGATTGGAATTCCGTAAAAGGTGACAGATATTGAATAGTCTATGCTTTCGTCTCTATCAATTTCAGAGTTGAATGAAGAAACAGTGACACATGGAATTCCATACAAATGCGCTCTGCTGAAACAGTCCATAATTAGGGCATTGTGAGAGATTGGGTATAACTCTCACTTGAAGAATCCAAATTGGGTCAGATCTATGGCATTGGAAAGATGACTCATAGGAATACTACAAGACAGAAAATCATATATTTAGGATCTGAAATAACAGAGATACACCAGATTCAATATCAAGCTCCTATAAGGCAAGAAAAAGCTAGAACATGTGTTGTCAAGGGTTGCAAAGGACCAAAATTTCTATGGCAGCAAAGCAAAGGAAGGTGCAACAGAGGGTAGCATGATAAGAGAAGCAACCAAGGTCATAACAATAGCAAGAAGTTCATCATATGAGGTCTTCAAGTGGGTAGCACTGCATACAATCATTGTAAAGGTATCAATGTACTTACTCATTGTAAATACATTATTGTACAAATTGTACTAGTGTCTATCTGCCAAGGATTGTAGAGGCAGTGTTGGGAGGTCTAAGATCATCATTAAGTGGTTGTGTCAAAGTTGGGGTTATGGTTTAGTATATCTTCTTTTTCTACATCATTCTATATCATTGTAAAGTGGACCATTTTCCCTAGTACATGAGTCCATTCTTCTTTTATTCTTCTATAGGGTGGTAGGGTGGTGCTAGGGTGAGTTGTAGCTCATTGGGTGTTGGGGCATCTATTCAGTTGTCTACTGAAGAATCTTGGGCATTGGAGCATCCATCCAGTGGGAGATGGAGAAGAATGATTTTCTAGATTCTAGGAATTTTGAGCTTTATCTTCAATTGGAGTTGAATATTAAATAATTATTAGAAAAGCATTAGGTGGTTTTTGTCTCGGAGTGGGTTTCCACCTTAAAAAATGTGTGCATTTGTGTTCCTCTTGTTTGCTGCTATCATTGTACAAAAAATAATAATAATTGAAGATTAAATAATGCTCTAATTGAAAGGAATACTGATTCACCACCCCCCCCCCCCCCAGTATTTCCAACACAACTCACACCTATTATCTTTCCCTCACACATATTGTATTCCGTTATTTTCATTCCATAACACTATACAATCTATTCTAGTGATTATCTTGGGAATGCTAGGGTTTGAGGATGCCAAGGTGGTGACTAAGGTGGGTTTAGGGTTCCTATGGCTCATGATGCAGGCTGAGATCCTCTTGGATATCCCCTCGTTTCTGGCCTCGTCTATCAAATCCCAGTTCCATGATATGTACTCCTTATGTTCTTTCAAATATTTCTCCCTGGTTTTCTACTTATTCCTATTTGAGCATGCGGATAAGTTTGAAGGTCTAGGCTTGAACAAGTTCTCCAGGAGAAACTCTAAACCCAAGTCTATTTTCAAGTGGACTCCGACAGTTCACCAACATCCAGAGGGGAAAGGGTATGCGAAATTAGTTACTGATTTTATTTCCATATCCTATGCTATCATACACGAAAACTCCCTACCCAGAATCTTTCCTGAGCAGAACGATTGGCTCCAGTTCAGTGAAATAGATTGCAAAGGTGATTGGTACCTATTCGAAGACCACACTGAGATCAGGGTCTAGGGTGCTGAAGTACCTCCTTATCACCTGCCAGTGTTCTTGTCCATGAGGATTTTTTCACTTGAGTTCATCCGTTAGGTCTTAAGGGCCGACCAAGTCCACTTCTTGCCCCCAAAAAAGGGACACACCTTCAAACTCCCACATTCTATAGGCCCTTTCACCATTAATTCAAGGCATGCCCTTTACACTATGGAAAGGATGTTTTGGGAGATGAATTTCCCTCAAGGAGATTTCTGGCATTATGATCCTAAGGGGTTCCTCACAAGTAGGAAGAATAAGATTAAATGAACAACATATGCGCATAAACCTAGGCCTCTAATTGAATAGAAAACTAACCTTGATATGTGGCCTTTGGATACATAGATGGAGGTCAAATCCTCAGCTGCTGAAGGAAAAGGAGATAATGTTCTCACTAAGGAATAAGGGCAAGAATAGGGGTACCCCTTGGGAAGTAAAGGTTTCATGGAGGTTGATGAGGAAACACACCCCAGTAAAAAGCATAGAACTGAAGAGCCAGAGGACCTAGACACTGAATTATCTGATGACGAGGTCCCCTTTCTTAGGGGTCCTGAGAAAGGAAAACCAGGCTTTCTACTCTCCTTTGATTCTGCCTTGTCTTCAGCCCCCTCAGAGCTTTCAAAGGTGGTCACATTAGGGAAATATTATGCAAGGGAGGAGATTGAGACCAGGAGCAAGTCCGCGAGAGAAAGGCTGAGGGATGAAGTTTCTTAGTTCATAGATAAACACCATATAAAGCTCTCCTCAGTCCTAGATATGGATAAAGAGAAACTCATATTGGCCATTTAGGAGTCATCCATACATCCTACACCTTTGGGATCCCAATACAAAGCTTTGGAAATAATTCTAAATCTGGGCAACATTCTGCTGCCCGATAAGCTGGGTTTTCACCAGTGTATCAGGGACATGCTACGGACAGAGGTAGTGAAGCATACAGTTTCCCTAAAGAGGACTGAAAGGAAGCTAACTCAAATGAAGATCACCCAACAAAGGGAAAGGGCTAGTGCTAAGGTTGTGGCTAATAAACTAGAGAACACCAGAAAAATGATAAGAGGAAAGGGTTTTGATACCAATTCAGCATTGCAAGCCCTTCTAACCAAATCAGATCTAGAGGTATAGGAGTTAAGGAGAAAGTTGAATATCCCTCGCTCTGAACATATTCAGACCAAGTAATTTGCCCAAGTAGAAAGTGAAAAGACAGTTCTTGCTCATTCCCTCACTCAAAGGGAAGAAGATATTACTCAAAATGATAAGGAAATCACTGGGCTAAGCAAGAGGTTGTCAGAGCTACAACTTAAGTGGGGTGAGTATATGTGCGTAGTTCCTGTACCAGAAGATCCTCAGAATGCTCTGGAGTAGCTCACCAACACTCTGGCAGTGCTGAGGATGTTAGAAGATGAAAAACGCACTACCTACCGGCTCCTAGATGAGGCTAAGGTTGCATACGCAGAGAATTAAAAGACGGTTGCATCCCTACAAAAAGAGATAGAGAACCTTCGCAAGGAAGCTCACGGAAATGAGAATTCTATCAAAGAATTAAAAGCACAGATTAAAGGTAACATGTTGTTGGTATAAGCAAGGCGACTTGTCTCGGGGGAGACCATAGCAGAGGTCAAGTAGCATTGGGAGCTCCTCGTGTTGACCAACGATAAGAAGATTGCTATTCATGAGTATAAGGCACAATTGGAGGTTGGATGCAGGGAAGGAGAAGAGAAGGCAATAATAGAAAAGAAATATGTTAGATATCTCAATGAGATTTAGTCTGAAGAATTGAGCACACAGGGAGTGGTCGACCATTTTAGGACTATTATGGACGCTAGTAAGATTATTGAAAAAGAGAACAAATGCGTGAACATGTTGAGGTTTTTACGCTGGTGTCGAAGGGAGTGGAAAGGTTCGATCAGGAATGGCACAAGTTGGTAGAAGTTGGCCTTCCACCATGATAAGATCCGCAGTTAGGCGCACTAATTCCCCTAATGGATTATGATCAGAAAATGTTAGAGATCATGTGCAGGGCAGATATAACACTAGAGAAAACATGGTAGCTAAAAGTAGAGACCTTAGTAGATGCACTGCGTAAGGAATTCTTCCTTCTCACTCAAGTCAAGAAATTCTTTGTTGTCCATGTGGATTATATAGAGATTACACAATTGTAGTCTATATTTGAAACCTACACCATAGCACAACTACCCGGATCAATTTTATGGCAAAAGTGTTATGAATACGTGAATCCTCCAATTTCCTCTACTTCACAGTAACTGCCACCCCCGCCGCCTTGTCAACATGGCCCCTCCACGTCTTCAGTCTGATCATGCTGCACAGAAGGCTTGGGCACTCCTCGTTGTACCAACGAATGAACATCATGATTAGGCCCATGTGGCCTTTCTTTATTTTTGATTTTCAATTTCCATGTAATGTAAAATCGGTTGAAATCTTGATTTCACCCTACGCACTCTCTCCATTTCATGTTTCTGTTATGTTCTTGTTATAGTCTGTGTCGGAAAATATTGTTTTGGATGCGATGTTGTTACGCCACATATTTTTTTATTTAGATGGGAAACTATAATATCAGCAGGGAATATTTTGTTTGAAGAAATATCTCGCCATGATGCCCATGTAAACGACTATAAAAGGCCAACTCGCAGACAAAGTAAATTTTTCGAGTTCTTGGAAATTTGGAAGTGTATAGTCTGCGTAACACATTTTGTAGTTCTAAAATTTTCTCTTAATGTATACCTGAAGAGACGTTTTGAAGAAATAATATAATGACTGTTTGTTGGGAGAATGGATTCTTACTGGACTTATCAATAATCTGTATGTCTCTGTTGTATTTGGTTCAATTTAATGCTCTGTTCCATCACATTTTCTTTCCTGTCATCATGCTTTCGGAATGAGGGTGGTCCATAAGTTATGTATGAATTTATCTTGAATGATACTCGTATTATGATCTATAATACTATTTTAATTAGGCTCGGTACATGAGTTTTGTTTCAAGTTCCTTCTCTCTACCTCTTTCTCCTTAAGTACTTGAAGGGTGGATTCTTATACCTTGTAAGTCTGCCTTACTCTGACTTACCATCCTAATTCTTCATGGTCTTCATCCCGTTTAACTTTAAAGACTGTTCATTGGTTTCACATCCGACCCTGTGCGCAGCAAATCCAATTCCATGACAGCCACAAGCCCATTTTGAGAAAGCCTTTCTCCCTACAATCCAAGTTCACAGTTATTACTATGATCTCCTTATGATCCAGAACCAAAGATCAAACAATTCCATCCAGTAAATATCCAGGAGGTTCATGTCAAATAACATGAAGAGAACCTAGATGACCTCCTGCTTTAAGATGTCTTAGGCACTAGTCTTCTACAACTCAAGGTTGTCTCTAGGAATGACAACACCTCTCATTTCCATTTTAATTTGGTTGGATGTCGTCATGTCACATGAGATAACATTGAAAAGTAAATGTAAGTGTTACATTGAAAATTGTCATCCTGAATTTCTGTTATGTGTATGAGCTCATTATTACTCATACTTCCCCCTTTTGCAAGTCTAACATATCAGTTCTTCATGTCAAGCTTTGAAAATCAGAGAGAAGTTCCTAAAAATCTCCTAAACTTTGGTGTCGCACTTTCTCTCTATCTTTCCTGCGGTCCCGCACCTCATGTTCAAATCTCATGCGTACCTGAATGCAATTTTTCTGTGTTATAGGTGTGGACCCCTGTAAAGATAAAAAAGGTGCAAGTAAATTCCAAAAAGCTCAATGAAAGTAAATTCTAGAAGCCTCTAGAAAGAATCTTGCAGTGGCATAACCGCTCTTTTGAGGTTCATGTATCCCTTTACCTTATGGAGCTAACCCCTTGATGTGAGGATCTTATCCCTTTGAAGGAGGATTCTATCCCTTCATAGTTGGAATATAAAACCTCCTCTTTTCCACTATAAAAAGAGGCATTGGGTAACCTCAAAGGGAGTTCAAGCTTTAGAATATTTGAGGTTAAGTGCTGTTGAGATTCAGACTCAGTTAACTAAGAATTTTGTGAGGAGAGATTACATACCTCTATTTTTCTTGGTTGGAGGAGTGAAGAGCTTATCAAAGTAGAGGAGACTCCTGCTTCAGACCCCGGGAAGGCCTGTGCAACATCAAGGCTTAGGTTCTAAGGTTTTCCTTCTTTTGAAATTAATACAAATATACTCATTTTTCTCAATAAGCTATCAGTTAATGGTTTATTTCATATATTCCTTGATCACTATGATAAGCATGGTTTATGATGATGTCTATATAGGTGCTATTTAATATTTTTCTTGTTTGTGACTGCAGGTTTATGAAGATAACTCCTTCAAGTGCACGAGAGACAACAACGACTTCAAACAAGCGCTGGACATACGGTAAGTCTTTTACACCTCTATAGAGCTTTTTGTAAATCATATATGCTTAGAGAAAGATTAGTTTATTTCGCTGTTTGTTGTTAGATACTTTTAGTACTATGGAGATCAGTCTTGTACGCAAGATGGATTAATCCACACAAAAAATTGGCGACTCTGCTGGGGAAAGAACTTGTTGTTTTTTGGTTCTCTTTTATTTTTATTTGAGGAAATGTTTTTCCTAGTTTTTGATTGATAGACATATGCCTGGGTAGCTTAAGTTTTCTCTGTTTTTGAAAATTTTGAAATATTTTATGTTTTCTTTAGTTTTTTTGGGGACTGCACTTTGTCTTATTTGCATAGTGCGGGCAGTTTCACACTTTCCTTAAGTAAACAGTGCGGGACCGCACTTGTTACTTCTGGAAGCCTGTGGACCTTGTTAAAATTTTGAAAAACTCCAGATTTCTTTCTTCGGTTTATCTTTATTTTGATTTAGAGTTTTTGGTTTCTACCCAGATTGATGATTGTTTATATCAAAAGCCTTTTGTAAATGAATCTCAGCAGTATTGGTGTTTTGATGATTTTCTAGAAGTTTTGCGTTTTGGATTGCTTTTCACTTGGTCTTTATAGTGATTCAAAGCATTGACAGTTTGAAGTACCTCATATTACATTGGTATTTTTGTCTTTTTGTTGAATTTGGCCTGATTGTGAAATCATCCTTTATTGAGAAATAGAGCTACTTGTTTCTTTGCAAATCTTCAAAAAAAACTTTGTTATAGGTTTTTGAATTTCATTTTTTATAAAAACATATTTGAGTGTTTTTGATATGTTTGTTATTTTGGATGAATAGATCCTTATTTTGTTGAATAAATAAGTAAAACATTCTTCAAAAAATCTTAAAGCTTTTATTCAGTTAGATTGCTAAAGTTTGTAGTTCTCAAAATTAGTTCTGTAGTTTTGAGTGCTTTTAAAAATTTGTAGATTTCTTTTGAAGGGAAATTGTTTTGTAGCTTTAAGTTTTTGAAAGTGAAAGGATTTTGTTGTGAGCTTTGATAATTTGTCTCATTTTGAGTTATTTTTGAAAAGACAAAAATATTTTCTTTCAATTATTCTTTATGATCAAAGAAGGAATTGTTTATTAAAAGAATCGCATTCTCCAACTCTTTCTTTAGCTAGAATTTCATTGAAAGAAAACAATTTGATTATCATTTTTAGGTGCATTTTTAGTTTTTTTGGAAGTCGAGTCTTCACACCATAA
The DNA here is from genome assembly GCA_034641835.2 of Pinus albicaulis. Taxonomy (NCBI): domain Eukaryota; kingdom Viridiplantae; phylum Streptophyta; class Pinopsida; order Pinales; family Pinaceae; genus Pinus; species Pinus albicaulis. Next base: position 132,695,557 of record CM076570.1, on the reverse strand, counting down.
AAGTTTCATTTCCGCACTCATTAACTTAAGAAACAGCTCATAAAAGTAATGCTTAATTAAAATTCATCTAGTAATCTTTTTATTTTCTAGGGCTCTTATCACCAACATAGCTTAGGCTAGTATCTTGGAGTAGGGAGTAATTAACTCTCCAAGATAGTAAAAACAAACAAGTAGAAAAATCTTGCAGTAGGAAATAAATCCAATTGTAATTTGTATAATCTAGGAAGTTTCTCTTAAAGAAGTCAATCACGAGATCATGTCCGAACCTTTGAGACAATCAATTCTGTTTCATTGGGAAAGATAGAAGATTTTGCACGCATTACAAATGGTAAACCTCAGATTAACCATTGTCGAGGAGCCTGGGGTCACTTGTCGGTAAACCTCGGATTAACCATGTCGAGGAACCTTCAAGGGGATTGAGCTTTTTTACTCTGCCCTTGCACATGGGATCGGATTGTAGAATGTTCCCCTAGTTATATTTGTTACTGTTGGTAACCTTAGTGTCCATAAAATTAATATTATTTCCTAAGGTGATGGTGAAGGAAAGATCTCACTGTACCTAGAGCAGATGTCGACTAGACTCACTTGGACTCTCTAGGGGGTTCTCTTCACACGAGATGGTTTTGTGAGGAAAATTGTGCCAGTCTGTTTCATTAAGCAGGTTGTTGGGGTAACTGTTTTTAGTTGGATTTCATCACCAACTAGTGTTTTTAGTGCGAGAATTTATTGTTTGTGTGTGGTTTGAACTCTTAGATTTTTAAGCGTGTGATTCAGTTGTTTGTTTCTTTAGAGACTTTAGGTATTTTCATTGAAATTTTCTTTGTTTACGTGTGATTAGTTAATATTTAATCGTGGCAGAATTGCCAAGACAATCCTGGAGACTACAAGGGAAACCACCTGAATATACACCAGGTCAGCTTGAATGGCTTCGTGCTCTGGTATCATCTAGTAGCGGTAGAATTAGATCAACAGAAATTGGAACTTCATCTTTATTTTTTCATCCTGATCATCAAATACCAACAACAGAACACATTCAAGAGCCGATTTCAGTTTCTGAAGTTACTGGTAGTATTTCTCTTTCCAGTGAACTAGCTGACGAACCTGAAATCTCTGAACCTGAAACTGAACTGTCTGTTTTGGAAACATCCTCAGGATTTATTACACCAACTTCTAGCGATCCTGGTTCACCTAGGGTAAGAAATATTGTCACTAAAAATCTTCCATCTGGACTTATTTCTATTGAAGAGCTTACTAATCCAGATGAAGATTTATCTCTTCCTGAATCCCCTCAGTCTTTAAATCTTAGGGAGCGTGAATCTATTTTCTATAGCCCTATTCAAACTAGTGCTTAGTATCTATCCTTAACAAATTTTTTAGAGAATCTGGTTCTTGCTTTTTCTCCACCTTGAATTCCATTTCATCCTACACCCAGAGGTTACTATCCATCATCCATTATGGCAGGAGAGTCATCCATGTTTTCCCAGACACCAGAAGCATTTTTACACGGTGGTCCTTCTGTTCCTTCAAGATATCAGGCTCTATCTGGTACTTTCTCGGGAGCAACTCCTCAACCAATTGGGCACGTATTATCGTCTGGTCTTAATGGATTTAAAACTGAAACGTCAAACGCAGAGAAAATATTTATGATGTCTGGTAATATTCTGAATCCTCAACCTCAAGGCAGTTAGTTACCGCCTGGAGGGAAATATTAGGGAAATCAGTTACCGCCTGGGGGGAAACCTCAAGGTATTCAGTTACCGCCTGAGGGGAAACCTTCAAGAAGTCAGTTACCACCTGGGGGGCAACCTCAAGGTAGATTTTTCCCAGGAAAAACTATGGAATCATATTATTTTGGGGGACAACCCTAAGGACAGTACATACCTCAAGGATATCAACCTTTAGGACAGTACATGCCCCAAGGTCAACCCCAAGCTCAATATGCTCCTGAGGGTCCTTATCAACCCCAGCTTCAGTACGCACCTCAGGGTTATCAACCTCAAGGTCAGTACCCAATTCAAGGTTTCCAACAGCCTTCTGGTCAGTCATCTATACAGGGAACCGAAAATTTACCACTTACTTATCAACCCTACGTTCAACTAGGCTATGGTCCTTACGTTCAACCTTCTGCGGGACAATACCCTGGAATGAATATGGTGTGGGATCCGTCCCAATATCAATAGACTATGTAGCCTAATGTGCAGTTGCCTTTTCAACTTGGACAGTCTTTGGTTTCTGTTCCAACCTAGCAACCTATCGGGCCTACTATTCAAACTCCTGCACCTAGTTCTATTCAGCAGTCTGCGCCTAGTACACCACAGACTCTGCCTCAAACTGCTGCAACTGCTGCAACATCTGTTCAACCTATAACATTTGTTTCTGGAGTATCTGTAGCCCTGAGTTCGTCTATCCCTGCATCCATGCAAATCCCTCAAGTCTCTGTACCCCAGTCAGGACCTTCAATTCAAACTTCGGTTCAGATGCATGCGGGACAATTCGGTACAAGTACATTTGTCACAAGTCAACCGCAATTCATGTATCAACCGTACCATGGATAGCCTCAATTCGGTCCTGTTTCACAAAATCCAAGTTATCAATATCAACCGTACCCTGGCTATACTTATCAACAGCCTCAACAACCCCATTTTGGTCCGGTTAATCCTGGTTATCCGGGAGGTTACACAATTCCTAATGCAAATCTGATTCCTAGTTATCCTGGGTATCCGCCTCCTGGAACTGCTTTGGCTACTCAAGGTTTTCGTGACCCTAACCATCAGTTACCATTTCAATTTCAAATTTGGATTTACCTGATTTGACGCACCTTATGAATGATCCAATTTTCTATTATCCGTACTGGCCGCCAATGCCGCATAAGTTTCCCAGTGATATACCGAAATTCGAAGGTAAGCCAAGAGAGGATCCATCAAATCATGTCATGAATTATCACCTCTGGTGTGTGTCTAATTCAATAATTGATGATTCAATTCGCTTATGTCTTTTCCAAAGAACTCTTATTGGTCTTGCCGCCCAATGGTACATTGAGTTACCACGAGGCTCATTTAATAATTTCAGTCAGTTAGCAACTACCTTCTTGACTCATTTTCAGCTGCCTTTCAGATACAAAAATGGCACGCAACTATTAACTTCACTGAAAAAATCCACGTCCACGTATATTTCTAATCATATTCATGAATGGCGATGTAGAAGGTGTTTAGTGAAAGTTTACATTCCGGATCAAATTTTGGTGGAATGGTTTGTTAAATCATTGTTACCCAAAATCACTGAAGATGTAGCTAAGGCTGGTGTTATTACTGAAGAGCAAGTAATTGCTCAAGCTCAGTACCTTGACCTCGTTTATACGCAGTCAAGTACTTTACATTAAAAAATCCTCGACCTTCCAAAACAAGGTCAAATAGTTGCTTCTCCTTCAGGGTCTCATGCCGCTGATGGTATGATTGGTACAATCAATACTAAAAGCAAGAAGAAATCTTCAAAGAATTCTTCTCCTATTATAACTTTACCTGAGTCCCCGAAATGAGAATCTTCCCCCGAAATTTCTGCTGACATTCATGTCGTAGAGACATCTACGACCAAATCTAAATCCAGTGGTAAAAATAAAGGGAAGAATAAAAAAAAAAAGAATTCGAAAGAGAAAACTGATAAAAATGAATCCAATGACAAAAAACGCAAACCTCTCTATCCTTGTTACATTTGTGACGAGGATCATTTTACTAAGGAATGCCCACATCGAGCAGAGGTTGCGAAATTCATTAAAGGTTTACAACAACCTGTTGTATTAAAGGATCCTTTTCTGACTCAAGATAGTAATATGGTTGGTTCTACCTCGACTGCCTCAGAAGAGCCGATTTTGATGATGTCTCATGTAAGGATTGCGACGCAATCGCAATATTATGGTACCAAGAATCCTGTTGATGGTAAAGAATCATAATCTTCTAGTGCAAATACATCAACTACACCTCCTCCTGTTTCTGGTCTGCTACAGATCGAGAAACCAAATCCATACTTAATAATCAAACCGCCTGCTAAAGGTGTTCTTCGTAAATCAGCTTTCAATCCACATGCGAGAGCTGCTCAGAATTACAACATTGTTGAAGACTTAGCTATTTCCCCTTCAGCAATGTCGGCTTTGGAAGTGTTGCAATCATGCCCAGCACAGCGTAAATTTCTTTTGTATGCTATAGGAGCTGTCGATATTCAGGATTCCAACCTTATAATCTTCGATTTAGAAAATAATACACCTCGCCTACCTCACCAAATGGCTTTCCAAATTCCAGTGTTAATAAAAAACAGACCGATATTTTAGACTGTGATTGATGAGGGAGATTCAGTGTGTATTATGTCGATTCAGTGTTGTATATCGCTTGGTTCTCCTACACTCAACCAGTCTCCAACAATTCTTAAGGCTTTTGATGGTCCAGGTTTCCACCCTTTTGGTATTTTGCAGGATTTACCCATAGGGGTCCAAGGTAAAATCGTAAATATAGATGTGGAAGTGGTTGATGCCCCTCTAGATTACAACCTTCTCCTGGGTCGTAGTTGGACTTATGCTATGACTGTTGTTGTTTCTTCAGTCTTTTGACTCATAAAATTTCCATATCAAGGAAGGATCGTTACAATAGATCAGTTAACTTATTTTTTTTCTGACCCAACCTCTACAGAAACAATCCAGCACATTGGTAAAGTGGCTATCCCTTACAAGGATGTTGGAGTAGGTTTGATTAAAGATTCTGGTTTACTAGGAACTTTTTCCTTTCCTCCTCTTAATGTATCGCCTTCTGTTGCAACTATTCACATGATTTCGTCAGACACTGTTATGTTTGATGATCCTTGGATCGTACCTTCCAACTCCGAGTTAGATTCATTTGATTGCATGATGCCTTTGAGTCCATTTGAAATTCAATATCAGGCTGTACAGTCACTTTCCGACCCCTTTTCAACCGAAACTGATCCAATGTATGGGATCCATGAGGAATCACTTTCTATATCTAGTTTAGCCACAACGACATTTCCTGATCTTGTTCATACTGATGAGAAGATTTGTGAATTTTTGTCTGTTGATGATTTAACATGGGAAGATCTACATCACCAATCTTCATTTTTACCTGAACCAGATCATTTTGAAGATGATTTCGCTTCAATTTTTACTACTGAATATGTCAAAGAACCCCAGAATCCATTGCGAAATCCTGATTCTTAGTTAAATTTGGAAAATATCTCTTGAATGATTCCAATTGACATTTTAGTAAAACCAGGAATAATTGAAAACATTCATATAGGTGCTTGTTGTATGGAAGATGAAATTCAAACTTATAAAGCCCTATTTCAAGAATTCTGTGATGTGTTTGCCTGGTCCTATGAAGAAATGCCAGGAATTGATCTGTCAATTGTAGTACATGAAATCAAGACTTACCCAGATGCCAAACCTGTCTATCAACATCTACGTCAAATTCATCCTAGAAAAGCTACTGCTATCAAAGCAGAGGTTGAAAAATTACTTCGTGCAGGTTTCATTTATCCAATTCCCTTAACGGATTGGGTATCGAATATTGTTCCTGTGACTAAAAAACAAGGAATGATATGAGTATGCATCGAATATAGGGATATTAATCGAGCTTGTCCTGAAGACAATTATCCAACCCCCTATATTGATCAAATAATTGATGATTGTGTCGGCAGTGAAATGTTTTCCTTTATGGATGGTTTTTCCAGTTACAATCAAATAAACATACTCCCTGCTGATCAGCCAAAAACAACCTTTATTTGTCCATGGGGGACGTTTGCTTATTGCAAGCTACCCTTTGGATTGAATGACGCTGGAGCAACTTTTCAAAGGGCTATGTATTACGCATTTCATGACATTAAACACATTGTGCAACCTTATCTCGATGATTTACCTACTCATTCATCGCGTAGGGCCGACCATCTCACTCACTTACGAGTTATCTTTATGAGATGTAGCCATTATCGAATTAGGCTGAATCCACACAAATGTGTTTTTTGTGTAGAATCGGGTCGCTTACTGGGATTTGTTGTTTCGAAAGCGGGCATTCGTGTCGATCCGTCGAAGGTCGAAGCTATTGTCAACTTACCTCCTCCTTCGAATTTATGCCAACTCCAAAGTTTGCAGGGGAAAGCAAACTTTTTACGTCGGTTCATTCCTAACTATGCTGAGCTTACAAAGGGTTTTACCTGGTTGCTGAAATAGAACATTCCATTCTTTTGGGATGAGATCGTTGATCGATCTTTTGATGCACTTAAACACGCATTGACCCATGCACCGTTATTGCATCCTCCCAACTACAACCAGGATTATGTTTTGTACCTCGCTGCTTCTCATTCCACCATTGGGATGGTTTTAGTTCAGGAAGATGAATCTAACACTGAACATGTGATTTACTATCTTAGTCGGAATCTGCATCCGACTGAGATTAAATACACACATGTGGAGAAATTAGCCTTGGCAGTTTTTCAAGCTGTCCAAAGATTTAGACACTACATCTTGTTATGCAAAACCACAGTAATTTTTTATTGTAACCCTGTGATGTACATTTTAACCAAGAAATTGCTAGGGGGCAAGTATTCCAAATGGATAGTCATCCTACAGGAATTTGATTTGGAATTTGAAAAATCCAAGGCCAATAAATTTTTGGTATTTGTGGAACTGATGTGTGATTTCCCCTCTACTGATACTGAAACTGTGGAAGAAGATCCCATTGTGGACGAATCTCTGTTTCTTATCAGTATTCTCGATCCATGGTATGGAGATATTATCGTTTATCTCCAAACTCAATCTTTTCGGCCTGAAATCTCATGATCTCAAAGATGGAAAATACGCTTCCAATCCCAACAGTACAATATTATTAGTGATACACTCTATTGTCGTGGAGCGGATTCTATTTTCCGACGTTGTCTTATTCATGAAGAAGCTGAAAATGTTTTAAATGACTTCCATTCTGGAGCATGTGGCGGTCATATGTCTGGGTATGCCACAACCCAAAAGATATTGTGCGCTGGTTATTTCTGGCCGTCGTGATTCAAATATTGTATTTATGCAATCCGGAAATGCCACAATTGTCAACTTTTTGATCGTAAGATGCGTGCACCACCCACTCCTCTTCACCCTATAATTGCTTTCGGTCCTTTTGCGAAATGGGGTATTGACTTTATTACATGTAACCCTCACTCGGCTGGGGGGCATGCGTATATTATCTTAGCAGTAGATTATTTTACTAAGTGGGTCGAGGCGATGCCTACATTTTCAGCTGACGGAAATACTGCTGCAAATTTCGTATTTAATCACATAATTGCTAGGTTCGGTGTTCCTCAAGTCATTATTATAGATCATGGAAGTCATTTTCGGAATGTCATGATGACTGAAATGACAGATCAACTTGGCCTGTGCCATGATAGTTCCACTCCGTATTATCCGCAAGCCAATGGTCTAGTTAAAGCCATAAATAAAGTTTTAGTCACCATGATTAGATGAATTATTGGTATTCACAAGACAAATTGGCATTCCATGTTATTTTCAGCACTTTGGGCATATCGAACCTCAGTAAAAACATCAACTGGTTTCACTCCCTTTCAACTGGTTTACGGTTTGGAAGTTGTGTTGCCGATTGAATGCGAATTTCTGTCATTGAAGTTAACCATAGAATTACTCCCAGCTACGTTTGAAGAGGAGAAAATTTTTTTGTACTTAGCTCAGCTGGATGAGAATCGAAAAAATGTTGCAATAGCAAACGAGGCTCATGTCAAAAGAATAAAAGCTCAGTATGATAGAAGTGTTACCCCTCGAAATTTTTTAGAAGGAGACCTAGTCTTAGTTTATGATCAAGCCAACGATAAGCTAGGAGCTGGGAAATTCGTGCCTATGTGGCATGGTCCTTTCATTGTTAAGAAAAAGATGGAAAAAGGGGCCTATAAGCTTATATATTTTGACAGTGTCCCTTTAGATAAACCCAGAAATGGGCTTTATTTGAAGCGATATTATGCTTAAACTTGGTGTGGAGATTTTTTTATTAGATTATATTTCTTTACTGCTGGTGTGCTTAGATTAGAAAAGCGTGCCTAGTTTAGAAGTGTGTTTTTATCACTATTCCTTCTTATCTGAGTTTTACTCCTGATATTGCAGATGTCGACGTCTCTTCAAACCTACGTTGGTTTTTCTGATGGTGCTTGTCGTAGTACACAGAACATTTCTTCCGCAACTTGGGTTATTTATTCACCCTTTGACGAGTTAGTATCCATGCATGGGGTAAGCTTTGGTCAAACAACGAATAACATTGCCGAGTATAGTGCAGTGATTGAGTTATTATCTGAATCCATATCATTTGGAATTCAGAGTTTGATTGTTAGGTTGGATTCTGAACTTGTTGTATTACATCTTAACAGCGTTTATGCCATTAGAAATCCAGTGTTATTACAGTTATTTTTAAGAGTTCATCTCTTGGAACGTGAATTTGATTACATTGAATATCAACATATTCCAAGACATTTAAATACATTAGCATATGCAGTTGCTTCTAGTATGATAAATCGACATTTACAATGATCAAAACAGTAAATAAAACAACATTTATAACATGTACACAGATAGCCGGTAAATAGTGATATATCATAGTATAGAAGTGTTTTCAAAAAATATACATCGTCTTCGATCATAGGTTGGAAACACCTTATGATCGGCAAAATGGTAACACAAAAAGTCAAAAATATGAGTCTACGACACGATCATCCCATCACTGATGGTGATCACGATAAGAGACCACTGCCTAGGCCACCCTACATGGGAACCTCCTAAAAGGTCTTGGAACACCAATCACGTATCTCTGCAATCTGAGTGGAATCTCATCTATGTCCTTCTTTGGAATGTCTAGAGTCAAACACTCTAAGTGATGCTCTAAATTAGATAGGATTTCTGTTGATTGACCTGTTGGGGCTGGTGCGGCTGCAACTGGTTGTATTCTGTCATAAGGTTGGAGATGGGCTGGTCGCCGTGGGACCACATCTGCATTCAAAAAAATTTTGGTTATTAATTTTCAAGACGATCAAAATACAAAAAAAAAAAAAAAATAGAACTTAGAAATTGTTGAAAATGATTTTACCTGATTCATCCCACTATTCCCCTGCTAGGAGAGTCATCTCTCGGTCGCCGCAGAAATCTATAACGACGTATGGAAAGTCCTCTATAACAAAAATTTGGCATTCTAGCCAACGAAAATATGAGGGAGGAAATCGAACAATCTCAACACCCTCAATACCGTGACGGGCCATCAATGCAACCCAACGAACCATCCTAGGTTCTTTAGGTCGACTGACATCGACAGGAATACTCTGCGGAGCTAACATGGGGATCCTCTCTAGAGTAAAGGTGACTACAATGGATCCATATCCAAATATATTTAGTTTTCCATTCTTCACTCTAGTTAGTTGGCCTTTTACATTGGCCAACATAGCTTCGCACCAGTTGAAAATGGTGCCTCGAAAACAGTCCACAGCAATGCGCATCTGGGAACTGGTAGCCACATGCAGTGCTGCACTCCCACATAGTCTAGTAACAGTAAACGCAATAAATTTCAACTCGAGACGGATGATAGTTTTTATTTCAATTTGTTTGTCCCTGGGGTCTGCCTGGTCATTAGAAAACTCTTGTCGAAGACTAGCGACAGTCTGGCCACCTGGCCTAGTCCCAAACAAGGCAAGTTGTTTGCACCTCTTGGACAAACCAGTAAGAAAATAAATATCCTCTAGCTCAATTTCGAGTTGGTGGCCACCAATAATGAAACATTGGTCCTAAACGTTCCACATGTTTACCAGTCATGTTAGGAGGTCTACCTGTGCCCTCATGCCTTGGATGGCCTAGAATTTATACAAACCACATGCTCTTAATGCTTGCATTGTGGGCATATGGAGCATTGCGGTGTCATCCATGTCCTCATGCTCACATTCTCTCCAAATCAACATCTTTTTAATCCTAAAATGCATAAAAAGATATGTTAGAACAATCTAATTTGAAATTTTTTGGGCGGTAAATGAGAAATTTGTTTTTGAAATTTAAATACGTGGGGACCGCACTTTGTCTTCATACACAGTGCGTAGGAACGCACGCGCTTTGTGGGAAAAGTGCGGACCCATGAATTTTTTCTACATAGGAAAAATTCGGGGTCCGCAGGGCCCATGTGGGGCACTTGCGGACCTCCGTGGGCGATTTATTAAACCATATTTTTCCCTTAAAAATAAAATCTAAAGCCTAAAAATGAAATGTAAACAGATGAAATGCAAGATTAGGAGGTCGTGGATTACCTAGACTAACGATTCTCGATTTCATTGGACGGATTTTCTAGAATCTTCACATGAAATTTTTTACCCAAAAGCTTTTACTTTTCACTTTGAACTTGAACGGTAAAAATGAAATTGAAAAATTCCTTTTTATACGTTTTTTTGAATAGATAAATTTTTAATTTGTTTATTTTTCACTTTAAAAGGGTATTTTTGAAAGCATTTTTTACTTATCTTAAACAAGTATGTGTAATGTTTCAAGTTTTTGTGCAGAAATTGGATTTTTTAGGAGAATTGATCTTTTTTCAACAAAGAGCATACTTTTATCACTTTTTCGGACTCTTTCAAAAATTTACGAAAAATAAAAACATTGGAGTACTCTTTTAAGCCCTTTTCAGACTCTCTAAACATGAAAAGATTGCTGAGCACTTGATTATTCGAACTCGTTAAAGTAAATGAATAATCGTCCCTTCAGTATAAGTTTACCCCTTTTATGGACTGAAATGGACTATTTACGAAAAAGGTATACGTTGACTAATTACGGTCATTAGAGTTCTCTCCCGCATTATTTTATCATTTTTCGGGTTCGAGAGACTAAATTTACGAAAAAGTACACCCATGGAGTTTTCTTAAGTTTTTCTTCTGACTCCTTAAAATTGAAAAACACTGACTTTCTCCTATACTTGACTCATTAAAATTTAACAGTAAAGGACTGTTCAATTTCAAACAGGAACGGACCACTCCTTCTTAGGGTTCGAATTTTAAACTAAGTTGGACTCATCCGAAGGATGAGCTTATAAACAAGCAAATGTTATCCTCCTCAAGCTTGTCAAAAATAAAGAGGTACTTACCAAAAATGGTGGGGGAAAAGAGAGAAAAATGGACGTGTTTGTTGTATTTTGATTTTTTTAAAATCCAGTTAACCACTCTTGAACATGACACTTTCATTCACCTGGGTTGGGAAATCCTTTGCCTAACAGTTAATCAAACCTCATTGAAAGTCTTCATCCGGTTTCCAGGTATTAGCTTTGGGTCAATTGTCAAAAATCCATCTGTAGTGTCGTTATGTGTTCAAGAGGACAGTTCAAATAAACCATTCATCTGCAAAATATCTGTCATCCATTTTGACCATCCCTGAGTCAGTCCTTGCCAATATATTTTCAAAACTTGATCTATGATTTCGTGTTGCGGGCTTGCCTACGATGGATCACTTTCTATCAACGAAAACTCATTATCTAGGAAGTTGATCTAGAAATTGTCAGTACCTTGAACTCTGCATGCCTCAATGGCAGGTTTCTTGTCTTCAACGATAGGTTACATCATTGACCTTTGATCGAATGATTCCATGACATGTTCGACTTCATCTCATTCATTCACATTTCATAGATTGTACTGTGTACTTTGAGAGCCATTGCAATTACTGGTGGTTACTCTCACACTTGTTAACAATTTACATCATTTACTGGTAATCAAGTGGTTTCTACCATGTTCAACTTCGACACATTCATTCACATGGATAGAATCGTACTAGTTCGAGATGCGGAAATCAAGACCCTGGATCTAGTCTCTACCATCCAGGCTGTGAGGAATTTTGTTGTCATTTATAGAGTGGACTATTTATAAATAGATGGCTACGTCCATACTGTGTCTACACATGTCTATACTGTGATATATTCAAAATCATTCCTGTATCAAAACAGTTTGAGTCAGTTTCTAGTTAAGTTTTGATCTAAGTATGGGAATACCTACCTCAGCGATGATATGTATACATATATATTTTTCATTGAATGTTTTTTAGAAGTTCCGAATGGGGTGTTCGCAGGATGATCCTTGAAATGATAAAGTACCGCACTCTTCATATATGATAGAATTCAGCTCCATCTATTCCAGAATTTGCACTTTAGGGGGTAATCTGTTACACTGAAAATTTTCATCCTAACTTTCTGTTATGTGTATGAGTTGATTATTACTCATACTTCCCCCTTTTGCAAGTCTAACATATCAGTTCTTCATGTCAAGCCTTGAAAATCAGAGAAAAGTTCCGAAAAATCTCCTAAACTTTGGTGTCACACTTTCTCTCTATCTTTCCTGCGGTCCCGCACCTCATGTTTAGCTCTCATGCGTACCTAAACGCACTTTTTCTGTGTTATAGGTGCGGACCCCTGTAAAGATAAAAAAGGCACAAGTAAATTCCAAAAATCTCAATGAAAGTAAATTCTAGAAGCCTCTAGAAAGATTCTTGCGGTGGCAAAACCACTCTTTTGAGGTTCATGTATCCCTTTGAAGGAGGATTCTATCCCTTCATATTTGGAGCAGAAAACCTCCTCTTTTCCACTATAAAAAGAGGCATTGGGTAGCCTCAAAGGGATTTCAAGCTTTAGAATATTTGAGGTTAAGTGTTGTTGAGATTCAAACTCAGTTAACTAAGACTTTTGTGAGGAGAGATTACATACCTCTATTTGTCTTGGTTGGAGGAGTGCAGAGCTTATCAAAGTAGAGGTGACTCTTGCTTTGGACCCCGAGAAGGCCTGTGCAACATCAAGGCTCAGGTTGTAAGGTTTTCCTTCTTTTGAAATTAATACAAAAACACTCATTTTTCTCAATAAGTTGTCAGTTAATGGTTTATTTCATAGATTCCTTGATCACTATGATAAGCATGGTTTATGATGATGTATATATAGGTGCTATTTAATATTTTGCTTGTTTGTGACTGTAGGTTTACGAAGATAACTCCTTCAAGTGCATGAGAGACAACAACGACTTCAAACAAGCGATGGACATACGGTAAGCATTTTACACCTGTATAGAGCTTTTTGTAAATCATATATTCTTAGAGAAAGATTAGTTTATTTGGCTGTTTGTTGCTAGATACTTTTAGTACTAGGGAGATCGATCTTGTCCGCAAGACAAATTAATCCACACAATAGTAAGCATCAAATCAAGTAGCATGATTAAATTACTAGTAAATGTAGCATCAAATAAAGTAGAGTGTCTTTTAATGACTAGTAAATGTAGGCATCCAATCAAGTAACTGGATTAAATTACTAGAAAATGTAAGCATTCAATTAAGTAGCATGTGTTTTTTCAGATTAGTGTTTCTATAATTTTAATTTAACTATCAATAATTATTAGGTGGATGGTAGGGATTTAACCTCCACTAAACAATCTAGGATATTTTTGGTAGTATACAAATATTAAGATTTATCTCCAAAGTAGTTATGTCTTTTTTGTTTTTTGTTTAATTAAATTGACCGATTAAAAAATATGTCATATGAAATGAGTTATGGCTTTTTGGCCATGTGGTATTGATAAGCCATGTTATTTGCCTATGGTATCTGACAAATGTTATGTGAGATTAAGAATCTATGGCTTGCATGGTTTTTTTAATTAATAATAAAATTTAAAAAGTGCAGGAAGACAGATTTCCCTACATTTACTCAGTCGGTGAACTATAGTCGGGGAGGAAGGCTCAATGGATATCCACTAGAGGATTGGCTGTGAGCGCTCTCCCCAGCCTCCATAGATGGCTGGATTGCTAACTTATCAGCGCCTGCTAGGCTAACTGGTATTGGTGAAAAGAAACAATGAACAACCAAGATAGAGGACAACCCCTAGGCCGGGAGTCCTACCGGCATTAAAAATAAATAAAGATTAAATTTTTTAAAATTATTATTAATTATAAAAATAATTAATATATGATGTAAATTGATATACATTTTAAAAAACATGCATCAATATTTTTAATTATGGAGATTCACCTCCACTTTACCATAAAATTCTTAACTTGTTAATAGCCATTGTTACAATATCATGGCTTATGTATACCAAATGCCAAATATGATATGATTTTTCTTTAGTTAATTAGTTAGAGATAAATTAAATTAGAAAACATAACAAACTTTGAGATATATATCAACCCTTAATGTAATATCCCCAAATCGGAATTGCTAGCAAGGCATGCCTGAAAAATGCATTTTTCAGGAATGTATGCTACAAAAAAAAATATTTGACCTTGGATCCCTTATACCTGAGTATCTAAGTCCTAAATCCAAGAGGAAATCAGAAACCAAGCAGACTAGGTGAGGTATACAAGCCTCTCACACCTAGAATGGATGGAAAAATGCCCAATAATGGGATTACAGCAATAAGTAAACCTAATGTTAGAGCAGAAACACTCTATTCACTCATGAAATGTGTCAAGAAACACATTATCATTAGTTGATGTTACACCAACAACTTGTTCTTCATTTTAAGATCTAAAAGTTGGGAAAAAGTAGTGTTTTAATCCCTAAAATGGTTAATTTCAGAGATCTGCGTAAAAACAAAGGAAAGTGATGGTTGGATCCCTTATAATATGTTATAGGGGACTCACATATAAAATTTCATTAAAAAAAATCACTCTAGCTATGTTCAAAAGATCTCCCAGTCACGGTATGGCTTAAAATGGCCCAAACCCCATGACTTGTGGTATGCAGAAATTTCTAAAGCTTTCACAGCATGATTTTCTAAAGGTTTTAGGAAAAATATGATATAATATCAAATATGGAGTTTATTACATTAGAATATGGAAGGAAATAGAGAAAAATATTCTTTTACATGAAGAGAATACATGAAGAAATCCTCAAGAATGAGGTACTACAACCATAGGAAATGACTGAACAATCTGGACAACGCTTTATTTGAAAAAAAATAGTTGTAGGTTACAAGTCAGATCTAGGACAGATCTGTGTACAAAATAATAGATCTATATCATATCTTTACACTATACTGTCTCTATTTTACATCCCCCTTGGGGTTTTCAGCAAAACATGAAACACAGAGAGTAGATCTGAGATCTACTGCAGCAGATCTGCAGAATGCTTCAGAAATTATGAAGTAGATATAGCAATGAATGAATCAGGTCTGAAACATACATGGATTTTTTGGCCAATCCATGGATCAGCATAGTGCAAGGAAGACTCCTTTACATCGGAGATCTCTCCTCCAAATAGTTGCCAAACACCTTGCAACTCTTCACTTGTAAAATAATGTAGTATAGCGAGACAAAATGTGTTGTAGGCTTCATGTAGACTTTGGCCTGATGCCAAGTTGTAGATCTAAAGCTCAACAGCTAATGCACTCTTCCAAGAGGTTAAAAGACACACTCACTGAGAAGAGGCACTAGTACAATCTAGATCTGAGCAGATCTAGTGCTTCCACTTGCTGCTGCTCACAAAGAAAACCAAACCCTCAACAGGATATGAGTTGTAGTTGGAAGGATAAGCTTTGCCAAATTCATGATAGTGGACCAAGAAATGCAAGACTCTTCCAAGAGGCATCTCAAGGAAAGAGGTGGGATTCCCAACCAGGAACACCCAAGTGCTAAACAACACTATTCTCAGCTAAACAGCCAAAGAATGAGAAGTGTTTAAATAGAAAAATCCTTCCAAGATAATATGTTCAACAACAACTCAGATCCTATTGAGGGTTTGGTTTTCTTTGTGAGCAGCAACAAGTGGAAGCACTAGATCTGCTCAGATCTAGATTGTACTAGTGTCTCTTCTCAGTGAGTGTGTCTTTTAACCTCCTGGAAGAGTGCATTAGTTGTTGAGCTTCAGATATACAACTTGGCATCAGGCCAAAGTATACATCAAGCCTACAGTGGATTTTATCTCCCTATATTGTGTTATTCTGCAAGTGAAGAGTTGCAGGGTGTTTGGCAACTGTTTGGAGGGGAGATCTCTAGTGTAAAGGAGTCTTCCTTGCACTGTGGTGATCCATGGATTGGCCAACCAATCCATGTATGTTTCAGATATTATTAATTCATTTCTATATCTACTTCATAATTTCTGAATAATTCTACAGATTTGCTGCAGTAGATCTCAGATCTACTCTCTGTGCTTCATGTTTTGCTGAAAAAAATAGAGACAGTCTAGTGTACAGATCTGATATAGATATAATATTTGGTACATAGATCTGTCCTAGATATGGCTTGTAACCTACAACTTCTGTTTTTCCAAAATAAAACGCTATCCATCTTGTTCAGTCATTTCCTATGGTTGCAGTACCTCATTCTTGAGGATTTCTTCATGTATTCTCTTCATGTAAAATAAGCTTTTTCTCTATTTCCTTCCATATTATAATGTAATAAACTCCATATCTGATGTTATACCATATTTTGCCTAAAAAATTCATAAAATCACACTGTGAAAGCTTCAGTAATTTCTGCATACCACAAGTCATGGGGTTTGGGCCTTTTTAAGCCATACCGGGACTGGGAGATATGTTTAACATAGCTAGAGTCATTTATTTTTGATGTAATTTGATATGTGAGTCCCCTATAACATATTATAAGGGATAAAACCATCAATTTCCTCTTTTTTTACGCAGAGCTCTGAAATTAACCATTTTAGGGCTTAAAACATTGCTTTTTCCCAACTTTTGGATCTTAAAATGAAGAAGAAGTTTATGTTGTAACATCAACTGATGATAATTTGTTTCTTGACACATTTCATGACTAAATAGAGTTCTTTTTCTCCATCATTGGGTTTACTTATTGCTGCAGTCCCATTATTGGGCATTTTTCCATCCATTCTAGGTGTGAGAGGCTTGTTTACCTCAACTAGTCTGCTTGGTTTCTGATTTCCTCTTGGATTTAGGAATTAGATAATCAGATCTAAGGGATACAAGGGCCAATATTTTTTTCTATATCATACATTCCTGAAAAATGTATTTTTCAGGCATGCCTTGCTAGCAATCCCAATTTGGGGATATTATAGTGGTATCAAAGCTGCCATCTTGGCTCAGCCAGTGGATTTCAGATCCAATCAAAAGATAAGAATATTTGACAGTAGAAGACCCAAGAAGGAGGATTCCTCTTCTCCACTTGAGGAGCCTTGTACCAGCACTGTCACAATCATGGAGGGGCAACCATCCATATCAGCAGTTGGATCATCCAACACACTGAAGAGAGGAAATATTGCAGCCATACAAGATGTTCGCAAGACTCACCAAGGTATGCATGTATTTCCATTTCCTATCATTTCAAAAAATATTATGGGAAAGCTTGGAAATTTGTCCTCACATGGTCAAGGATCAAAGCACATTGCTGTGGTGGAGCAGTAAGCTTGCACTGCACTGTGTGACCTTAGAGGAATGGACATTCATTCCATTGCACCCCTATTGAGTTGCATGCAGCATGAGGAGTTAGGGTGTAATATTTTGGAGGGTATACGGGATGTTGTGCCACATTTTGGTGATATTTTACCTTCAACACACTTAGGATTCAAGAGGATCATTGATGAGAGGTCTTTCCTAAGAGATCTCCAAGGGGTTACACCTCAACTTCCCATGAGGTGTAAGGAGAGAAATCTACTTTGGGAGATTGGTAGTATTCATTGGGAAGATACCAAGGGGAGAATGAATGGAGACATCCACATTTGGATGAATGGAGGTGGATGGAGAGCAAGAGGTTGGTGAGCCACTTGCAGATCTATTACACAGGGCAACAAGAAGCAAAGTTGCACTAGCTACTCTTGAGAGAGTTTGGCCATCTTGGGTCATACTCCTTGTCAAGGAGTATGTGGTGGATGGAGGCATGGCATGGCACCCATATGATATAACATTAGAAAACTTGTTTGTATGGGGCATCATACAAGACAACCATCATGATCTTACTCCATGGCTTGTATGAGGAAGAGATGAGGGAGCAGCAAGAGTTGTTGTTGTTGTGGTTACACTTGGAAGAGTATGGGAAGAAATTTTCTCATACTTTTCATGATATTTCCAAAGAGAAGGAAGGCACATTAAAGGTGCAAGGAGGCTACCCTTCAGCATTGGAGGATTATGAGAGGCTTCCATGTAGGAAGAAGATCTTCTCACATAGCAGCATGATGATGGATGGCTTTGGCATGTGGAATGTCAAAGGGAGAAGTCATGGAGTGACAAGAGCCTTGTTACTAAGGCCTACAGTGCTGTCACTTGAGAGCATGTTTCTATTGATGGAGTGTTCCAAAGGGAGTATGCACCCTCTCTTCTTGCAGATTTTTATGAGAAAATTCTCATGGGAGGACTCACTCATGGACCTCACCTTCACCTCACACATGATGCATGGTAATAAATACATTTATGTGCTTGTTGATTACTCTATTGAGTATTTGTATTTTCTCACCATATGTAAACAGTGCATTGCTCCACAAGAGAGCAAGATTATTTAAGGGTTTCATGGTCACTTTAGGGCCAAATGTTTTGATGATGATAACCCATATCTACATGACTTTGGGCAAGTGTTTTATTTTTTTTATTGTATACAGCTGATATATATTGCTGCTTACAACTTCATAGTAGATGAGCTAACATGCATTGCTGAAAATTACTTGGAGGACAACTTGCCACTTGATGCTCTGAATCAGCAGTTGAAAAGACTGCGTTGTATCCACCAGAGAGACCATGTGTATCATCCAAACTTGCACATAACCTTCAACCATTTTCTAATTCGTATGCCATATGGTGATGATGTGCCATTCATTTTGAATGGAATTATTTGGGCCAGCAGGATCGATGACTTTGGAGAGAGGATATTTGAAGATCCAATCTTTCTCTTGCCACTTGAGGGAAACCATGTTGCAGCCCAATATCAACATGCCCTCTACACTTGTCATAAGTGGAGAGGTGGAAAAAGTGGGATAGGCCCTCTTACCTATCATGTGCATCTATTGAGACCACCTACATTTCATGAGCTTAAGGTGGAGGGAATTTTTCATGAGCTGCTATCCGAAGGAGTGACTCATTTTATATGGATGATAGCTTGGGGCTAGAGGTTTCACTTCAGAATGAGATTTTCCCTTGCACTTCAAACTCCATGCATTGAGAGGACCTCTAGACAGCACATAGTTGACTCCTTGAGTATGTTACTTTTGCATGATAATATCCATTTGGGATGTGCACCAAATGTTGATTTATTTGTTTGGGGGAGGGACTATGGAGTTTCATTGTTGATACAACATCTTATTCTTTGGGGGATCTCATCATATGAGGATGCTACAAGAGGAGGGGAGGAGACTTTCCAATTCTATCCTTGCATTTCTTAAGGACAAGCAACATTTGGGAGGGGAGGACTGTAATATCCTAAAATTAGCATGCAGCTAATGGGAATATTAAATTTTGTTTCTTGCACTTAGTAGGCGAATAAATGGGTGATATCTTGTGTTGGCATAAAATCCCTCTTGGTGTGAAAAGGGGATAACTTAGTGGCTGGATTTTACACTTCCCATGTGTGAACAGGAAAATAATCCTGTTGATTCAATCAAGTTGACCAAGTCAACATCGCAACATGGAGGAGTAGTCTTGATAGAGATACAACGCAGTTTTGGAGGGAAAGTATTCACATCATGTTTGAAACCCTAATAGGTGCGACCCAAGGTGAAGAGGCTCACAAAATTTATAAGGAGGAATATCACAAACATTTGAGATTAGCTTATGGATTATTGTTTTTGGTCTGCTTAGACTCTTGAGCATTCTTCAGTTGTTGAGTTGAGTGTGCAGTGCTATTCAGCACAAGCCATTCTTGCTTAGGGATTCCTTCTCCTTCATTGAGTGATCTCTTGGAGGAGTTATGTTCTTCATTTTACCACATCTAGGCTTGAGGCTAGCATCCTCCTTTAGCCACAACATTATTCCTATAGTAGGGGACATTGTGTTGCAGGGTGTTGCAGTGGGAGACTTACAACATCAACTCTTAGCTTATCTTTCAGAGGAGGGAGCTCCCCTTGCTTTGCAAGATCTGTACCGGAGATTCCAGGGCATATTTTACATCTTGGCATGTGGCCAAATCATTTTCCATCCTCTACATCACAGTTATTTGTAGAAACTGTGTCATTTTCTAGAGTGTTGTAGCAGCAGGGTTTGAACCCTTGTTTGTGAGCTTGTTCCTTGGAGGAAGGGCCAACCCTTCTCTCGGAAAGCTCTGTATTTTATTATTCTTCTATCATTTGTATATTTCAGCCACATTTATTCAGTGCTACAGTACAACTACATTTTTCAAATCCATATCTGTAGATTTGCAATTTTATACATTGTACCCTCATGAAACACTTGCCAGGTTAACCTTATTTTGTATAAAAAGGAAGGAATCTCCATTTTCTCAGCCATTGGATACTTGTAGACCCCATATCTATTATTTCTCAGTATTTTCTGCATAAACCCTTAATAAAATAACATTGTACTTATTTCAGTCCTTTCTGCATGAGTTAAGCTATGGAGTTTGAGCTTATTTGAGTCATATTGACTTGGGGAGATCTGTTTAACTTGCCTAGAGACATTTGTTTTTGCTCCAATTTTGGATGTGAGTTATATATTCTGTACTATAAGGGATAAAAGTCCTATTTTCCACATAAATATAGCATTATTTTCTTAAGATAGCTATTTTATGCCCTATATTGTTGCATTTCCCCACTTTGGAAGGAGTGTATAGGCCATATTCTTGTTGTTGTGTCCTCATTTGCTGGTGAGATGTTCTTTTACATATAATGAGCTGATTCACATTGCCATGCTCATGATTTGCTGAAGCTCCAACTTCATAATATCTTAAAATATTATTTTTGTTGTATAAATTCCCTATTTTGGGATAATACAGTGAGGGGGATAATACAGAAGGCTCCGATACCACTATATTATCCTAAAATAGGGAGTTTCTACAACAACAAGAATATATTAAGATATTCTAAAGTTGGAGTTTTAGAAAATCATGAGCATGGCAATGTGAATCAGCTCATTAGATGTAAAAGAAAATCTCACCAGCAAATGAGGAAACAGAAGCAAGAATATGGCCTATACACTCCTTCCAAAGTGGGGAAATGTAGCAATATAGGGCATAAAACAGATATCTTCAGAAAATAACGCTATATCTGTGGAAAATAGGACTTGGATCCCTTAGAATACATATTATATAGCTCACATCCAGAATTGGAGCAAAAACAAATTCCCCTAGCCAATTTAAACAGATCTCCCCAAGTCAATATGACTCAAATAAGCCCAAACCCCATAGCTTAACTCATGCAGAAAGGACTTAAATAAGTACAAAATTATTTTATTAAGGGTTTATGCAGAAAATACTGAGAAATAACAGATCTGGGGTCTACAAGTATCCAATGGCTGAGAAAATGGAGATTCCTTCCTTTTTATACAAAATAAGGTTAACCCGGCAAGGGTTTCATCATAGTACAATGTATAAAAATGCAGATCTAAAGATCTGGATTTGAAAAATGTAGTTATACTATAGCATTGAATAAATGTGGCTAAAATATACAAATGAAAGAAGAAGAATAAAATACAGAGCTTTCCGAGAGAAGGGTTGGCCCTTCCTCCAAGGAACAAGCTCACAAGCAAGGGTTCAAACCCTGCTACTGCAACACTCTATAAAATTACACATTTTCTACAAATAAATGCACTATAGAGGATGGAAAATGATTTTTCCAAATGCCAATATGTAAAATATGCCCTGGAATCTCCAGTACAGTTCTTGCAAAGCAAGGGGAGCTCCCTCCTCTGAAAGATAAGCTCAGGAGCTGATGTTGTAAGTCTCCCACTGCAATACCTTGCAACACAACATTCCCTGCTACAGGAATAACGTTGTGGATAAAGGAGGATGCTGGCCTCAAGCCTAGATGTGGGAAAATGAAGAACAAAACTCCTCCAAGAGATCACTCAATGAAGGAGAAGGAATCCCTAAGCAGGAATGTCTTGTGCTGAACAACACTGCACACTCAACTCAACAGCTGAAGAATGCTCAAGAGTCTAAGAAGACCAAAAACAATAATCCATAAGCTAACCTCAAATGTCTGTTATCTTCCTCCTTATAAATTTTGTGAGCCTCCTCACCTTGGGTCCCACCTATTACGTTTTCCAACACCATGTGAATGTTTTCCCTCCAAAACTGCATTGTATCTCTATCAAGACTGCTCCTCCATGTTGTGTTGTTAACTTGGTCAACTTGACTGAATCAACATGATTCTTTTCCTATTCACACATGGGAAGTGCAAAATCTAGCCACTAAGTTATCCCCTTTTCACACCAAGAGGGCTTTTATGCCAACACAAGACAAGTATGGGCCTCTTTCACCCATTTATTCACCTACTAAGTGCAAGAAACAAAATTTGATATTCCCATTAGCTGCATGCTAATTTTAGGAATATTACACTTAATATGTGAATACTACTATAAATATTCCAACATATTCGATAGAAATTAAACTTCCACCATTCCCCCTGATCAAGGTGCCAATTGGCATTGCAAGGAGTAATACTTGTGGACAAATGTGGAGGGCGTACGCGACAACCATCAAACCCACATCGATGATGATGTGAGCTGAAAACGGTGGGCGGCTCCACCCATAGAGCTTAATAACGATATTAATGATGAATGTCTAACAGCTAGGCACGTCAGGTGGGATTTCAGAAAATTTTAGGGTAAAGAGTCAGCGCGTGAGGTGGAAGCGGCATATGAACATTCTCTTTGCCATCTTCTCTCCACCCATAGAACTTAATAACGATATTAATGATGAATGTCTAACAGCTAGGCATGTCAGGTGGGATTTTAGAAAATTTTAGGGGAAAGAATTGACGCGTGAGGTGGAAGCGGCATATGAACATTCTCTTTTCCATCTTCTGGTGTATGGTAAAAATTCGAGCACAGAGCACCATAAAGCAGTTACGCAGTCGGGGGAGAGATCTATCATCTTCAATGTGTTGTCTACGAGGGTATGTATCAAATTATTTTCTTACCTTTTCCATGAAACGTGTTTCTGGTTCTCTGTCCATGGTAAATAAGGTCCTAGTTATTTTGGATTACCTGTTTATTCTGCAATTTTTGGCTCCGGATTACCTGGTTTTTAAAAATTTCATTGTTTCTAGCCTAGTTTTGGAAGAAGATTGTGGCTTTTACTTTCTGCACTTCAGTGCTGAGGTTTTGGTGGGTACATTGGCCACTCACTTCTATGTGAAGGGAACAATTTAGTGTCGCCTTCCCCACTTTGTAGCTGTCTCTGTTATTTTTGTCTGCTCATATTTCTTTACTAGACTTGCATGGATATTGTTATGCAGAATTTTAATCTACGGATAAACTAAATTCCCTGAGTGTGGTGTTCCTTCACTCATAACAACATAATAAAGGAAACTATTATTTTCTCCAAGAAAAATAGATATATATAAAGGGAAAGAGACTACTTGTGATCCTTTTTGGTCTCCTTCTCCTTCTGTCATTGTTGTCATCGCTCTCGATCCAATTCAAGCCGCTAGATCGATTCCTGCAATCAAAGACAAAGAATAGAAAACAACATACAATATACAAGTATCTACTTATCTAAACCAAATCAAACTGATTAGATCCGAGAATACATACATAATCAAGAATAAATTTAACAACATATAAACATATGTATGGGAAAATGAACATATATATTTATTAAGAAAGTAGGAGGAGAAGATTACAACCAATAGATCAATTTCTCATCAACCTGTGCCAACTTCATTCCAGCATCATCTCAGCAACATATCATTACTTCCAATCTCTTATCAAATGAGAATCCAACAGCATAACTTTGCACAAAATTCTTCCTCCCTAGCACTTAGATGAGTGCTCAATTTATAGGGAAATTGATGGTATTTTCTCATTGAATGGCTTTGAAATAATAGGTAAGACATGTTTCCAAGTTTAGAGGTGGCGGATGGACACTTTGATTCGAAGTATGACATAAATGGACTCTTCTAGAAGGCACTGGCCATGTGGATATTCCAGGAACGATGATGATTTCCCTCCTAGGTGACCAACTAACCATTGAGTGTTGGGAAGTGCACTATAGTGCACCCTTGAATGGAGGTATTTGCGCTGCAGCCTAGTTAGTCCCTTGTAGAGGAGCGTTGGTGAGTCAGTGGGTCATATAATATATACTTCAAACCTTGGAAATCTCACCATTGAAGCCATGAAAGGAATGTCTTCACTTAAGGCATATCAAAACTAAAATTAAGGGGATGATAGACCCTATTCATTGGTCGTGGGGGATGATGCCCAATTTGACTAAGTATTTGGGGATGATGCCCAAATTGACCTATAACAACTACCCCATAAAGCAGGAATTTAAAATAATAATAGTATTTGGATGAGACGATTTATGATGAGATGAGTAAGATCTGATGCAGGCGGTGACCTGCATCAACTTGAAACACATTACATCATGAGATATTACATCTTGGACATGAATTATTGAGGGAGGCATACCCATACTCAGCACATAAACTATCATAACATGTACATAATTCAGATATTCGTCTACATTGGAATTTTTCTCGATATAGAAATTTTACAACCTGTGCCTTGATGCTGTAGACCTCCTTCGACGGGTTCAATCGGGCACGTCTCAAGGCATTCGTCTGTCAATTCATCTTGAAGAGGCGAAAGGTTCAGACTCTCTCTCACAACTATGGACTATTCTCTACTATCAGCTCTTGGTCTATTCTAGCTATGTCTGGCTCGCTGATTCAATGGAATGAAGAGGGATTTATAGGAGTGGGGGATGAGCTTTGGGATCCACATATGGTGGGAGAAAGGTCTATCCCATTGGGAAGTTTCACTTTTGTAGGAACTAAAAGGCCAAATGGAGAAACTCGACCTCATCGAGTTGAACAAACATCCATAACTCCACCCACAAAGTTGTTACATCATGGAATCTTTGTTTCCATATTAAAAAACCTTCCCAAAGTAACTTGGCATGGGTTCTCTTCAGAGAAAGAGCGACCACTGTGTTGGGCCTAGTGTAAATATGGCCATTGGCGCGAGGCCATAACTAACAACCGCGCTAACCCAAAATTAGATTTTTTAAAGGGTCAACTTCTGGAATGGTCAATAGAGATTATGTTCCAGACATGTTAAGGGATAAAATGACATTCATAATGATATGTGACAGTACACAGGGGTCACGCTAACAGTCCTCCAATATTCAGCATGGGTAATGTAGGGATTGTGACAAAATACTTTGTAAGAGATGCCCCCTAAAGCATTAAGTCTGAGAGAGAGGGAGGGGTGAAATTATTTATGAGAACATGCCCAAAACAAAATGCCTCTATGGTATGGGGGCAACCATCCATAATTGAGAACATGTAATAAGATCCAAGGTATGGACACATCCATCCAGTGAGAAGGATCATCAAATAGACTCAGGTATGGTCGCAACCATCGAATCAGAAGAGTCATTCATATAGTCATGATAAACCAAATCATATCGCAACCTAGATTAGATCAAATATGACTAATATATCTGATACATGAATATGTGGTATGGTGCAACCATCCATAATAGAGAACATGTAATAAGATCCAAGGCATGGACATATCCATCCAGTGAGAAGGATCATCAAATAGAGTCAGGTATGGTTGCATCCATCTAATCAGAAGATTCATTCATATAGTCATGATAAGCCAAATCGTATCACAGCCTAGATTTCATCAGAAAAAACCTAGGGTCTTGCACTCAACCCCGACCTAAACAAGTACAAATTCAGGCATATGAACGAATGAGATGAAGTCGAACATGAAAGAAAGTCACCTAATTACCAGCCAATGATGAAAACAGTTAACAAGCGTGAGAGAGACCACCAATAATGACAATGGTTCTCAAGTTATTGCTAGTACAATCCACATAATGTGAAAAATGAGCTGGAGTTGAACATCCACAAAATAACCCAATCAAAGGCTAATGATGAGAACTTGTCGTCGAATGCGAAGAAATTTCCATTAAGGCATGCAAGCTCTAAGGTACCAGAAGGGAGTCTCTGGATCAACTTCCTAGATAATGAGTTGAATTCAATAGGAAGTGACCTGTCAAAGGAGGCCCATAATGTTTCCCACATCATCGACGCAAGACAGAGGAGTAAGATGATAGTGAATCAAGACTAAATAGAGGATCAGGGGTTGAAAGCTATAGAAGGAACTTCTCCTGAACATATTGGTGACACGACTCCAGAATTTGGAAGTATTTGACATGAAGGGATCTGAGGTCATGCTGACGAGGCAAAGAACATATGAGAGGTCAAAATGGATAACCCAAGCCATGGAGGAAAAATGAAAAATGTGGGATGTCCCCAACCCGAAACGAACTCCAGACAAGTTTCATGTTCAAGAGCAACATACTACCGACACAACTAAGAAATAGTTCCACTTTCCCCCACCATTTCTGGCGAGTACCCCAATTATTTTTGGAAACAAGAGTGAAGGGGATAGCATATTCTTGTCATGTAAGTTTTTCCTTTAGACAAATCCATCCTAGTACATTTTACGATCCCTAGGAAGGAGGAACTCGATAACGTCATGGCGATCGTTTCCAATGTCATTTAGTTTTAATGAGTCTGACAAAGGGAAAACTCGTGTCTTTTCATATTTAGAGAGTTTGGAAAGAATAAGAAAAGAACACTCCAGAAGGACCCTTTTCATAGGTATTCTCACAGATCCGAAAAGGTAGAAAATGATATCTAAGAGAAACTCTTAACCATGTTCGACTAAGGTATTCCTTTTTCGTAAATAATCTGTCCCAGACCAAAAAATGGGTAAATGTATGCTGGGTAGATAACGTTTCACAGCCTTTAGCGAGTTCAAAATGACAAGATTCTTGGCAATATTTTCAATTTTTTGGAGTCCGAAAAGAGTTGAAAGATGACTCCAGGGGGTGACCTTTTCGTGTTTTTACCGAGTCCAAAAAATTAATAAAATACAACACGTTTCCTCATCATTTTCATTTTTAGGACCTGTTGTTGCACAAGAAACAAACATAAAACCCATTTTTGAGAAAAAATAATAAAATAATCGAAAAAGGTGTCCAAAAACCTAATTAGGGCTATAAAAGGCTTATAAAACAACTAAAATGGTAAAAAAACAATTTACTTTTACCTTTTCACCTTCTCGTGAGAATTTTTACCAGTTTCTACTGTAAATTTGCGGAGCTGACTGCAGGAAATCCAGGAGGTCATTGGCGAATCCGCTTTTTCCAAGTAGGAGCTCTGAACCTCCCCTGCAATTTCATCCATTTTTATTTGTTTTCATGGTTTGATGCATTTTTGGAGGATTTTAAAAAATTCTTGGCCACGACAGTTGACACCGATTCCAGGCACGGAGTTGGGCCCAACTCCAAAATTTTTGAACAAGAAGGCGTCGTTCGGCGATTTTTTTTGAAAAACAGTGATGCTGAATGCTATGCCCAATATTTTCAAATTTTTCTTCAATGATGGTTGGATAAAATGATTCAAATCTTAACCCTATGGCTAATGAAATCTTGTATGTTGGTTTTGCAGGAAGAATCAACAACTAAAATGGTGATAGAGTGGAAAGAGTGAGAGCATGGGGAAGAGGATGAACAAGCCATGGAGAATGATGCATGCATGGATGCCCTGAAAAAATGTGGTCTCTTGAAATTCTTCATGACCCATGTTTGAGAGCTCAGCTAGAGCTGCTACAATACTTGATTAGTGTATGGGACACTGACAAAGAGAGATTCCTCATTCATGACCAAGAATTGGAGATAGAAGTCTCTGACATCTACTTAATAACTAGATTTTCGTGGAGGGGAGAGTGACCATTGATGACATGTACTAAGGCCCTTAGAGAGAGCATGGTTATGTTGATAGATAAATTTTTTCATGGAGCAAAGAAAGCATCTAAGAGTGGCAAGATATAAATTCAAATAGTGCCTGACTTGCCATTGAGGGTAGTGCTACATACCATTACTCGGCCTGTCGAATCTTAGGCTCCCCATGAAGCTACAAATACACAACTTCTACTGGTCGTAGATTGCATGGCTCCAAAAATCTTCAATTGAGTGGAAGAAGTGAAAATCAACTTGAAACATCAGCTAACCAATTTCCAAAATGGTAAGCTGAAGCAGTGGCTCAAACAATCTTCAATTGGGTGGAAGTAGTGACAATCAACTTGAAACGTCAGCTAACCAATTTCCAAAATGGTAAGCTGAAGCAGTTTGGATACAGTTCCATTCTCGTATTGTTCATCCTAGAACAGTTTTCGATATTCCAGTGCTAGGAGGTGAGTGTACCTATGCCACCAGCACAAGAGCAATGAATGGTCCATTGGGCGGAGCTGATGCCTTGATAAGGAGGTGGACATCACAGGTCATGGAGACCATAATTGTTCAACTCGTTACGCCGGCAACTCATCGTGGTGGAAGAATAGTCATAGATCGGCACTGATTTCAGGGGTGATATGGACCTTCCACTTCCGGAAGGGGACAACTGGGACGAGGACTTTGGTGAAAACTCATTTTTGGATTTTATGAGTATTACAATTTTTTGGTTTTTGCATACATGTTTTCTGATATTTATCCTATGTTGCAGATGTTGGACCAAAGAGACCTGCGGGGATGTCCCCAATAGCTCGGAAGGTCCCATGAGATTTCTAAGTGGACCCTCATGGAGAGGGAAGCGATGAGGAAGAGATCGCATGCAACTTGGAGGGACTGAGAAGTGGGATTCTAGACACCATAGAAGTTTCTAACCGCATCCATAGACTACTGAGATGTGTCGTATAGGAAATGATGTGGTATCATGAGCACCATGTGGATTATACTCCTAGATTTCATTTCTGCATATTTTTTGAGAGACATGATGTCTCAGGGATGTAAATGAAACACATATTTTTTGAAATATGATGTACAATATTATGAAAACAATCGATATATATATATATATATATATATATATATATATATATATATATATATATATATACATCTTCTTATTTTCATGTCTAAATATTACTATGTGATGATGATTGCTTATTACAAATTTTTCAAATGTCTATCTAATACAATATTGGCTATTGCATTAGTTAACGTATTCATTATTCTGGAAATATGCTGATATGCAATATAATCAAAATTCCTTTATAACAAACAAACACGTAAATACATCCTTAAAATCTGAGGTTTTCTGACAGAATAACGCCCATTGAGCTAGAGAACAACAAGCTAAGAGTCTAGGTTTACAATTAATTCATGAATTTAGAGGGCAATAGCTTCAGTTAGAAGTTCGATAACTGCACTGTATTCTGTGAAATTATTAGTTGCACATCCTAGAAAAATTCATTGAAGATCTACTAACTCACCGTTAGGATCATAAATTACCCAAGCCATGGAGGATAGGTTCCGGGTAATGCATGAGGCACTGTCAGTGAAACCAACATAAGGAGTGACAGACATATGTATAGTAATCAAATATATAATAAGCAGGAAAAAATTCTCACAAAGCACACCAAGCAAAAAATGTACAAAAATGAAAAACACACTTATGTACAAGAGAAATGCACGAAAAACACATGCATAATATATTTTGAGATACAACCCATTTCGGGGTTGATCCAAGGTATAGCCTTCATAATCAATAAGCTCATAAGCCTCGTTCTACAAAACACGCTTGACAATGTAGGGCCCATACCACATGGGTTCGAATTTACCTGGCCCCAGCTTATCATGGGCTTGGTCATACAAGAGGACTAATTCTCCTTCTACAAAGGTATGAGGGGAAACTGTATAGTCAAAGTGGGCTTTGATCCACTTTTTCTATGCTTCTATGACTAGAGTAGCAAAGCGGCAAGTTTCATCAAGCATCTCCAAATATATAAGACTTTATTCCTCTGGCGAGGTATTCAATAGCAATTCGACTGCTATCTTGAGTTAAGGAATTTCACATTCAATCGGAAGGGTAGCTTCTAGACCATAAAAAGATGAAATGGTGTGAATCTAGTTGCATCCTTCACCGAGGTTCAGTAATCCCAGAGAGTCGAGAACAACATGAGATGCCAATTAGACTTGTGCATCCCAATAGTACGCTGAAGCATAGTGACTAAAATTTTATTCACAGCTTTGACCTAGCCATTGGCCTAGGGGTAGTACGACGTTGATCTGTCATGATGCATACCCAACTTAGTAGTAAGCTCAACCATCATATAATGGCAAAAATGGGAGCCATGATCAATGACAATGGCTTGAGGGACTCCAAACCTGGTAATCACATGATTGAAAAGAAATTGGGCAATCATCTTACCGTCAGCTGTGAATTTAGGCATTGCTTCAGCCCATTTAGTGAAGTAGTCCATGGCTACGATAATATAACCATGCCCCCCAGCCGAGCAAGGGTTACACATCGTAAAATTGATACCCCACTTCGCAAAGGGACCAACGGTAATGATGGGATCAAGGTGAGCCAGCAGTGTGCACATCTTGTGCTGGTAGATCTAGAATTCATGATATATATGGAAAGAAAGGATACAATATTTTAAAATGGTAGGCCAAAAATACCCAGCATGAAGAATTTTTTTAGCAATAGCATACCTAGACATGTGACTGCCACATGCACCAGAATGGCAGTCAATAAGGACTTGTTTAGCTTCCTCAAGGGTCAAACATCGATGGAGGAAGGAATCAACTTCAATGTTGTATAAAGTATCTCTGACTATGCGATAGGGTTGCGAATGATGATGGATACATCAACGAGCATCTTTAGTCAACTAGGATCAAAAAGTAGAAATCTGGGGATAAGCAATGATATCATCGTACCATGGATCGAGGGTGCTAATCAGAAAAACAATTTCGTCTGGAATGAATTCCTCAAAACTGAAAGGAGCAGAGGCAGAGGGTAAGGAGCAGATCAACTCAGTAAAGACCAATGATTTCTTTGATTTGGTGGCAGTGAACTCCAAATCGAACTCTTGGAAGATAACTATCCACTTAGATTACTTTCCCCCTTAGCAACTGTCGAGTTAAAATATAGGTCATGGGGTTGCAATCATAAATCACGGTTGTAGTACAAAGTAAAATATAATGACAAAAACGTTGGATGACTTGTACAACTGCCAACGCAAATTTTTCTACATGAGCATAACACGTTTCAGTGTCAGGAATATTGTTGCTAATATAATAGACGACATGTTCATCACCATCATCATCATTCTGTACCAGAACCCTTGCAATAGCGCTAAAAGTGGCAGCCAAATAGAGTGAATAATCACAATGATAATTTGGGGGACGCAAAAGAGGAGCATTGACAAGAAAGGTATTCAATTCATCCCAAAGGAACGGGATGACTTGCTTAAGAAATCGCGTAAAACCTTCGGCTACCTCAACATAGTTCGGAATAAAATGACATAGGAAATTCACTTTCCCCTATAGACTCTGCAACCGGTGTAAAGAGGAAGGGGAGGGGAGATTAATGATAGCTTCGACCTTAAGAGGATTGAGATGAATTCCGTCTTTGGAAATGACAAACCCAAGGAACCTGTTGGAATCGATGCAGAAGACACATTTATGCAGATTAAGTCGAATGTTATAGTGTCGACAACAAAGAAAAAATTGACGGAGCTATTCTGGGTGGTCCCGTCGCTTAGCGGAATGAGCCGAAAGGTCATCCAAGTAAGGTTGAACAATGTGATTAATATCGTGAAAAGAATATGACATTTCTTGTTGGAACATGGCACCAACATTCTTAGGGCCAAAAGGGAGCCTTTTATACGCGAAAGTACCCCATGGACAGATGAAGGCGGTTTGATTTTGATCATCCGGTAGTATATTAATCTGGTTATAGACAGAGAACCCATCCAAAAGGGAAAAAATCTCACTCCTGACACATTCGTCAATGATCTAGTGAATGAAGGGAGTAGTATATTTATCCTTGAGACAAGCACGATTGGTATCGTGGTAATCCACACAAACTCAAATAGTGCCCTGCTTTTTATCCAGAGGGACAATGTTAGAGACCCAATATGTTAATGGGATTGGAGAAATGAAGCCTTCTTTGAGGAGTTTTTCAACTTCTCCCTTTATGGCAGCTGCCTTTCTAGGGTGCAAAGGATGAAGGCATTGGCAAACAGGTTTTACGTTAGGGTAAGTAGGGATCTCATGCACGACTATACTTGGATCAATGTCGGGAATTTCCTCATAGGACCAAGCGAAAACGTCTCAAAATTCTCAGAAGAGACTAGTATAGACCTCGATCTCATCAAGAGAACAGGTCACCCCAAAGTGGATGTTCTCGACAAGCCCCAGTTTAACGGATATGTCAATAGGTATCATCTGAGTGATATTTCCCATGTTTCCTTCCATAAAAACTTCATGTGTCAAAATAGGTGTTTGAAGTGGTTGGGAAGGAGCTTGGGAAGCAAAATTCTCAAGACAAGTAGACATTGCCCCAAGACTAGGAAAAAAGGAGGAACGATGATGACTATCTTCCCAGGGAGGATCCTTGAGATACATGGTTTCCACGATGGCCTCATCAGTTGGAAACATCTCTTTCAAGGGATCTAGAGAATCTAAAGCACAGAGCCAAGGGGATTGAGAATACGTGTCGAGAGGCATAATTAAAAAAGTATGATCAGAAAGAGAAGCCGAAGCCAACATGATCTCATAATAATCAATTTCTATTAGGCTTAATAGCATTGCGTCACCAAACGAATCAACCTAATCAAAAAAATGGATGATCCAGGGATCAGAAGATGTGGAGATCATATTGACCTGAGCAGTGTTGGGCGGAGGAAGAGAGAAGAGACCCGTAAGGGTAGGATATTTTAAAAGCCCTAGCCCCACACTTTCATAAGGCATGGGAATGTGGTCTACACAACAACATTTATCTCTAAAGAAGTGGAAGTGAAAAAGGATAACTGATCAAGAGTGATAATATTTCCTTCATGTGGGAAACGAAGAACACAAAAGAGAATGGATGGTACGCATAGCATGGAGTGAGTCCAACTGTGACCAAGGAGGAGATTATAGTTGAGTTTAGCATCAACGACTTCAACCTTGACATTAACCATTTTCCCTTCTAGCGTGATAGGTAAGCTAGTGAGGATACCGAGAGGGCGAGATTCCCTTCCATCAAAAGCTTCTAAAGCGTTTGGATACTAGTTAAGGGTTGGAGAGCTGATGGTTTTCCAACATGCAATGGACATGATGCGAAGAGATGCACCTTCGTCTACGACTACTATTGTGAAACCAAATCCAAAGATAGAAGAAAAGAGATATCAAAGCCTTAGAAATAAACCACTTCGAGGGGGAAACCTCCAATACATTACATGAATGAACAATTCTTGGATGATCCAAATGACAAAACCTCCTTTCTATATATAGGAGTCCATGGGGCCACATCCTAGTGGGGCCACAATTTAACCCTAGCCGACCTAACAATAATAATGTAAGGGCAAAATAATAACAATATGGGGGTTACAGGGGTACAACAATAAAAATAAGGGGGGCTACACTAACATAACAAGGGACTACACTATTAATATAGGGAGTTAACAACTACTCGATGGATATTATTACCATTGATCCCAACTTGGATAATCAAAGCAAGTTGGTGAGGAATAGGCGGGATGAAATTTTCCAAATCAAAAGTGATAAGGCTCGAATCGGCAGGTTGAACTCCTCCGATAGCAGATAACAAAGCCTTTTGTTGTGACAAAAAGCTATGAAGTACCTCCAGCACGGACTATCCAATGGTGCCTAAGCCAAATACTTAACAATACTGTAATGCTGAGCAGAACGGGTGTTCGTGTTATAGGAGGACTTACAGAATATGCCTTTAGAAGGTGGTTGTAAAACAAGCTCAGAACTAGGCCTTTCAATATGAAGAGGGCTAGAAGTAGGCGAGGGAGAAGGAGTAGGAGAATCTGAAATTTATTTCCCCTTTGATTGATGTGGTTTCATGTAATATTTTGATCTGGTAGTAATAGATATGGGTGCATCACCATTCATCATGAAAACTTGAGAGCCAAAAGGGGTGGATGATAGGGTTTCTCCATCATTTGAGTTTGTTGTGATGGGAATGGTTCCTTAAGAACAACCAGAGTTCCCTGGATTCCTTTGAGCAATCGACTTACTTCAGCCCGTTGTGGACATTCCTTGGTGTAATGCTCATTTTCGCATATTAGACAAGGATGCTTCAGTTTACATTTCGAGCCATCCTCGGTATTGGTTTTGGAAGAATACTGTTTCGGGGTATCGGTTTTGGCCTTTCCTTTACCCTTCTTACTACTTTTGGAAGCTTTATCTGCCAAGGTTGACTGGACGAGATTCACTTATGTGGTTTTATGAGGATTGGAAGGTCGCTGAGAAGCAGTATTGATAGAAGGATCGGATTTCTGCTTCGCAGAATTAGGAGTGGAAGAGTTACAGGGAATATGAGAAAAGAAACCAATGATACCATTGATAGAGGGTGTCACCGGTGCTTTGGTAGTTCTATCTTGTGGAGAATTGGGCAAGAGATCATATAGCATGCCAGACTCAGAGTACACTAGATTGGGGTATTGGGCACGAGCAATGGCTTGCTCTTTGGTGACACATGCCCCCATAGAAATTTCCTTTGCTATCGGACCGAAAAAAGAGATAGTGAACCAATCAATCAGAAGCTGATCAAGGATTTCAAACTTGATCAAATAATGACGACGTCTCCATTCATGAATATGATCAGAGATATGTGTGGATTTATCTTGTTTCAAGGACGTAAGGAGTTGCAATCCCATTTCATATCGAATCAAAAACTGAAAGTGTGTGAGGAACGCCATTGCAAGGGAATTGAAAACTTGAAAGATTCCATGAGAAAGTTCAATGTACCGCTTTGCAGTGGCACCAGTGAAATTCCTTTGGAAAACACGCAAACGAATAGAATCATCAATGCAGGAGTTAGAGGAACACCATAGGTGGTATGTCATAACATGCGCCTGGGGGTCTTCTCTGGACTTGCCTTCGAACTTGGGACAATCGCCAGAGATCTTGGTGGGAACTGGGGGCCAATATGGATTATGAAGAATGGGATCATTCGTTAACTTCAACACATTAGTCAATTCCAGTGTAGCAAGGAATGGAAATTGTGGGTTAAAAGGCATGGTAGGCCTTTGATAAAGACCATTGTTAGGGTTCTAGCTAGCTCAGGAGAAATTTTGAGCCCATATGTTTTGTCCCGGAGGATTGTGTCCATAAGTGTTATAATTTTGGAAATTCTTCCCACAGGTTGGCTAGGGACTAGGGTATTGATTCTTAGTGAACCAATAAGGTCCATCTTGAGCAACATATGGATTATGTCGTGGGATGAAAGCAATACCTTGGGGTGGACCTTGTACCATCAAACTTTGACCTTAGGAAACCAACAGTTGGCCTTGAGGAATTAAACATTGGCCCTGAGGCTGAATAAGTTGTCCCTGGGGTGCAGGTTGGCCCAAATACTGAGGTTAAATAGACTGTCCTTGAAAACCAGGTTGGCCTGATGGTTGAGATGAGCCAGGGTGCCCCTGAAGACCAGGTTGAACCGAATGACCAACAAGGAGATGGCCTTGTTGTACAAGAGGTGGGCCTTGCTGAATGTAAGGTTGGTTCTATTACACAAAAGGTTGTACCTGAGGTGGATAGGTTTTCCTTGGGGAACATAAGGTGCTCCCTGTTGAACGCAAGGTTGACCAGTAGGACCATAGGGTCGTCACTGTTGGACCGAAGGTTGTCCCTATAGATGGGAGGGTTGTCCTTGTAGACCATAGGGTTTTCCCTACTGGTACGTGAACTAATTTGGTAAAACCATAGCTTGAATCATTTGAACACACAATGGACCTTATGAGAGAGGCCCATGGTAATATACGTGATTCCCGTACTCATTGTAGTACTATGGTAGATTGATTGGAGCTTGAATCTGCTGAGAAACCTGAGGGAGATAGTTCTGATGCTGAATAGCCATCATATATTGGTCATACGAAAAACCTCCTGGAATCGGATTAGAAGCGATAGGTGTACTACCAATAGGTTCATGGACTCCTGATACGTGAGGTTGTGATCCACTCATAGTGGGCCTAGTAGACATCACAAAGGCATTGAGATGTGTTCCACAAACAGCAAAAGAAGATGGTAATGATGTAACCATACTAACGGTTGGTGCAGAGG
This sequence comes from Pinus albicaulis, assembly GCA_034641835.2. NCBI lineage: Eukaryota > Viridiplantae > Streptophyta > Pinopsida > Pinales > Pinaceae > Pinus > Pinus albicaulis. Next base: position 132,659,313 of record CM076570.1, on the reverse strand, counting down.
AAGCCACACATACAATGGGCTAGGTTGGTACAGACGTGACAATCGTCGAAACAATGGGAATCAAAGAATATGGACCTGACACAAACGACCCTATAGAAGGAGCCATATTACTTGACCATAACGAGGTTTGGTACAAAGATGAAGCACCAGAAATTATCTGTCCCAAAGAACGATAACCAGCCAGGAGAGGCAGAGATGAAGGCTGAGTCGTCGCATAAGGAAAATTTTCAGGAGGGAATTGATATTCCCCCATAGATACGAAAGTCTCTTCACTACTAACAAGGCTCGAGGCATACATGTCGGATGAATACATGATGTCAGGGAAAAGCTGGCCAATGGTAAATGGAAAAGCACTGGAAAATGTTTTCACATGCGAATCTAAGCGATGAGGGGGATCTTCTCTCAGAAAGGAAAAAGGATCCGAGGGCTGCTAGTTGATGTCAAATGGCTCCTCAGTAGGAGACCGAGTGGCAAGAAGTTGAACGCTCGGGATGATAGAAATTTCAAGGTCTTGGGTCCCAACAGACTGAGGTGCCTCAGAAGAGACTCTAAGGGGATACACTTCACTATGAGGTAATGAAGAGGACGAAAAAACAGGTGGTTCTGCCATGGTGACTTTGTCTCAAAAGAAGGAGAGAAAGGAGATGGTTAACTCGATACTTTAACAACAATCACTATGGAATTACTCATGAAACAACTAAGAAAACAACTTAATGGGTGTGTGATGGAATCATGGGTAATTAATTTTATAACATTGAAAAAATACTCTTCCTTTTCATGTTTTAAGAGTCAAGAAAAGGAAAAAAGGTGACTCTAGTCACTTTCAATTTGAACGAGCTCAAAAGGGAAAGTGTTCAATGATCTTTTCAAGTTTGAAGAGTCATGGAAAGATCAAAATTACTACTCAGGAACTCTAGGAAAAAGGGTGTACCAAGCTCCCGTGAACTGTAATATACACCTTGGTGATAAAAATGAAAGAGAAATGACCAAGAAATTAACATACGTGTAGGCAGTCTCCCTGAATGCTATGTTCGGTGTATCACGGCTACAGGGTGGCAGACTCAACTTCTTGTGGATAAAGGATTGCAACCTAAAAGGGTATCCCTTTATATACGCGAAGGTATGGGGAGCACAAGTCCGTACTAGCGATGTCGAATGCAAGATTACGAGCGACAACTGCTAGGTTTAATGACACCAGAACACATCACTAGCCTAGACCTCCAAGTGTGAGCGTTAAGTTCCAATGCTTCCTTAGGTTGATTGAGTTAATTTTATGGTTTATCTTGAAATTATATTTCATTTTAAAGGCCCTACCGAATGTAATCTCAAATCTCTAATGTGAAACTATATGAGAGAAGGAATACCATTTCATTTGATGAAAAGCTAGCTATGTGAAGGATAGAGGTTCGCAACAAAGCAACAATCAACCGAATGCAAGAATGACACTTTCATTTATGCTATTAACACAGCCAAATTAGAAAACGAAAACTCTTCTTTTGTTTTTCACTTTCCAATGAAGAAACCCACTAATGCAAAAGAACACTTTTCATTTTCAAACAAGAAGGAAGAATGCAATTTTTTATTTTTTTTTGTATAAGTGATAAGAAAAAATGCAATGCTACACTAAAAAGAAAAAACAAACACTAGCTCTGAGTAGCTTCGAACGAAATAATCAAAAAATGAAGAGATCGATTCCAAGAAAATGTAAACATGCACTAAAAACTAGGCATGCATTTCCTTACGCAAAATAAAAGGCTTTTAACTCGACTCAATGAGCACTGTGATCTATGCTCAGGGCGATGGAGGGACAATCAAACAGACACAGTGAAAGTTCGACAAACCTAATTCACATAAAATCAATTGAAAATACCAAGCAAGCACATAAAAGGATGAAAAATAAATAGCAAAACTAACTCATAAATAGATTAGGCACCCAATGAACATGCGACCAAAATAATGGTTTGAAACATCGAAAAACCCTAGGATGCACAAGGCACATTGTTCGAATGAGAGATAACACAAACTGAAACGAATGAGACAGCCAAGTCAGTAAAAAAAATCTAGATGGATCAATCCAAGAGGGAAAAACCAATCTAAAGAAAAATACACACTGGAAAAATTAGTGGGAATGGCAAAAATCCAACCCTACAGGAATTGGTGCGACTGTTCAACAGTATCCAGCGCCGAATAGGTAAAAACGCTCCTGTGTCAAAGACAACGGCACTCACGCTGATGGGTGCGGTTGTCAGAAAAATAACAGTGCCGAGCTAGAAAAGGAAGGAAAAAATAAAGGACTGAATGAGCAAAGCCAGGCTTATCACTGTAGGAAAAGGCTAAATGTCCAAGAGGAGTCAAACAAGCCAAAAACAATAGAAAAAATATAATTCGGGCAAAGTTGGACAGACAATCAAAAATTCAAAACAAACAATAAGAGACAACAGGCATTGACACTTCCTAGTATGGTCACCAACTTGTTATGAAGAAAAATCCCCTCTGTGGATAGAGGTGATCCCTCTAGCCCAAGGGTGGGTCTAGCAACAAGGGAACATGTTGGTTTCTAAATCCCTAGTTTATAAATGAAATGTGGATTAGGATAGATGTCCTACCTCAATCAAACGCTCTTGATGTAGTGATCCCTCGACCTTTGTCCTTCAAGCCTTGCGCTCCTTTGGTAGCGACGTTTACACACATGCACAAATATCAAATAAATAGTAACATCATACAAGCATACATGTTCATTTATAACTATCTAACTAGTCAAGGAGAGTCAGAAACTTTGAATCATTGACACAAACAAATATGGAACTAGAAATCAGTCATGTCATATTGATATATATATAAAGAGGGGATTTTACAACCTACTCCTTAAAATTGTAGACCTACTTCTACGGGTTCAATTGAGCGGGTCTCCAATCATTTATCCGTAAATTCAGCTTGAAGAGGTGAAAGGTTCAGACTCTCTCTCACAACTATGCAATATTCTCTACTATCAACTCCTAGTCTATTCTAGCTCTGTCTCACTCATTGATTCAATGGAATGAAGAGGGATTTATAGGAGTGGGGGATGAGCTTTGGGATCCACATATGGTGGGAGAAAGGTCTATCCCTTTGTTAAGTTGCAATTTTGTAGAAACTAGAAGGTCAAAGGGAGAAACTCGACCTCATCCAGTTGAACAAACATCCATGACTTTGCCCATGAAGCTATTACATCATGGAAGCTTTATTTCCATATTAAAAAAAATTTCAAAAGTAGCTCGGCTTGGGTTCTCTTCAGAGACAAAGAGACCACGACGTTGGGCCTAGTGTAAATCTGGCCATCGGCGTGAGGGCACAACTACACAACCATGTTGACCCAAAAGTATATGTTTTAAAGGGTCAACTTTTGGAATGGTCAATAGAGATTATGTTCTAGACATGTTAAGGGATACAGTGACATTCATAATGATGTGTGACAGTACACAGGGGTCATGTTGATAGTCCTCTAGTATTCAAGATGGGGAATGCAGGGATGGTGACAGAATACTGTGTAACACCTATACTAAATCAATCTGTGGAATTGTCTCCTAAAGAAATCTCTCCCCCACATGAAGATCCAACCACGAATTACACTTTGAATGATGTGATTGACAGAATTTGGAGACTGAATATTTATTCAACACCAATTCAGTCAAATGAGTAGCATGTACCATCTCAGAAAGGTCCTCCAAAATGGATGACAAAGACACTTGAAAAAGTTTGTCCTTATGAGGTTGGAAATACAAGAACAAGAATTTCCACCAAGAGAAAAGGATGTGATGTAAATTATTTTGATTCGCCTGTTGATAGGGATGTTTATTATAATTGTGAACTGAATTTGTCTACATATTTTGAACCAACTTCCTTCAAATAAGTTTCTTCTCATGATGAATGGAATGGATTGATGTAGAAGGAATATGATGCATTGATAAATAATGGCATGTGGAAGCTTGTTGATCCACCATTGGGAAACAAATCAATTGGTTTCAAGTGGGTTTACAAGAACAAGTAAAAAGCTGATGGCTCGCGTGACAAGCACAAATTTAGGCTTGTGGCAAAAGTTTTTGCACAATAATAAGGGATCGATTATGAGGAGATATTTTCCCCCACAACAAAATGGGCTACAATCTAGACACTATTTTCCTAGGCAGCTCATAATGATTGGAAACTCCATCAGATGGATGTAAAAATGTCTTTCTTGAATGGAGATCTAAAGGAGAATGTTTTTATGTCCCATCCAAAAGGATTTGTTGTGAAGGGCCAATAACACAAAGTATGAAAGATTATAAAATCCTTGTATGGCCTTAACCATGCACCGTGACCCTGGTATGAGAAGTTAACTGAGCATCTCTTGAAACTTAACTTCAAACATTATGATCTTGATGATGCAACCTTGTTTGTCAAGACAATTGGAAAAAAAATTGTATATTTTGTGGTGTATGTATATGATATTTTTATTACAAGGATAAATGAGAGCTATATTGCATGCATAAAGAAGGAATTGAGGAAAGGTTTTTAAATGACTAATTTGGTCTATGTTCACTACTATCTTGGTATCAAAGTAACTCAACATCCTAAGTTTATATTTCTCTCTCAGAAGAAGTACATTGGAGATATATTGAACAGGTTTGGCATGGATGAGTGCAATCCTTTGACCACTCCAATGGAACAAAAATTTAAGCCCACATCCATTGAAGGAAAATAATTTTAGGATGCAAAAAAGTATTAAAAGCTTGTAGTAAGTCTCAACTACTTGACTACTACCAAACTGAACATCTCATTTTTTGTTGGAATCCTTTCCAAGTTTATGAAAAATCCTTTTGAGGGACACTGGTCTGCTGCAAAAAGGGTTCTAAAGTAATTGAAAGGGACTCACAACTTTGGACTCAAGTATACATAGGTGGGCAACATCAGATTGATTAATATACTCCCATTCATACTTTGATGGAGACAAAGAAACTCAGGTATCTACTTCAGGTTATACTATGAGTCTTGGATCAGTAGTTGTCTCCTAGAGACCACACAAAAAATTAGTTCTATCATATTCCAAAACAAAGGCGGAATATTTGGCAATAGTTGAAGAAACAAAGGAAATTGTGTGCCTCAGAAATTTCCTGGAATATTTGCAAATGAAACATTTTCATTCAACTCCACTCATGATCGACAACACTTCTACAATAAATTTGGCCAAGAACCCAAAGTTCCATGATTGAACGAAGCACGTCAATACAAAATACCATCTAATTCGACATCTTGTTGAGGCCAAGACAATCCATCTACACCATTGCTTCACAAATGAGTAGATTGCAGACATATTCACCAAAGATCTTGGAAGAGAAAAGTTTGAAATATTCATAATGATGCTTGGACTCACCAACATCCCTTCAGATTAAGGTGGGGTATTTTGACACCAAATCCTAGGGTTTGGGTGAAATTTAATAAAAAATTGTAAATACAGAATAAGGAAGTTGAAGAGACAATGGGAGATGAGTCCCAAGAGTCTCACCTCCATGTATATATTTGTATGCACCCTTGAATGGAAATATAATTCATTTTTGTGGAGTTACCTCCTTGCTTGACACAAAGTTTGTTTCAATGTTTTTTATGTAACCCTTTGCAACCTTCACTTGACCATTGAAATTTTTAAGTAGAAATTTTTTTCCCTTCAATCCTATATTTTAAGGTATTAATTGTGGTTGACCCCGCCGATAAACGAATTCTTGTAAGATTCCACATAATAAGAAGATAATATTAAACAATCATATAACTTACCTATGTTATTGAGTCATAAATCAGGTCATGAATATGTTTTCCTGAAGTCAATGGAGTTTGTTTTTATGAAGCTTGACTAGGACTTAGGGAACTCTACTAAAAATTAAATAGTTTGCATGAATACCATGAAATTAGAATATGAAGAGTTAAGCTACAAAAAAAAAGGTTTCATTAATTACACATCCTAGAACAATACAATCATGTTCATATTGGCATTGTGCTTTTAAAATCCCAATCTCTAAAAATGGCATAGGTTAGAAATTAAATAATCTACACATGAAATTCTCACATTGTTAGATGGTTTTGGATCAACTCGACCATTTAATTTTCCCACAAGAGTGATATCTTTCCATTCCATTAATTCTTCAATAATTTCTCTTAGTCTTCCTTGTTCCTTGTATTTTTCTCTCAAATTTTCTTCTATATTATGCAATTTATTCTTATAAGCACGCTATTTTTTTAATAATTCAGTTGGAGTGACTTGAAAGCCAACCCCGCATGCATAACCCCTCCTCCCAGGCCCCAAAACTGCAAGAGATGCTAAACCATTTTCTACCGATTCAATTCTTTTATAAAAATTTCAACATTTCAACAATTCAAGTAAGAAACATCATTAAAATTTAAATAAAAATACTAAAAATATATAGAAATAGGCCATGCATTGTGGATGGTTCCACATCTATATGATATTATTTTTTCTCTCTAACCAAAATTATTATGTGACCAAAGTCATGGAAGGTGTGTGCACCTTAAAAATAGGATAATGAAGACATTATCTGTTCAACCTAACCTTTATGGTAATGTTGAGGCCATATAAAGTAGTCTGGTAGGTTATTTGTTTTAGAAAGAGCCAATCCAAAGCATGATTTGAAATGAATAGTGAGGCTTAGTAGCTCCAGATGCATGTATGTAGCTTCCATTCTTATTTATATATATTTTACCAATAAACTCCAAGGAAACCACAATTGTGGGGGAGAACGTGAGGCACTCCTTCTCAATAATAAGTTATGTAGTGGGGCAATAAAGTCATTACAAATCATGGGATAGTAGTGAATATGCTTCAAATTATAAATATTTTGGAAAATACATTGATTGCAAGATACATTTTAGATACAACCAAAAGGAAATGTTAGGGACTGTGTTAAAAGAACATACTTAACAATCTAATAGGTAGGAGGACATAAATAATTTGAAACATTGATGATGGAAATGATTATTGAAATTACCTATTGCATGGACCAAGTTGTTGGAGATGATCTTCACCTTAGTGAAGATGATTTTGTATTCAAAAGGCCTTAGAGAAAAATGATCCAATTCTTGTAGAAAAGGATTATGTATTCCTCTCTATATGATATGTTAATTAGGACCATGGAATCTTAAACTACCAACTTGAAACTCTAAGTGGAGTTCCGCCCTTAGATAAATTCCTTGAATGAATTTGGTGTTATTCCATCACTTCTCTAGTGTTTTATGGATCATTGGTTTCTCTATAAGCTTAGGCTTTCATTTGTAGCTCATGGTGTCAGTCCATCTGGAGAGCTCAAATATACTCACTCAATGCGACTTGTTTTTGTTATCAACAATAACATCATCCATGGATGTCAATAAAGAGGGAGCACACAATATTGGCAATGATTGTTCTAGGTATTTGTTTAGAGTACCTTGAAAGGCCTTTTTCATGAGCAATTTAGTCAAAGATAAACACTGTAAAATTTTACAATACTGAACAATTCCTCCAAACTCTTAAAGTAGAGTTTACTTATCACATGATCTAATTTTTTAGGTTCAATAATACACAAGCATAAACAAGTGAGAACAGAACAATTTAGTTTCTCAAAAAAATAACCAAAGCCACATTTGTTATTCGATAAAAGAATTTAGTACATAGGTAATCCTAGGCCAACCCCCTAAAAATAGCCATAAAACCTTCCTCTTTTGCATCTCCTTAACCATAAGGGTCTAGTTGAAAAACACATAGTTCCTTTAAATATTTGTAGGTTGAGGCAACTACTTAAAGTCCTTAAACTTCAATATAATCCAACATTTTCAATTGTTTACAATAATAAGTTAATTATGCACACTCCTCATCTTAGAGTTGGGAGGAGAGGGAGAATACTTGATTGATGCCAACCTTGTAAATGAAAAACCTTTCTTACTCATTGGTTGGACTTTCCACCACTAGTTGTAGAAGTATATATGCCATGAATCAAGGATTTTATCTTAGCATGAGTTATCGACACTTGAACATACTTGCCATGGATCTAATGAAAAAAATATGGATAGGCTCTTTGAATATTAGGATTTTTATCATACTTTACTTAATCTATAGGTGGTAGGGATTCAAATGGTTCCATTTATTGGGAAATGTCACCCAAAAATTCAACTCTTGAAGAATCAATTCTACACTAAATTACACCTACCTTCTTATTTTTAAGATCTTAGTGAGCTTTCACCTATTACCATTAAATTCAATGCCCTTTATCACCTCAAATGGTGGAATAGAAGGTGTTGAAATAGGAGGTAAACTCCATTTCCATTCACCTTTGTCATGACTTCTATATAAACTTACAATTTGTACCCCTCCTTCAACTCAACGTGAAATTTTGTTTTCTTCCACTTCCTTTACATACCCTCCATTCAAGGGAATCCTCATAGGAAGATCATGTGGTTGAAATATTACGACAAAAAATGGGGAACACCATCTATTTATAGGGTTAATAACAATGTTTTCCCCTATAACCCTTAAAACCTTCTCAACACATAAATGAAATGACAAATTGATAACTAGACCCAAAGATAGATCTCAACGTTCAAGGCCAAACCCAAATAGAAAGAATGAAACCATGGGTTAAGCATTGACATTGAGTTTTGGTAAAATCAAGGACCTCCTTTCAAGATCATGAACTTATTTTTAACATTATAAAATGGAAATTTTAAAACCCACATTAAAAAGGGGAAATTTGCACCTTATCCTTTGAAAAATTTGTCGAAGACGAATCTATCTAATGGATTATCTTGGATATGTTGGGTCGTGGATTTCTAGAGTACCCAATCAATACTTTTGAGCCCAAATCCATGGTTCCAACTAAAATTTAGTCCTATTGAATATGCAACTTGACAAATCCTTCTAATAGAAGAAATTTTCCCTTCCTTTTGATTGATTTACAACAAACCTTAGTGCCTCTCCTTTCTTATCTTCCTCTTCCATTACCCAAAAAAAAAATCATTAATCATATATGATAAACACTTTATATAAATAATAATTGCAATAATTTTCCTCTAATTTATGGAGTACCTTTACTCCTCAACCATGAAATTTCCATTTTATCACCCATTACACTCTAAGATGGTTACAAATGTCTGCTCAAAACACACCTTACAATTCTTGGCTTATGTATCTAATTAATGAATTCAGTTGTTGGGAGGGGGAGTGGGTCAAATATTATTGTTATTTTAATTTTGGGATGGAATGAAGGGTACAGGGTTGAATTATGGTGCATTCATTTGAAATCGACCATCAACTTGTGATTCTACATGTATTACAGCGCCTTGATTTGAAATCAGCCATGAACTTGTGATTTTATATGTGCCCAAGATATGACTATGAGGTAGGTTTTTTCTTATTCGGAAATGAAATAATCAGAATCCATTGAAGTGGATCCCTAAACGAAGGTAGAAGTCTTTGTATTTGATCAAGTGACATTTTAGTGGATTTACCATTGACCTACTGGCTTAACATGCTATAAAATGGATTTTCGAGCTAGTGAAAGAGATTGAGGACCACAAGAAAAGGATCGATATGTTTGAAGGTCCATAAAACAAATATATGATGCATTTGTAATTTTGCAGGAAGTGGTCCATAGCAGAAAATATATATTTTTAGCATTTGGATAAAATTTGGTCGAGTCAAGGGATTCGAGGCTGATGAGGGGTATTCAACAAGTAAAACAATCCTATGTGTTAAGAATTGTTTTAAGTAGGTTTTTACTTTACAAATGATTTTGATGAAACAAACAAGTGACTACATTGCTATAGCACGAAAAAAAATTGTAGCTACACTGAGACTGAAAGAGGATTTCTTTGATTTCATGGGAGCCTCCTTTGGAGCATCCATTCAACATCAATAATAGGATATTCCTCCACCTTGGCAACCATTTAGGACTCCTGGCCTACAAACCTCTCTATCATGCATCATATGAATTTTTTGGATCAGAAAACCTACGAGGATCTATTTCCCATTTTGAAAGTGTCTGTGAGTCTCCCTCAAAGAGTGAAAGCTCATGGGAAACATGGCCTACTGAGTACACATGCATGGAGGTGGTAGCAGAACATTATTGTTACAAGAAGGAAATTGGGAGGAAGAAACATATGGATAGAGTGAATGACTAGAGAATACAGTGGTACATAGAGTAGCCAATTCATACCAGATCCTTCTTTGAGATGTAGCATGGGGAGGGCTTGATGTAATTGGAGAGAGAATGCATGAAAAATAAGAGGAATTTATAGAATATATGAAAGGGAGCTTTAGATGATCCTTGAAGGTACATGAGGTATTCAACACGGAAGAAGCATCAAAACTTTTAGGGTGGGTGAACCATGTGTTTTAGCACTGTGCCCATGATTGGGATAGGGAATCCCTCGTGAAGGAATTTGATTGTTTTCGGAGGATATTTCATGGAAGTGATGACTCCAGGGTAAGAAAAAGTAATTTTGGAGTCAATACAATTATTGGAAAATCTGAAGACTAGAGCTATTGATGATGTTGTAGTTTGTAAAGTGACACAAAATTTATTTCAAGGTTTAGCTTCTCCCGAGTCCCAACACATGGTAAATTTTTTTGTTATATAAATTCTTTTGATGCACAATATCCAGTTGGAAAGCCTGCTTTGACATCTAACTTGTCTATTTTTTTCCTTGAATTTTGGATTCATCATTCCGTTATGTCCCTATATTACTAGTAGATCCCCTTATTGTTGTTAGTGTAACCCCCTTATTGTTATTATTGTACCCTTGTAACCCCCATTTTGTTATTATTGTGCCCTTAAATTATTATTGTTAGGTCGGCTAGGATTACATTGTGGCCCACTAGGATTACATTATGGCCCCATGGACTCCTATATATAGATAGGAGGTTTTGTAAATTGTATCATCCAAGAATTGTTAATTTATGTGGTTGCCCCCTCGAAGTGGCTTATCTCTAAGGCGTTGATCTCTCTTTTCTTCTATTTTTGGAGCTGGTTACACAACATTTGGTATCAAAGCTTTGGATTCTAGGGTTTCGCTGCTCCAAACAAGTCATCGTGGCATTTTCGCTATAATTTGTTTTCTACAAAGTTTCAGAAGCTGAAATTTTTAGGGTGCGAAGCCAAAATCCTAAGGAATATTTTCTAAAAATTTCAGAGCTTGTTTCACAATATTTTCGGAGATATAATCGGTGGAAGTTAGGTCTTTTTTCAGGCTCCTAAACAAGTCATCATGGAATTTGCACTATAACATTTTTTCTACGAAGGTTCAGAATCTGAAATTCGTATGGTGTGAAGCTGAAATCCTAAGGAAATTCGGAAAAAGATTTCAGAGCTTGGTTCGCAATATTTTTGGAGATATGATCTGTGGAAGGTAGTGTTTTTTCAGGCTCCTGAATTTCATCTCAAAGAGGTGATCGTGGGAAAAGTTCAATAATTCTCTCTCTGGGCATCGGATTTGAGTGCCGTAAAAAGTGGTCACAAGTAAACGGACATTAGTTTCTTGGCTATCAATTTCAGAGATAGAGGACGAAACAGCGACACATGGAAAGTCGTACAAGTTCTCTCTACTGAACCAGTCTAGAATTAGGTCATTGTGGGATATTGGACACAACTTTGTCTTGGAAATTCCAAATCAGGTCAGACCTGTGGTATTCAAAATATAATTAAGGGGCCTACGTTGATACTGAAATTCAAATATTGAAGTGATGCAATCATATATATCATCCAATTTCAATATCGAGCTCCTCAAAAGCAAGAAAAAGGTGTGTATATTTTTCTTTCCAAATTGCATAAGTCTTCTTTGAAGAATCAATTTGAATTGATTCCAAGGGAATATTGTAGAATATATAGTATTATTGGGTTCTAAAATATTCCCCATAAAAATAATTCAACACCCATTAAGCCTTCAGAAGGCTCTACTATGACTCATGAAGATGAAGAATTGCAACATGATCTATCAAAATTACAAGAGCAAGTGCAACAAATTTCACTCTCGCAAAGAGCAACAAAAAATTAAATGGAAGTTTTGAAGAAAGGCATGGAAGCTAAGATGGATGGCATGGAAGTGGGCATGGAAGCTAAGATGGATGACATGAAAGACAACATGGAAAACATGAAGAATGATCTAAAAGCATACATGGAAGGCTTCATGTTAAAACAAGAAATGATTCCTAATGGCGAAAATATAGTAGAAGAGCCTCATGATGAGAATAAAATAAATGTTAATCGTGATTTCATAAACTCTAATTTTGGCGGGAAGAACCACCATATTCCAAAAATGGATATGAGGAAGTTTGATGGAAAGGATCCTGTAACATGGATACTACAGATGGAGCAATATTTTGATCTCCATAACGTGCAAAACACACAAAAGGTACGCATTGCAACTTTACATTTAGAACAAATACATTTGTATGGTATCGATGGCTTTGCTCCCGTAAAAAAATTGGCACTTGGTCAATTTTTACGGAGGAAATGATAGCACATTATGAGGATACAAAGAGAAACACCTTCTTTAGCCAATTGATAAATCTCAAACAAAAGGGTTTAGTGGGGAAGCACATTGAGGACTTCCAAAAATTGAATATAAGGGTAACTGATATTCCAGAGGAACACAAGATTGATCTCTTCATAGGCACTTTAAAGGATAACATCCAACATGAAGTTCGCGTTTTGGAACCTGATTCATTGGAGAAGGCATTCAGGTTGGAAAAAAAAGTTGAATGTAAAATTATGGCGACAAGGAAGCCTACCACTCAATTCTATAAAGAAGGAAGTGTTGCTACGCCTAGATTTCCACAACCTACAAGGTTGACACCACAACAATTGGAAGAAAAAAGAGCAAAAAGGGCTTTGCTACAGTTGTGATAGCAAATACACTAAAGGTCATAAGTGTGCTGAGAAGAAATTATTTTACATAGATTGTGAAGAGGAAGAAGAAAATGAACAAGAAGAGGATATACACCAGGAACCAACCCTAGAAGAGGAAGAAATGAATCCGACCATATTTTGTAATGCACTGGCAGGAATTACCACTCCTCAAACTCTCAAGATAGAAGGACATATCAAGAAGAAAAGGGTAATAGTATTGATTGATTCAGGTAGCACCCATAATTTTATTCATTGTAAGGTAGCCAAGGAATTAAATTGTTTCCTATACCCAGCACCAAAATTTCAAGTGATGGTTGCAAATGGAGGAACTATAAATTTCTCTGGAAAATGCCATAATATTAAGCTAACCATGGGGGAATATGTATTGACTAGTCCAATGCTTTCCATTCCTATGGAGGTGCTGATGTTGTACTAGGAGTACAATGGTTACAATCTTTGGGGACGGTAGCTTTTAATTTTCAAGAACTTTTCTTGAAATTTTTTTCAGAAGGAAAGGAAGTCGAATTACTAGGTATTGCAGGGAAGCCAGGAAGGATAATAAGCTCTAATGTCATGACAAAGCTTCTAAAGAAAGAACAACGAGGTGTAATTGCACAATTATGCTCACTAGAAGTTCCAACATCAAAATCATCTATTTCAGCAGATCTCCAACAAGTCTTGGACAATCATTCCAAGGTGTTTGAAACTCCCAAAGGACTCCCACCTATTCATGATCATGATCATGCTATTCATTTGATCCCAGGAAGTGTTCCTCCAAACATCAGGCCTTATAGATATCCTTACTTCCAAAAGAGCGAAATTGAACGTATGATTGCAGAAATGTTAGAGGCGGGTATAATTCAACCTAGTCAAAGTTTTTTCTCTGCTCCTGTAGTATTGGTACAAAAGAAGGATGGATCATGGCGAATGTGTCTGGATTATAGGGAGCTCAATAAGCTCACCATTAAAGATAAATTTCCCATTCCTGTGATTGATGAATTATTGGATGAATTACATGGAGCAATTTATTTTACCAAGTTGGATCTTCGTTCAGGATATCATCAAATTAGAATGAAGACCGAAGATATTCCAAAAACAGCATTTCAAACTCATGAAGGTCATTATGAATTTTTGGTCATGCCTTTTGGCCTTACCAATGCACCTTCTACATTTCAAGGGTTGATGAATTCCATTTTCAAACCCTTCCTTATAAAATTTGTGCTAGTATTTTTTGATGATATACTAATCTACAACAGGTCTTGGAAGGATCATGTTGAACATGTTGACAAGTTTCTCAAACTATTGCAGGAGTGTTGAAAATGCAACAAGATGATGGAGCTTAGTGAAAAGGAGTCGCCTTCACTAAGTGGGCCCGCAGGCTATTTTTGGCGCAAAGTTTATTTTTAGACTATGTCTTTTTTTAGACATACGGATCATGGTCTATGAGTTGTAGGATTCTATTTATGGATGATTGGTCAATTTGGTAAAAATATATGGACCTCTATTTTTAGACATTGGGAAGAATCTATTTTTAGACTGCCAGTCTAAAAATAGATCAGTCAAATATTATTAGCTCTTAATAATATTTGGACTATATACATTATCTTATCCTCTTGGAGCACTTCAGTTCGAGCTACGGATGTGGCATATGCAGCTGACAGAAGGAATTACGCTATTCCTAGGGGTTAGTTGAGCTATTGCATGGTTGAATTCAGTTAGAACTCATGTGGCAGAGTTTGGTGGAGTTGATGAGACAATTGATGGAGTTGTGTTCGGTTTAACTTATTTGAACTAGTTGTATTTAGTCTAACTGAAAAATACACTAGTTATGGGTGGTGTGAATTAATTATTAATTAATTCACTAATTATTAACTCATAAATAAACTAAATAACACATCAGTTAACTCATTGCATGGACAATTCAGTGGAGACCAGTGTTAGAGGTGGGTGAAAGGGTGAGTCTACTATCAGTTGTGACTATAACTGTGCATGAGATTTGCCCACACATTGATTGAGATTGCCAATGATAATTGTGCAGTACAATACAGTTGGATTTGAACTTGGATCTCATCATTATTCATCTTGGATTGCGCAGTAGAGGCAGGCAGACAGTGGAGGAGATTTGAACCCGTGACTTGTTCAGATCTGAGCTAGTTTGTGTGTAACTATTGGAGATAGTACTGAGTACTTGTGAGGAGTATTGTACTATTTATTGTTACATGTTCTCTATCATTATAATATACAGATATTTGGGGGTTTTCAGCTATACGCTTTCCCCATTACATATTGTGTTATATGTGTGCTTGATTATGTTTTAATGTGCGCATGCGACTGCTTCTATTTCCGCAAATTGATGATCAATTGTAGAACAGGTTATGTATTATGAATGAGGCTCAAATAGTGTGTAATCAGGATAATATCGGTGAATAATTCAGCCATTATTCAAATTTCTACATGGTATCAGAATGAAAATTGATCATCAGATCTATTACAGTGATTACATTGTATTTCGATAGATAGAGTCTGTAAGCGGGCCAGCTAGCCTCTGGATCCATCCTTTCTTTGAAAGGTGGTATATCCAGTAAATGCCCCTACAGTCAATCTCTGTGCTAGAAATACATTGTTCTCACAGATCAAGAGCGGTTGAGTTTTGAGCTGGTGGAATTCGAATTTGCAGTAGTGTTTTCTTGGTGTCGAAGTCAAAATGTCTTTCAACGAATTGCGATTGGAGTATGCTCTTGAGGGAAGCTCGAATTATGTTGCATGGAAGGACAGGATGGAGGCAGTGCTAGATGATAATGGGTTGTTGGAGTTCATAGAGAAATAAATTCCAAAGTCTGCTGATGTTGCTCAAGTTGAGGCTTGGCAAAAGAAGACAACAAAATGTCGAAGGATTTTGTTGGAGGGCATGAAGGATCACAAAGTATCCAGCCTGCATGGAAAAGCTTCTCCATACTTGATGTGGAAAGAATTGACAGATTTATTCCAAAGCAAGAGCGACCAGAGGAAGTTGGCCCTTAAGGATAAACTCAGAAACATAAATATGGAGAGAGGCGACAGTATACCCAAGTACCTCACGAAGTTCACCCAATGCAGGGATGAACTGGGAGGTGTGGGGGTGACTGTAGATGAAGAGGACTTGGTGGACTTGGCTCTCCTTGGTCTTCCAAAGAGTTGGCATTCCTATCAGGACTCTGTCAATGGTCGGGAGAAATTTCCAGGATGAGAGCAACTTTGGTCGGATCTTATGCAAGAGGAGACAAGGCGGAGTACCAGGGATGGACCTTCATCAAAGGCATCTGATGAAGAAAATTGCGCTTTGGCTGCCAAAGAAAAGAAGGGGAAGAGCAAGAAATCTTCTCAATCCAGTGCGAAAGGCAAGAAGCAGCAAGACATGTCCAAGGTGAAGTGCTTTCACTGTCACCAACACGGACATTATGCCACAAATTGTCCGCAGAAGAAGAAAAATAAGTATGCTGCTGGATCTGCAGCGGGAGAGGCCTTAGCCTCGCAGTTTGAGCTGGATTTTTCGCTGATCGCATGCTTGGTCTCAAGTGTGATGGGATCAGTGTGGTTCTTGGAAAGTGGTGCATCTTTCCACATGACAGGAGATCGAGATTTGTTTTCCGATCTGGATGAGAAAGATCTTGGAGTGCACATTGAGATGGGCGATTATGGTAGATACAGTGTGACCAGTATTGGTACCATTTCCTTTGAGAGGGAGTCTAGTAAAGCCTTCGTATTGAAGGATGTGATGCATGTTCCAGGATTGAAGAAGAATCTTATCTCTGCGGAGATGTTAGAAGACAAGGGATATGATGTTGTCTTTAGCGAGGGAAAGGCTTTCCTGCGCAGTAAGACAACTAGAGAAACCCGAAGGATAGGGGTTCGAGTCAAGAACCTTTATCAATTGCAAGTAGATATATGCGTAGAAATGGCATGCAAGGCGGAAGGAGTGGTGAGCCGAGATGATGGCGAGTTGTGGCACTGGAGATTGGGTCACCTTCACCATGGAGCTTTGAAGATACTGTAGCAGATTTCTACTGGGCTTCCTAAGGGTACTCTTGCGCAGTCAGATCAGTGCAAGGGATGTACCTTAGGAAAATTTGTGAAAGCCACCTTTCACGAGAAGGATAGTCACGCCACGACGATCCTTGAGAGAATTCACACAGACGTGTGTGGACCTTTCTCAGTAGCTTCGACAGCAAAGCACATGTACTATGTGATCTTTGTTGATGATTTTTCTCGGAAGTGCTGGATCTTCTTCATGCAGAAGAAGAGCGAGACATACTCAAAGTTCTGTGAGTTCAAGGCGCTGGTTGAGAAGGAATCGGGGAAGCATGTGAAGGCTCTCAGGAGCGACAATGGTGGTGAATTCATCTCTGGCGAATTCAAGGACTTTTGCAGCGCAGAAGGAATTCGAAGAGAGCTCATAGCACCTCATAACCCACAGCAGAACGGGGTTGTTGAGTGGAAGAACAGAACGATCGTGGGTGCTGCACGGGCGATGTTGCATGATCAGGGCCTTCCCATACACTTGTGGGCTGAGGCATGCAATACTGCAGTATATGTGCAGAACCGTTGTCCTCACAGGATACTTGGCATGAGTACACCCGAGGAGGCGTTTTCTGGTAAGAGGTCTGATATTTCCCATTTGAGGATTTTTGGCTCACCTGTTTACATTCATGTGACTAAGGACGCTAGGAAGAAGCTGGAGCCGACTACAGAGTTTGGGATATTTGTGGGGTACACTAATACACCCCACAACTATCGTGTGTATTTTCCAGACAGTCGCAAGACTGTTGTGTGACGGGATATCAAATTTCATGAGGAGAAAGCCATGAAGTGTTCGCTTGAGAGGGAGCCACACTTGCATGCAGATGAGGAACTATTAGTTCCTAAGGATGAGTCTCTGGATGTGGATCAGCCACAAGAGGAGGTTCATGGAGTGGAAGAGACCACTCATGCAGCGCCAACCATCAGAGGGCGGAAGCGCACTATAGAAGCTGAGCGACTGGCTCAAGATGCAGAGAAGGTTGTAGGAGCACCTACATCACAGTGCAGACAGAGACAATCACCTGACCGGTATACTGGATACATGGCTCTTATGAGCAAGTGTATCGTGACAGAGCCATCCTCTTTCGAGGAAGTTGTGGAGGACCCCGCATGGGTAGATGCCATGGTGGAAGAGTATGATTCGATTGTCAGAAACAGTGCATGGGAGATTGTCCCAAGGCCGGAAGGGAAATCACTGGTGGGTTCGAGATGGATCTACAAAGTGAAGCAGGCAGCTGACGAGAGTGTGGAGAAGTACAAGGCAAGATTTGTTGCCCGAGGCTTTTCACAGATTGAGGGGATCGATTATGAGGAGACCTTTGCACCTGTCGCAAGGTATTCTTCCATACGGACGATTCTTGCTCTCTTAGCGCAGATGGGGTGGCACATTCATCAGATGGATGTGAAGACTGCATTCCTCAATGGGGTGATTGAGGAGGAGGTGTACATAGAGCAGCCTGAAGGTTTCGAGATCTTCAGCAGCGAGTCGCATGTGTGCAGGCTCAAGAGAGCGCTATATGGGTTGAAACAAGCACCTCGTGCTTGGTACACACGGATAGACAGTTATTTCACCGGACTTGGATTCTCCAAGAGTGAGGCGGATCCTAACCTATACCAGATTTTGGTGGAGGGTAAGTTGCTGATCATTGTACTTTATGTAGATGATTTGATTTTGACAGGTGATGAGCTGTTGATACTTTCATGCAAGGAGGATCTTGCAAGAGAGTTTGAGATGAAGGACTTGGGCCTCCTTCATTATTTCCTGGGATTGGAAATTTGGCAGCGCAGTGATGGACTCTTTGTTTCTCAGGGTAAGTATGCCCGGGAGATACTGGAGAAGTTCAACATGCATGGCTGCAAGCCTGTTGATACTCCTCTTCCTGGAGGTTGGAGGAAGGAGGATGCTACTTCAGCGGAGGTAGTGGATGCCACTGTTTATCGACAGTTGGTGGGGTCGCTTATGTATATGGTCAATACACGACCCGATATATGCTATGCTATTAACCAGCTTTCACAAGCTATGGTTAAGCCAACCAAGCTCTTTTGGAAGGCAGGAAAGCATGTATTTCATTATCTCAGAGGCACATCGGGATATGGATTGTGGTACAGACAGGAGGATGAGGTGAAGCTATGTGGCTTTACGGATGCAGATTGGGCAGGGAGCCCAACGGACAGAAAGAGCACATCTGGAGGGATCTTCAGTATCGGGTCGACAGCAGTTTCTTGGTACAGCAGGAAGTAGAGATCCATGGCACTTAGTTCAGCAAAGGCCAAGTACATGGCCGCAAGCTTGGCTACATGTGAGGCTATATGGATGAGGAAGATCCTGGTCGGGTTGTTCGGGTCACACTTGGAGCCTACTGTGATTTATTGTGATAACCAGAGTTGCACTAAACTCTCAGCTAATCTAGTATTTCATGATAGATCCAAACACATCGACATCAGGTACCATCATATCAGAGATTGTGTGAAGCGGAGTATCATGTTACTTTCATACATTCCCACGGAGGATCAGGATGCTGATATCTTGACGAAGGCGCTCACCAGGAGCAAATTCGAATACCACAAAGGCAGGATAGGGGTTGCAGATAATCCATATCTTGTTGAGAGGGAGTGTTGAAAATTCAACAAGATGATGGAGCTTAGTGAAATGAAGTCGCCTTCACTAAGTGGGCCCGCAGGCTATTTTTGGCGCAAAGTCTATTTTTAGACTATGTCTATTTTTAGACATATGGATCATGGTCTATGAGTTGCAGGATGCTATTTATGGATGGTTGGTCAAGCTGGTGTGCTAGGATAATCTTATATTTTTAGACATTAAGTGTTTGTCATTTAGACCTAGCGCCTAAACCCAGATCAGTCAAATATTATTAGCTCTTAATAATATTTGGACTATATACATTATCTTATCCTCTTGGAGCACTTCAGTTCGAGCTACGGATGTGGCATATGCAGCTGACAGAAGGAATTACGCTATTCCTAGGGGTTAGTTGAGCTATTGCATGGTTGAATTCAGTTAGAACTCATGTGGCAGAGTTTGGTGGAGTTGATGAGACAATTGATGGAGTTGTGTTCGGTTTAACTTATTTGAACTAGTTGTATTTAGTCTAACTGAAAAATACACTAGTTATGGGTGGTGTGAATTAATTATTAATTAATTCACTAATTATTAACTCATAAATAAACTAAATAACACATCAGTTAACTCATTGCATGGACAATTCAGTGGAGACCAGTGTTAGAGGTGGGTGAAAGGGTGAGTCTACTATCAGTTGTGACTATAACTGTGCATGAGATTTGCCCACACATTGATTGAGATTGCCAATGATAATTGTGCAGTACAATACAGTTGGATTTGAACTTGGATCTCATCATTATTCATCTTGGATTGCGCAGTAGAGGCAGGCAGACAGTGGAGGAGATTTGAACCCGTGACTTGTTCAGATCTGAGCTAGTTTGTGTGTAACTATTGGAGATAGTACTGAGTACTTGTGAGGAGTATTGTACTATGTATTGTTACATGTTCTCTATCATTATAATATATATATAGTTAAATAGCTATACACTTTCCTCAACATATCACGTGTATACTTTGTTTGGAATTATGTTTTAATGTGCGCATGCGATCAAGTTTCTATTTCCGCAAATCGATGATCAATTGTAGGAAGAGGTTATGTAGTGGTAATGGTTTTGAAGGAAGGTGTAATCAAAGATAATCTCATGAATATCTGTTTATTATTCCTAAAATTTCACAAGGAGAAACAATTATATGCAAAAACATCCAAATGTTTCTTTGGAGTACAAGAGGTGGAAAATCTGGGTCATATTGTATCTCACGAGGGTGTTAAAGTAGACCCTAACAAAATTAAAGCCATTAAGGAATGGAAAGTCCCCACAACCATAAAGCAGTTGCGAGGATTTCTCGGGTTAACAGGGTATTATCACAAGTTTGTTAAGAATTATGGGAGAATAGCAGCACCTCTAACAACATTATTGAAGAAAGATGCATTTTCATGGACTTCTGAAGCAACTAAGGCCTTTGAACGTCTTAAAGAGGCAATGTGCCTAGCACCGGTCTTAGCTACACCAGACTTCACAAAAACCTTTATTGTGGAATGTGATGCCTCAGGAAATGGAATTGGTGCAGTTTTAATGCAGGAAGGAAGACCCATTGCTTTTGAAAGTCGTCCAATCTAAGGAAAGTATTTACAGAAACCTATTTATGAGAAGGAAATGTTAGCAATACTGCATGCACTAAAGAAATGGCGAACTTACCTAATGGGAAGACACTTCAAGGTAAAAACTGATCATGATAGTCTTAAACACTTTTTGGAACAAAGAATATCTTTAGAAGAGCAGCAAAAATGGGTCACAAAGATGTTGGGTTATGACTTTGAAATAATCTACAAAAAAGGAAAGCTTAATGTTGTTGAAGATGCACTCTCAAGAAAGAATGAAGAGGTGGAAGCATTGCTTTGTGCCATTTCTATTATCCAACCAGATTGGATAACCGAAGCAAGAGATGAATGGAAGAAGGACAAAGATGTATGGACACTCATTCAAAAGTTGCAGCAAGATCCTAGTACATCTGATACATTTAGTTGGAAAAATGATTCCTTATGGTACAAAGATCATTTATATCTTTGTAAGAATTCCCAACTAAAACAAAAGATTCTTCTGGAATTGCACACTTCTCCTTTAGGAGGACACTCAGGATTTTTAAAAACTTACCACAGGATGAAGAAAGAATTTTTTTGGGATGGCCTTAAATCTGATATTCAAAAGTTTGTGGCGGAATGTTTGGTTTGCCAGCAGAATAAAGTGGAGACAATTAAGACCTCGGGACTTCTACAACCTTTATCCATTCCAAGTCAACGTTGGGAGGAGATTTCAATGGATTTTATCACAGGTTTACCTAAGTCCGAAGAAAGAGTGTCATCATGGTGGTAGTTGATAGACTTACCAAGTATGCACACTTTTGTGCATTATCTCATCCATTTAAAGCAAGTACAGTTGCTACTACATTTGTGGACATAATTCAAAAGATACATGGAAGCCCAAGGGTTATTGTGAGCGACAGAGATCCCATTTTTACTGGAAATTTTTGGACAGAGTTATTTTCTTGTTTGGGTACGCAATTAGCTCATAGCTCATCTTATCATCCTCAATCTGATGGTCAAACTGAGATAGTAAATAAATGTTTGGAAGGATATCTTCGTTGTTTTGTATCCGATAAACAAACACAATGGGTCAAGTGGTTACCTCTTGCTGAATGGTGGTATAACACTTCCTTCCATACTGCAGCAAAAATGACCCCATTTATGGCACTTTATGGATATCATCCACCATCCATCACATCATCTTTAAGTGAAAATTCGAAGGTTCAAGTAGTGGAAGATCACATCGAGCATCAACAAGAAGTTCTCCAACTCTTAAAGGATAACCTGAATTTGGCACAAAATCGAATGAAACAACAGGAAGATCAACATCGCAGTGAGAGAAGTTTTGATGTAGGAGATTGGGTATTTTTACGGCTACAACCATACAAACAAATGTCCCTGAAGCAAGCTAAGAAGGATAATAAATTATCACCAAAGTACTATGGTCCTTACAAGGTGTTGCAAAAGATTGGTTCTATGGCATACAAATTGGAGCTTCCTGCTTCTTCGCGAGTACATCCAGTTTTCCATGTTTCATGCTTAAAGAAGGTTATAGGTGAAAATCTTCCAGTTCAAACAATATTGCCAGAATTTGATGAGGAAGGAAAAATCATATTGGAACCAGAAGCGGTCATGGAAACAAGAACTCGACAACTACGGAATCGATCAATTTCAGAGTATCTCATCAAGTGGAAGAACTTACCCACCGAAGATTCTACATGGGAGGATGAGAATTTTATACAGAAGCACCCAGAGCTACTCAAGCGTTGAGGACAACACTTTTTTGAAGGAGAGGGGCATGTTAGGTCCCTATATTACTAGTATAGTCCCTTATTTTTGTTAGTGTAACCCCTTATTGTTATTATTGTACCCTTGTAACCCCCATTTTGTTATTATTGTGCCCTTAAATTATTATTGTTAGGTCGGATAGGATTACATTGTGGCCCACTAGGATTACATTATGGCCCCATGGACTCCTATATATAGATATGAGGTTTTGTAAATTGTATCATCCAAGAATTGTTCATTTATGTAATGTATTGGAGGTTTCCCCCTCGAAGTGGCTTATCTCTAAGGCGTTGATCTCTCTTTTCTTCTATTTTTGGAGTTGGTTACACAACACATTATTATAAAATAATTGAGCAAGTCTTAGGCATCTTGTCCTAGCCAAAAGAGTTACAAAAATATTTTTTTTAAATGTTAATTGAATCCACTTCTTGTTTGTATGGTTATAAGACAAGGTGGGATGAAACTTGTATTAAACACCACCTTTTCAACTGATGCTAAATAGAATATTTATTTTGAAAGAAATTTCACTTCACTGCGATATTTATACTTTTTGAAGCTCTTTGTACTTTTACAAGCATGGGAATAATTTCTTGTGTGACTTCCTTCCCCCCAAATATTCATGCATGCCATTTGTGGGTTTGTTATAGATGCCAAGGATTTTATGCAACAGGCTCTTAGATACAATGTGCAGAGACTACATCGTCATGATCCCCAATTACTACTTTCCTGCCTTGAAATTTTCCCTTTTCTGATGCGAAATATTTTGCACTATTTTTAACTCTTGCAATTTCGTTGATGCAAAGAAAGAAAATTAAAATGTGATTGTTTTCCCATTCCACTTTAAATTATATTTCCCATTACACTATTTTGGTTTTCCAAATAGTGGCAAAGAATATATAACAAATACACTTAAAAAAATAGAATTACTCTATTGTAAAATAAATGTTTGGTGCCAAACCTTTCAAACAAAAAAATTAAATCAGTAGAAATATTACTTCTCATGTTTTTCAATTAAAAACATACCAGGTAATGAAGATTGGAATTGATAAGATCGGAGATACACATTATAAAAAAGGAGATCAATTTTATGGTGCTTTCCACGACATTTCATAGCAAATAAGATAACTTGTTCTTCTTCCCACTATTAGTGTCTAAATATTCAGTGATCAAATACACTCTTTCAGGTTTATTTGGTAGTGGTCCTTGGTTAGAATTTCATGTTTTCAAACAAATTATCAAACAAATTTTGTTCATTGGATGTTGTCTAGGTCAAATGCTGCTCCCTCCACCCACTCATGGTCATCATCAATTTCAAGGTCATGACATTCATTTAAGTACCTAGGGTCATAGATCAGTTAACATACCATCATCTAGGTCATTGGTCTAGGGCTACTTTAGTTTTTCCATCATAATGCCAATCATTTCATGTAAGAAATGAAAATAAGATTCATTTTCATTGTTCAAGTCACCTTCATTGGGAGTTATGAAATTTAGGTAATAAAACAAAGGGCAACTTGTCCTTTTTGCAAAGAAGTATGCTACATTGTCAAATATTTCAAAGGATATTTTTCAAAAAGTACATATGATGTCACTCCATGACCAAAGAAAAGAATTGACTTTTGAGAAATAATAATACCATCCAAAGCATTTTAAATTTCTCATTCCACTCTCATTAAGCTCTCTTCCATTATCAAGCCTCATCTTAGCATTCAGAAAACCATAATTTTCTCCCATGCTTTTAGCTCACTTGATGCGCTTTTGAAATTGGAGGCCAATCAAGCATAAAAATGGTTCATTTCAGCATTTCAGAGCTTCCAGCACTCCCAATCAAGTAAGTAAGCGTTACTTAGCCCCTCATGCGGTGTTTTCTCTCTCAAATGGTGGAATCCCTCTCTTAGGGTATTCACTGCATTTTTGGATGTCAATGGTGTTTGGTTTATTTTAGTGATACAACCCCTATTTTTTCCACCTTAGAGCCTTCATACATAATCCATACACTTCTCTAAATCATTCCTTATCATTCATATCTCTTATTTCTCCCATTTTCACTCAAACACTAATCCTCACTATGTTTTTGCAGA
Source organism: Pinus albicaulis (assembly GCA_034641835.2). Classification (NCBI taxonomy): domain Eukaryota; kingdom Viridiplantae; phylum Streptophyta; class Pinopsida; order Pinales; family Pinaceae; genus Pinus; species Pinus albicaulis. Next base: position 132,634,326 of record CM076570.1, on the reverse strand, counting down.
GATACTAGGTCAACTCTGTGTTTAGGCCCTTTTGCCCTCTTTCCATTACCCATTTCCAAAAATTCCACCTAAACTCTTTTGCTAATGTACCACCCTAACTCCCCTATTTTTTTCATATTTTCCCTAACTCCTATCCCCTCCATTTCCCTCCCTAAACTTGCTGTTATTTTCCCCTGTTTTCCTAGATTTCACCCTTTCCTTCCTTCCCATCAAGCTAGGATTTTTATCATACAAAAAAACACCATGGAAAATGAGAAGAAAAATTACAAAAAAGGAGGTAAATTTTCCAGGTTTTAACCAACTTAGACCCATGGCATCATTTTTAGATTTTTATGATCATTTGTGAGGGTTTACATTGCACACAGGGACAATCCTACTTCAAAATTACTTTCTAAAGTAATGAAAATGAATTTGACAAAAGTGAAAGAGGTTTTTTTCAATAATATACCAAAGAACAATAACCCCATTCATTTTATGCAGAGGTATTACGATTTGAGATAAATTCCCAAAATACAGTTTCTCAAGGTCATTTTCTGCACTTTTGGACAAGTTGTCTAAGTCAATTTTGCAGGGGTTTGAAGCAGTGGTCTGTAGTACTTGATGAGTCCATTGTGTATAAAATATCCTAATATTTCAAACCATACCACTTTCAGCCCAAATATATTTTGAGAATCCCTACAAACCCCCTGTCAAAGAGCATGCTACGCTTTTGCAAATTTTAGGGAAAAAATGCAAACTTGGATTCTGAACAAATGGGAAAGTATTTTTTAGAAAAGGAGGCGGTTTTGGTTCATAAGATACCAAAGAAAACAAAAATCTATAATTTTTCAAAATACTTTATGGTTAGAGAGATATCGATCCATCTTTGAGCCCTATTTCTGCGAAAAACATTTGGAAAATTTTGGATTTTTGGCAATTTTGGCAATTTTGGATGTACAAAAGCGTCACGCAGCGACGTGACACTTTTCCTCAGAGCCTCCAAATGAGAATTTTTTATATTCTTGGATTCCTATTTATATTTAATTTCTATATATGGTCTCATTTTTTCATGACACCCCCCAGTCTTGGAGAAAAACACCAAAAACAACCTCTTTTTTCATGCTTTTGCCATTGCTTTTTCTTGTGTGCAACACTTCTGGATTAAGCTTGGGAAAATGGATTTTTGAAGGCCTTCCAGGAGGCATTTTCTCAATTTAAAGGTTGGGATGGATAAAGGACACGAAGGGCTACCTAGACCAATCTTCATATTTGCAGGAGGATTCCTTAAAACCACCCAAAACTGCCTACAAACTAGTGTGACGCTTCTACTAAAGTGGCGTGACGCTTCTGTAACTCGCACTATGCTTTTGTCTTAGATTCCTTCTAGACAAGTGTCAAGCCATAATGATCCAAATTTCGAGGTTTCATCTGTCCTATGAGGTGTCTTTTGTATAAGAATTTTTTGTTTTGCCTCTCATTGTTGAGGAATCATGTAATTAATCAAGGAGACATACACTCCTAATTATTAGCTAAATTTTGGGAGACTATTTCTAACTCCCTAGATTCAGGTAATGACTCATAGGGTGCATTTATGATGTATTTTGGATCGAGTTTCGACCCAATGAGGTGGAATATCTTATATTTTCTATATTTAGTCCAGATAACGTCATTTTAAAGGTTGTATAGTTGTTATTTGCAGTGTGGAGCTTATGCACAAACGTTTTCAATGAAATCAAAGACATGTTGTAGCTATAATTTTGGGACGCTAGTGGTATGCTTATTAGAATTGTTTTTCTCAATATCACCATAAAATTGAGTGTTTATCCTTTATTCTCATCACATCTATGCTTCTATATAATGATCTTATGATTCTACAAACAAAATTCTCACTTTTGGGCTTTGTTTTATAATATTTTCATGAATGTGTTTTACTTCCTTTGATGAATGAATTCATGTAATATGCTCATTCTGACTCTCTCTTTCTTTTCAAACCCTATACACAATAACAATTTAAGTATTTTCTTAATTATACATACATGGCTTCATGTTCATTTCTACAGTTGCATCTATGAAATTAGACCTAAAACCTAGACCTAGCTCCTTGACTGACATTCCTATCGAGAAAAATTAAAACAAAACCCTAATTCATTAAGCCTATATCTAGCCTAAGATCATTCAATATACAATCACCTCATTGAATATAAAAGTGGCATTGAGAGATTTCTCTCTGGTTTGGTAGGGCGTGTTACCAAATCTAAAGATTGGTTTGTGGTTACCTCCTTCAGTCTCCATTCTTAGCCTTGGGAAATGAGGGGAGTGATAACATTTTTTGCGCTGTTGTCGGGGAGCGAAGGTTAAATATTTCTCGGGAAAGAAAGATAAATATTAGCTCTAATTTTTTATGGTGAACAATGGTCAGGCAGAAGAAGATTGCACATCTTTCACCTGGCGACTCCAGTGTCAATGAATTTAAAATTTCAAAGTTTTCATGGCGACTCCACTGTTCAAAAACCGGTAGATTCAAGAAATTTTTGGTGACTTCATTGTTTTCAAGATGGATTCAACTGAAATAAGGAATTCCAGGTGTGCTCCTATGGATCGGTCTCATAGACCTGCCTTTCCAAATATTATTCCTCATGTTGATTGGTTATCTTATCTTCCCATTTTCAAAGATGAAAATAAAGATGGTGTTGCCTTGCACCTGATCAAGTTTCATATGCATGTACGTAGACTTAAAGTTAAGTTGCCTGAGGATTTCTTAATGGAGATATTTATGGCTACTCTGGAAGATAAAGAAAGAACATGGTATAAATGGTTGATACAGCTAGTATATGTTCTTTAAAGGATTTTCATTCAATTTTCTTTGAAAATTGTAAATAGTATTATCCATCTTTGCTGTTGGTACATAATTTTTGTGATCATTTTGAGGTTTTCATTAATTATCTTGAAAGTATTGAAAAGGATTTAGAATTTACGAATGATGAGGATATGTTAGAGGAACTTTATAAATTCTCTTCTCAGGTTAGTTGTCATGATGATCAAGAGGATTTACAACATGTAGAAAACTTACAACCATCAACAATTTCTCTTTTAGCTAAAGATGAAATCAATTAAGAACTTGATGTAGATATCCATGTCTTTCCTCCAGATATAAGTGAAAATTTGCAGCCACTTTCTTAGTTTTTGTGGGATCAAGGTGCAAGTAGTGAACTAATTCATGTAGACAGTATTCCACAGTTGCAAGAGGATCAGGTGTTAGAGATTGTTTTCCATCAGAAAAAGCAATATGATAGTCTTCAAAAATAATTATCTAATGATACTACATCATAATTTTTTAATCCACAAAAGAACAATCCCAATATACATGATATGGCTATTATACTTGAAGGTTGTCATGAGGATGTGCATACAAAGAATGAAAAATAAATTTTTGTTACACAAGCTACTATCCAAAAATGTCTCGCTGCAGATTTGAATGATAAAAAATCTATATTTGTGCATAATGATATGATTTATCCTATTTAAATCTTTCATGAACATTCAGAGTCTTGTTTTGGAAACGATATGAAGGAATATTTAGTTAACGAAGCTGCACTCATTCATTTTGATAATGATCATGAAGTTCTGGGTGAAAATTTTAAAGGCCTTTCGCATGATTTTGAATACTCTATTGCCAGTTTGTTACAACCAGTAATGAAGGTCGATGTTGAAACATTCATTAATGAAGGTGATCAGTTTCAACACATAGAAAAAATAATAGTTTGGAAGGAGGTTTGTTTTCCTGATTTAAATCATCTAGAAATTATTATGTTTCATGTTCTTCATGATCCTTTGGTAAGCTTGTTGCAGCCATCTGGGAAGATGAATCTTCTTGTATTTATGGATCATGAGCACATGCTCAATGAACACTTTGAGTTTCCTATCTTTTGTTCCTTTTTCCTACTCAAGGAAAGTTTGAGAAGGATTCAAGTAAGTAGCCATTTGTTCGATTCGTTACATTGGAGGGATAATATCGCATGATTGTATATATATCTTCAGTAGGTGGGTGGTTATCATCAAGATTTGAAGCCCGAGGTGAAGGCCCTATGATCCCGATGGTCTGCTAGCATAATTAAGGTTAGTGAGTAGTCAATTTTTTGAGTCAAAGTTAGTTTTTGTTTCATTTAGTCATTTGAGTGTCTAGTGTTTTATTTTTTACTCGATTTTCCAATGTATTAGACTACTTGGTCTATGGTTTTTTTGATACCTCCTAAAGGAGATTTCATCCCCAACTGGATCCAATGTTAGTTTCTAAATGTTCAGTGATCAAATGCACTCTTTCAGGTTTATTTCATAGTGGTCCTTGGTAAAAATTTCATTTTTTCAAACAAATTGTCAAATAAAATTTTGTTCACTGGATGTTGTTTAGGTTAGATGCTTCTCCCTCCATTCACTCATGATCATCATCAATTTCAAGGTCATGTCATTCATTTAAGTACCTAGGGTCATATATCGATTAACATACCATCATCTAGGTCATTGGTCTAGGGTTACTTTTGTTTTTCCATCATAATTCCAATCATGTCATGTAAGAAAGTAAAATAAGAGTCATTTTCATTTTTCAAGTCACCTTCATTGGGAGTTAGCAAAGTTAGGTAATAAAAAAAAGGGCAACTTGTCCTTTTTGCAAAGAAGTATGCTACATTGTCCAATCTTTAAAAGGATATATTTCTCAAAGTACATATGATGTCACTCCATGACCAAAGAAACAAATTGACTTTTGAGCAATAAGAAGACCATCCAAATAATTTTAAATTTCTCATTCCACTCTCATTAAGCTCTCTTCCATTATCAAGCCTCATCTCAACATTCAGAAAACCCTATTTTTTACCCATGCCTCTAGCTCACTTGCTGCACTTTTCAAATTAGAGGCCAATCAAGCATCACAAGGGTTCATTTCAGCATTTCGAAGTTTACAACACTCCTAAGAAAGTAAGTAAGCATTCCTCAACCCCTCATGTGGTGTTTTCTCTCTTAAATGGTGGAATCACTCTCCTAGCGTCTTCATTACATTTTTGGATTTCATTGGTGTTTGGTTTGTTTTAGTGACAAAACCCCTAGTTTTTCCACTATAGCATGTTCATACATACAATTAGGGGAATTTTGAGGTCTAAAATGGGCCTCCTAAGGGAATTATAAAATAATAGTGGAAATAATAAAATAATATTAGATTACATCAACAAAGTTTAGAGGGAGAAAATAAAAACTTCTTTTTCAACTTGTATTTTCAACTTATCTCCTTATGAGTTTACTCAAATTTTGAGTGGGAACACTCGTTGGATGCAAAATTTGATTCCTCATCCAAGGAGTACAAATTTTGCATACTTTCAATGGACCCTGCTACATGAAAAATGAAAAATACATGAAAAATGTGATTGCAATCACGTTTTTCATGTATTTTTCTTTCTTTGTGTAGAAGGATTGATCAAAAGTATGCAACATGGGTACTCCTTGGATGAGGAATTAAAATTTTCATCCAACGAGTACTTATACTTGAGATTTGAGTAAAAAATTAGGGAGATAAGTTGAAAATACAAGTTGAAAAAGTAGTTTTATTATTTTATTATTTTGTAATCTTTTTACTTTTTTACCCAAAAAATGGTGAACCATTCCCCATCGTTGACATCATCATCTTGAATCCTATTAGTTCTTATAAAGTTTATTTTGGTTGTACATTTTTCTTAGGAGGCCTATTTTAGACCTCAAAATTTCTCTAATGCTTATACACTTCCCCAAATCATTCCTTATCATCCATATCTCTCATTTCTCCCATTTTCACTCAAACCCTAATCCTCACTATGTTTTTGCATAGATACTTGGTCAAATATGTGTTTAGGCCCTTTTTCCCTTTTTCCCTTACCCATTTCCAACAATTCCACCTACACTGTGTTGCTAACCTACTACCCTATCTCCCCTAATTTTTTCAGATTTTCCCCTAACTCCTATCCCCTCCATTTCCCTCCCTATAATTGTTCCCTCATTTTGCATTTTTTTCCTAGATTACACCCTTTCCTTCCTTCCCATCAAACTAGTATTTTTATCATACAAAAAAAAACAAGGGAATATGAGAAGAAAAATTACAAAAAAGGATGGAAAATTTTCTAGGTTTGAACCAACTCATACCCATGGCATCATTTTTAGAGTTTTGTGATGATTTATGGGGGTTTACATTGCACACAAGGACAATCCTACTTCAAATTTACTTGGTGAAGTAATGAAGATGAATTTGAAAAAAGTGAAATATTTTTTTTCAATCATAGACCAAAGAGAAAAAACCTCCTTTATTTTATGCACAGGTGTTATGATTTGAGAGAAATGCCCAAAATACAGTTGCTCCAAGTCATTTTTTTTCACTTTTGGACAGACTGTCTTCAAGTCAAAATATTAGGGGTTTGGAGAAGGGGTTTGCAGTGATTGATGACTCCATTGTGTAGCAAACATCCTAATATTTCCAAACATACCACGTTTAGCCCAAAAATACTTTGGGAAGGCCTCCAAACTCCCTCTAAAATAGCACGCTACACTTCTGCAAAATTTTGTGACTAACTTCAAACTTGGATTCTGAACAAATGGGATAGTAGTTTTGAAAACTGGAGGGGGTTTCTATTCATAATGTACCAAATACTAAAAACCTCTATCATTTTTAAAAAAAAATTTATGGTTAGATAGATATTGATCCATATTGGAGCCCTATTTCTCCAGAAAAAATTTGGAAAATTTTGGGTTTTTGGCAATTTTGGCAATTTTGGATGTCCAGAAGCGTTGCACAATGACGTGACGCTTTTCCTCAGAGCCTCCAAATGAGTATTTTTTTTATATGGTTTTATTCCTCTTTCCATGTACTTTCCTGATATGGTCTCAGGTTTTCACAACACACCCCCATTTTGGAGGAAAAAAAAAACATCTTTTTAATGCTTTTGCCACTGTTTTTGCCTGTGCGCAACGCTTTTGTAGCAAGCTTGGGAAAACTGATGTTTTATGGCATTCCAAGAGGTATTTTATTATTTTAAAGGTTGGTATGGATAAAGGACACACAGGGCTACCTATCCCAATCTTCATATTTGCAGGAGGATTCCTTAAAGCTACCCTAAACTGCCCTCAAATTGGCGTGACGCTTCTGTGTTTGATTCCTTCTAGACAAGTGTCAAGCTCGAATGATCAAAATTTCGAGATTTCAGATCTCTTATGAAGTTTCTTTTGGAAAAAAATATTTTATTTTTTCCTCTCATTTTTAGGAATCATGTAATTAATCAAGGATACATACACTCCTAATTATTAGCTAAATTTGGGGAGACTGTTTCTAACTTCCCTAGATTCTAGATAATGACTTATAGGGTGCATTTATGGTGTATGTTGGATTAGGTTTCTATCCAATCAGGTGGAATATCTACTATTTTCTATATGTAGTCTAACTCAAGTCATTTTATAGGTTGGATAGTTGTTATTTGTAGTGTGGAGCTTATGCACAAACATTTTCGGTGAAATCAAAGACAGGTTGCAGCTATAATTTTGGGAATACAATGGTATGATTATTAGCATTAATTTTTCTTAGTAACACCATCAAATCGAATTTTTATGCTTTCTTTCCATCACATATATGCTTCTATATGATGATCTTATGAGTCTACAAACAAAATTATTACTTAAGTGCTATGTTTTATAATATTTTCATGAATGTGTTTTACTTCCTCTGATGAATGAATTCATGTTATATGCTCATTATGACTCTATCTCTCTATTTTCAAACCCTATACACAATGAAAATTTAAATATGTTCTTAAGTATACCTACCTAGCCGCATCTTCATTTCTATAGTTGTACCTTTGAAATCAGACCTAAAACCTAGACCTAGTTCCTTGACTGACATTCCTATCCAAAAAAATTCAAAACAAAATCCTAATTTACTGAGCTTATATCTAGCCTAAGATCATTAAATATACGGTCACCTCATTGAATGTAAAAGTGGAATTGAGAGATCCCTCTCTGGTTTGGTAGGGATAGCTACCAAATTTAAAGATCAGTTTGAGGTTACCTCCTTCAATCTCCATTTTCATCCTTGGGAAATAGGGGGAGTGATAACACCCACCATTCCTTGAGAGTTCTAAATTTAAGAGAAAGCATTTGATCCTCGAAGTTTAAAAAATGATTCCATTCATCAATATTTTCTTCCATTTTCTTTCTTTTTCTTTCATGCACCACAACATTTTGCTTCCTTAGTGACATCTGTGAAACTTCAGAAGACAATAAAAAAGTGCCACCAGCATAATTTGTAGGAAAAGGACTTAAGTTAAACAATATTGAACTACCCACTTTAGAACTCAATTGAAAAGGTTCCCTAGAGCTATTTTTGATAGAATAATGTGAGCTTGAATCTTCAACTATTAATTATTTTCTTTGCACATATTCATCCTCCAAATTATCAAGCATGATGTTAAGACCACAATCCTCTATTTCAGTAATTTGTCTTCCAATAGTTTACATGACAAGTTTGTTGTCTTCAGTTCCTCTTCTTTAGCATTGAGATGGCAGCTCTATGAAGCATTTATTTCTACTTCAGTTGAATTTGATTCCAATGAAGGTACCATAATTATATATTTATTTATGTACCCTAAAGAACACGCTTTAATACTTCCAGTTAAATCCTCCAAAATTATTTTTTCATGTATTTCTTTGAATGCTTCCTGTGAGCTATATACAAAAACACCAACACATCCAAAATGAAAATTCTATGTTTGAATTTCATAATTCAAACATCTAAGTTCCTTCTCCACCCTATCAAACTCACACTCAACTCTTTTTGGTTTCTGTAATATTTCATTTTTTTTCTCCATGTTAGATTATAAAAAACATTGAAAGTATCTATAAAATACTACACTCTCAATATTAATCTTGATGCTTCTTTAAATATTATCCCTTCCCCACTTGATAAGGTGGTGTTCACGGGGCTCTAATCCCATATGAAAAATACTCAAAAATTTATAATTTTATAAAGAGTTCTCTTTCTATCTATAATCAAACAAATCAACAACCATGGGAGTGAGCATAGCAAAATTAACATGACAAAACCCAAAGTGCAAGTGAAAATTCCATCGAAATAATTTCACAACTAAGTATCCCTTCTTAAAAATTTGTAAATAAATAATTTGACAAGAATGAATGGCACCCCACTTGGATGAGTGGGGATGTTTGCAAGTGACTTTAAGTTTTACATATCATTTACTATTGGACTGTAACACACTAGGTAAATCCAAGCAGTTTGAAAGATAAGGTCTGTATTCTAGCAGGCTACAATGTATGCATTATACCATCTATGCTAATGAAAAATTAGAAGGAAATGGAGTCCAGGAAGAATGGATACAAGACAAGAATGAAGCACTAAATCAATGACACATTCTACTTGATAATATATCCAAAACATAAGAATTTTAGGAACTTTAACAAGAGGTTCCACTTGTTGAAATTTATAGATTGATCAACATATTTGGGAATGTGTGAGATACCATATTTCATCTCCATATCAACCAAACTTCCTCCAAAAAAGTTTTTCCTTCACTTCCTGTGATACATCATCAATTTGACTTATCCATATGTCAAAGTAGCCAAATCATATGCTTCATCACTGATAGTATCTTCAAACTCCAACTAACTGAGTAACCAAGGTATTTTATAGTTATATATGTAGGAGGATATTAGTGTTCAAGATGCCTTTAAGTAAATCTCCAACAGTAATATAGTTTTCCATTTGTAGACGGATTTATTTTCAATACTCCCTTACTTTGCAACAAAAAGCATATCTATAATATTTGACAATAAAGTTGAGGTAAATCACCTAGTGCCACTAGATGTGAAGGCTTCTAGAGACGTGGTTGATTTATCAGAAGGTCGAACACCTTTAGAAAGTGAGTACTTGAATTACTTTCCTTCCAATGTTGACTTATTAAGGATTACAAGGGATAGACTCATTGAAATGTAACGATTAGAAGATATGAACTCAAATAGAATTCAATTGTTTGTAATTCACTTAGAATATGAATGAATCTCAATCTCTAATATCCACCAGTTCTACATCTTCACTTGGAATGGAGTGTAATATATTTGAACAAAATGCATCCAAATATTATGTATCCTCTTTGCAGAAGACATATAACATAAAGGCAAGATCTAGTCAACAAATGGAAAGAAGAGCTAGGATAGCAAAGTCAACACAAAATGTTGCTAGTGTGGCTTCTACCATTTCACCTACCCATTCACCTCAAAAGGGAAAAAGGTTGTTGCATCTAAGGGTCATATTTCTGATTCAACCCATCTTTTGTGAGAATGGGGCAGTTCAAAACTTTTAACTACTAGTGCAGAGTAGAGATCTCACGAGGAATACAGGTGTTTTCTTCAAAATTTTCTTGATTTTATTTTTTAATTGAGTAATGCTACCATATGATTTTTTTCACAAATGTATTCAGGGACTTAGGTATGCAAAAAATTATGAGAATTTCTCTCTATTTATAGTGTCATATGACCAATGCCAATATCCTGTAATGTGAAACTAATTTTATAGGATCTGAAACTATCATTCAACTAGTTGTTTCCTTTTTGTTTTCAATTTTAAATTACTTTTGTTATTAAGGAAAAAATATTCATTATATACATGGGTGAAATTAGGGTCAAAAGAGGATGATGGTATGTTTTTTTTAATGCTTCTACATTGAATCTAGATTTAATGTGTCCAAATAGAATTTATTCAGTGTACCTTCTAGTGTTTTAGGCCTGCAAATTTCAACCCTTTAGGTGGTTAGCCTTCTATTGTTCATACCCAGCCACTTATTGTAGTTCCTACTATAGGTGGAAAGAACAACGTCACATACGAGAACTCAAAATTTTGTCCCTAAATTGTATAATGAAGTGAATATGAAGCAGAGATGATTATCTTTTGAAATTATTGAATACAAATGTGCCTATAAAAATTTTAATAAGTATGCTTTTTTCATATATGTTATAGGTAATATTGACTTAGATAATAGATATGGATCTAGGTTTTGCACAAATTTGAATCTTGTAGATGGCATGTGTATGCCACTAGCAACCTGAGTATTCATCCTAAGTTGCAACCTAGAAACTTGTAAGTTGAACTTTCTCAATTTATAATATTTATAACCATCTACTAATATTCGAAATGTAATATTTGAAATTTACCAATTTGAAAAAAATTATAAGTTGTGTTGAGGAAGTAAATCCCCTCTGTGGACAGAGGCGATCCCTACTAGCCCAGCAGGGGTCTAGCAACAATCACGAAATGTTACAATGCAAGTTCCTAGTTACGAAATGAAAAGACCAAAGATGGAGGCCTACCTGGAATCCAATGCTACGATCTGAAGAAGAGAGCGTTCCCGTTCCTCAGCCTTGGCAGATCACGATCCTCCACAATCTCCGCGGATAGATACCTGCACGTGCAAGAAACAAACAGATACAAGCATAAAATCCGGCATATGCAACTAAATATCAGTCAGAAAGGATATTACTCATATTAACATAATCGAAAACAGAGTGGAACCATAATCGTAATCATTCATTAAATAACGATCGAAAGAGATTACAACCAATGTTCTGACGTCGTGGTCTCCTTCGGATGGGTCTCCAGTCGTTCACATCTTGAAAAGCTCACCAGGGAAAGGGAAAAACTCTCTTGAGTCTCTCGACGATAGTCTCCTTACTTGAGTCAGCCTTAAGGGAAGAAAGAGGGCTCTTATAGCACAAAGGCTCTTGGGAATTTGGAGATTCAAAGCTTAGGCACTTCAAGACTAGCTTGCCATGGAATTGAGCAGGCTTTTATAGATGGGGAAGGAGGGAGTTGGGATCCCTATTATCGTGGGATTGGCCCTATCAACAAGGAAGGTTCCATGGGAGGTGGCAAACCACTTCCCTTCCATGGAACTCCCGCAGCCAAACCTCCCAACTCAAGATAGGCAATGGTTTCTGAGTTTGTTGAAACACAACTTCCGCTATCTTTATTTAAAAAACACTCCTTAAATTGGCTGGCGCGACTACTGCTCTGGGACAGAGCGCCAGTTGGCGTGACCTCTTTGTAGGATTTTCCCCATTGGCGCGAGTGATGAACTGTCTGCCCGCGCCAATGCAAAAGGAGATGTTTTTATGATTTTTTGCAAGGAGATGTCTTTAGGGCAATTGAAGCTCATGCTTAGAGGAATGAATTGATGATGTTTTCAAGGCATGACAATGTTCACAGGTCACAAAATGGGTCCTCCATTGTGCGGGATGGGGAATGGTAGGGACGGTGACAAATTACTGTATAACAGATGCCCCCTAAAGTATGAGGCCCGAGAGAGAGAGGGGTGAAATGCTTTACGAGAACATGTTCAACTGAAGGCCCGCCGTCGGAAAACCTGCGCAGAAAAATACAACTGATATCTCAAGTACATGATGTATATGTGGTATGGGCGCAGCCATCCGAAACAAAGTACACTATAATCCGGATCCAGGGTATGGGCGCAGCCATCCAGCGAGGATCAAATAAATAGACTCAGGTATGGTCGCAGCCATCCAATCAATGAGTCATATACATAATGATAATAATCCACATCGCAGCCTGGATTACAACAGACACAATCCAGGGTCTTGCGCTCCATCTCGACCCAAACAAAGTACAAGTTCAAGCATGCGAATATGTGAGCTGAAGTCGAACATGCAGGAACATCGTCTGATTACCAGCCAATGATGAAAGTTGTTAACAGACGCGAGAGGAACCACCAATAATGACAATGGCCCTCAAGGTACTGCAGGTACAATCTACGGCGTGTGAATCAATGAGTTGGTGTCGAACACCCGCAGAATCACTCGATCGGAGGCCAATGATGAAAACCTCATGTCGAATGCGACAAACCTGCGATTGAGGCATGCAGGCTCCAAGGTACCATAAAGGAGTTTCTAGATCAACTTCCTGGATAATGAGCTGAAGTCGACAGGAAGTGACCTTGATCGAAGGTGGGCCATAATGTTTCCCACATCATCGACATGAGACAGAGGAACATGATGTTTTTGTTGTGAATCAGGATCGTATGAGAATTAGAGGAAGGTTGATATTTGCAGAGGCCAACTTCTCTTGAACATATAAACGGCACGACAGTGGACTTGGCAGTATTTGACATCAACGGATCAGAGGTCATGGTGATGAGGCAATGAGCAGATGAGAGGTCAAAAGGGATTATCCAAACCCACGGAGGCAAAGTGAAGAAACGAGATGAGATGTCCCCAACCCGACATGAATGCAGACAAGTGCCATGTTCAAGAGCGACATACTACCGACGACAACGATGATGGTTCCATTTTCCCCCCACCATTTCTGGCGAGTACCCCAATTATTTTTGATAACAAGCTTGAAGGGGATAGCATATGCTTGTAATATAAGTTCGCCCTTCGGGCGAATCCATCCTAGTGCATTTAACGAGTCCTAGGAAGGAGGAACTCAGAGAACGTCATTTCGACTGGATCCGATGTCATCAGGGTTTAACGAGTCTGACAAAGGGAGAACTCGGCGTATTTTCACGTTTAGAGAGTTTGAGAAGATAGCAGAAAAGTAAACTCCACAGGTCCCTTTTCGTAAATAGTTCCTCAGATCCGAAAAGGTAGAAAAGAATATCCGAGAAAATCTCCTAGTCGCGATAGGCTAGGGTATTCCTTTTTCGTAATCAATCCATCCCAGCCTGAAAAAGGGTTAAACGTATACTGGGCAGATGTCGATTCGTGTCCAATTTAACGAGATCGAAACGACAAGGGCCTCGGAAATCTTTTCATGTTTAGAGAGTCAGAAAAGAGCTGAAAGATGACTCCAAAGTGACTTTTTCGTGTATTTACCGAGTCCGAAAAAGTATAAAATACAACTCGTTTCCATCGTTAAAGTCGCAAAAACCTGCTGTTGCACATACCAAGCAAGCGTAAAATCCATTTTCGACATAACATATAAAAATATTCGATAAAAATGACTTTTTACAACTCATTTTATGTCAAAAAGTTATAAATATGTCAAATTGGTAAAAATAAAATTACATTTACTATTTACCTTGGTAAAAAGCAATAGTGATCCATTTGGAGCGGAAAATTCTGACGGTGATTGCGACAAATCCAGTTGACCATTCAGCTTCTCGTCTGCTACAGGTAAGAGGCGCTCCCTTGCTCTACATTTTCATCCATTTTTTGATAATTTTCCCTTGAAAATCAGTTCTATGTGGCCACTTTTGAAATTTTAGGGCCGCGCTCATTGGCGCGGGTATTGGGCACGGACCCGCGCCAATGGGCTCTTTTATACAAAGGGCTCGCGCCACGTGGCGCAACTGTTCACAAAACAGCCGCGCCAGTGGCCGAACCTAAAAATCCGCCTAAAAATTCGATATTTAAACCAAATTTCATGGAATTTGAGGCCTATCAGAGATCTAACTAAGGGCTTATGAACATATGAATGCAGGTAATCAAGCAAAATGGCGATTGAATGGAAAGAACGAGAGCATGGAGAAGAGGATGAACAAGCCATCCAAAGTGAAGCTTGCATGAATGCCCTCAGAAACTGTGGGCTGAAAAAGTTCTTCCTCACACCCTGTCTACGAGCTCAGCCCGAGCTCCTCCAGTATTTGATCAGTATCTGGGATGAACATGAACAAGTGTTCAGGTTACGAGATCAGGTATTAGAGCTGGAGGTTTCTGATGTTTATTTTATCACCGGATTGTCCCGCAGAGGTCCGATCCCTATCTTGACTGGAAGCAGACCATCGGGGGAGAAGATGGAAGAAGTGATGGCACGAGTGTGCCGAGGAGCACAAATGGGATCAGGAAGCAAGAAGGTGGATATCCACACTATCCCTGATCTGGCATTGAGAGTTGTCCTACATACCATCACGCGGGTTGCAGGGTCGCAGGCACCGCACGAGGCCACAAAGGCCCAACTCCTGCTGGCCTCAGAATGCATGAGTCCCTTACTGTTCGACTGGGCAACAACAGTAACAATAAATATGAAAAGGCAGCTCACAAAATGCAAACAAGCTAAACTGAAACAGTTTGGCTATGGTTCCATCCTGGTATCGTTCATTC
Source organism: Pinus albicaulis (assembly GCA_034641835.2). Classification (NCBI taxonomy): domain Eukaryota; kingdom Viridiplantae; phylum Streptophyta; class Pinopsida; order Pinales; family Pinaceae; genus Pinus; species Pinus albicaulis. Next base: position 132,619,218 of record CM076570.1, on the reverse strand, counting down.
TGGAACACTTACCAATCTTCCAGGGCCAAGGGGCCTCAGTAGCAGATCCGATACCACGAGAGCCAAGAATGGCTCGCTGGGCAGCATTAATGCCCAGAGCTGGAGGCGGCCAACAGATGTCCTGGAGGCTGGAGTTCTTTAGGTGGTTACGGCGCCAGCTGATTGTAGTGGAGGACTGGCCATATGCAGGAACTGACTTCACTGGAGACCCAGATCTCCCACTGCCAGAAGGAGATGACTGGGACGAGGAGTTGGGTAAGACCTCATGTTTTTGATTTTTTATGTTTTATGTTTTTTTGTTAATACACATTCATCCTAACACATTTTATATATGTATGCAGATGTGGGACCTGAGAGACCAGCTGGGATGTCTCCAATCTCACGGAGGACTCAACTCGCCCCTGATCCTTAGGGAGAGGGCACCGGAGGAGAGGAGTTGATCCAGAATCTTGAGGGCATTGCCCGAGGGATTCCGGACTATGCTCGGCTGGCGGACGTACCGATGGCATACCAGCGCCACACGGTGGGAGTTCCGGGTCGGATCCACCGAATCCTGAGACGCTTAGTGCGTGCAGTCACATGCTATCATGAGCACCATGCGGATTAGCTCTTAGGATTTATACCACACCTATTTTTTGAGAGACATATCGTCTCCGGATGTACTTAAGACGATTATGTATATTTTGACTTTCGTGATGCACACTGTGCAAACATTTTGACACACACACACACACACACACACACACAGATATATATATATATATACATATGACTATCTTTGATGGATCTTTTACATGTGATGATGTTTTATATGTCATGCGAATGTCTAATATGAATGTAATCTAATGTATCAGTTACATAACAAACGAACCAATGCGAAATGTATTCACACAATGTATCTACTCACATTTCATTTTTTCACAAGCTTAAAAGCACACATGAACACACACATATGCAAACTATGCTTTGAAAATGAGTTTTATTTTTATGCAAGCTTAAAACACAAACTATGCTTGAAATAAGGAAGATGGGCATGCCCCCCAGCATGGTGTCTCAATTCGAGGTGCATGCCCCCCAAGCTTCAGTCCATTGAAAATGGAGTGAAGGTTCAAAACAAAAAGTCGAATTGAACATGCTCGTGTTTCATTATTTTAACGAGGTTGACACACTTAAAAGAACCATCCTCAAACAACTTGTTTCATTATTTTTAGGAGCTCGACACAAGTGAAGGAACTATGCTCCGAGAACCTGGTTTCATTTTTAAAGAGCTTGACCTAGGGAGGGAACCGTGCTCTAACCGACTTGCATCAAAATGAACAAGAAGGCGGCGCTTCCAAGAGTTCCACTCCCGATGAAAGGAAAAGATCCTGGAAGTCAGGACCCAATGCCCCCAGTACACTATGCACGACGGCGTCTTCACTGAGTACGGGCATAGGGTAGGTAGACACATAGTTGACCTGCGGTGGAGCAGATAGAACGGGTGAATAAAAACCAGACGGGGGTGATGGCGGACCAGCTGCCACATTAGGACCAAAGAACGAAAGCTGATCAATGGTCACAATCCTTCCTTCATGTAGAAAACAGACCACACGAAAGAGGGAGGAGACGAGCGCTCCCATGGCATAGGTGTAATCGCGCCCCAAAAGCAGATTGAAATCCAAGGGGCCTGGAACAACCATCACGTCCATATGGACGGTTTTACCTCCCAAAGTAACCGGTAACTTTGGAAGGATCCCCAACGGTTGACTCGTCCTTCTGTTAAAAGTCAACAGATTCTGCGTAACAGGCGCAAGCGGTGGCGAACCGAAAGCTTTCTAGGTATTTGAAGATATAATACTAACAGATGCACCTTCGTCTATAATGGTGCTGGGTACAACCAGACCAAGAGCCTCTACTGTGATCTCAAAAGGTACGTAAGACGGAAGGCGGAATCCTGCAAATCGACTCCAATCAAAGGAAGCGACCAAACTACTCGGAGGGGCTACCATCGAAATGCGAAGGTCTTCCCCTGATGTTACGGAAGAAGAAGCATCCTCCATAACCTCCATCTCGAAGGCGAGAGGGATATCCTCCGGAGCCTCCATCATGGGAGGCGGAGGAGGAGCTTCTTGAAGTACAGGGACAGGAGAATCTTTCTCCAAGTCTGAAGAATCTGAAGAGATCAGAAGGACATGGGGGGCGTGAGATCCACTCTCGACAGAAAAGACCTGGTTCACCGCGGACGGGGCCAGTTCAACCGATCCGACGACCAATGGTTGGTCAGGGACGGATTCGTGAATTTGAATTTCTGGGGGAGTGGGATCGACCAAGGATAACTATTGACCAATCGTAGGATCAGCTGGCGGAGGACTCAAAGAAAGCCGATTATAACCAGGTGGAAGGCGTGGTGTAGAACTGGTTGGGTTGTCCAAAACTCGCTTGGCTTCATCCATATAAGGACAAAGGTGAATGGCATGGTGCCCTTCACACAACTTACAGGGATTGGTGATCTTACCCTGCTTCTTAAGAGCCTTATCAGTACCAGTTGAAGACGTGACCCCAACTTGGCTCCCGGAAGTCAAAGGCAATGGCGGACGGCCATCGGACCATGCTTTGAGCACCTTGGGGATGCCAGGGCAGTCTCTAAGAAGATGGTCTCCCGTGCACAACAGGCAAGGGAACTTGACTTTCCGTGGAGGGTTGGAAGGTTTATCGGGAGGAGAAATTTCAGAAACAGTAGCTGCAATTTTAGCCTCTCGCTTATCAGACTTCTTCTTCTTTGTCTTCTTCTTCTTCTTCTTAGCCACCTGGTTACTTGAATCCAGACTTTCACCAGGCGAAGTAGAAGAGGAGGACGCAGAAACAGGCGAAGAAGGGGAGAGGTCCACCTTGGAATCAACATGATGTTGTTTAGGTGGAGAAACTGATTGAACAGTAGTGGAGACATTCGGGACTACAGAGGTTGAGAACAACCAAACAGGCAACCCAACAGTTAACCCAGGAAGGGACAACGTCGCCATGTAAGGAGCACCAACATTTCCAAAAGGAGGAAAATGACCAGGATTCCCTTCCGAGGGGATTCCTTGGTTGGTGAACTCTGAAAAAGTTGCCATCAAACTCAAAACCACACACGGGCTGAAAACGAGTTAAGGGCACACGATCAAACGGTCAACAAGCAATATCTAAGCGGGCGTGTAATCGTGGGTGATTAATTTTACCACATTGGAAAGTAAGAAATTCTACCGTTTCATATTTTAAGAGTCGAGAAACGATAAAAAGATGACTCTATCTCTTTTAGAGTTGACACAAGCGTGAAAGGACAAGCGCTTGACGGTCTTTTCAAGTTTAGGGAGTCAGAAAAGACCAAATGACTGCTCAGGAAAAACTAGGCACAAAGGGTGTACCAAATATCCGTGAACTCCAATATACACCTTGGTTTCAATAATGAAACAGAAATCGACCAAGGACTTTCCGTACGTGCAGGTAGTCTCCCCGAATGCTGTGTTCGGTGTATCACGGGTATAGGGCGGCAGACTCGGCTTCATGTGGATAAAGGATTGAAAACCTAGAGGGGTCTCCCTTTATATACGCGACGGTACGGGGAGCACAAGTCCGTACTAGCGCTGTCTAAAGCCAAAAGGCGAACGACAACTGCTAGGTTTAAAGACGCCGGAACACGTCTCTAGCCTAGACCTCTAAATATGTTTCGTTAGATTTCAATGTTGCCTTAGGTTAATTGGATAGATTTTAAAGTTGATCTTCAATTAAGTTTCAATTTTCAGGCCCTATCGTATGTAATGTCTTAAAAGACTCTTAAATGCAAAGCTACATGCCACAATCCAACATTTCGTTTGATGAAAACTAGTTACAGAAGAGTTGAGAGCTTTTACACAAACGAAATGGTCGGAAGACAAACAATGAGATCTCTAATGCAACTAATGAAATTGAAAAATTTTCATTCAAATCACTAATCACTAGCAAAATCGAAAAGATTACAATTTGCACTAATTCAACCAAAAGCACAAGAGATTTTTTTGTAATTTTCAACGTTTGATAGCTAATATGCACTAAACAAACTGAAAAAAAATGGAACAACTTGAGAAACGATATTGAGAGAGCAAAACAAACAAATTTCACTCAACAACAAAAGAAATCAGATCCCAAATCGTCCAAAGTCTCTCAAAACCAAGAAAAGACTCAAAGGCTCCAATGGACCGTCTGATCTAGGCCCAAGGCAATACCAAACGAAATTTGAATGAAAGAATGAAAAATCACCCAAAAATCGCAAAAAAACAATGAACAACTACTAAGAGGACGCGGAGGAGCAATCAGAAAGTCGACTGGACAAACGAAACACCAAAACTCCCAAGGAGGGCTCGATACACTAAGCCACTAGATGCCCTAGGGCTCAAAACGTGAAATCGATAGATAAAAGCAAACAACCAAAGGACGGAGGCGAATTCCCAGTCAAACAGGACTCCAACACACTCAGGTAGTCAGAAAATCAAGAAGAAAAGCACTGACCAAACCCAGAGAGCTCAAAATTGAGGAAACTCAAAAACTTTACAGGAGTGGCACGACTGTAAGGCTACAACTGGCGCCAGAAAGCAATTGGCGCGGGCTCAACAAAAGCAACATGCGCCAATTGGCACGACTGTCGAGCTAAAAAGGGCGCCAGTCGAGTTTCTCAGCCAAAAACAAAAAAGAACTACTCCAGAAGCAGATCAATGTATACTAAGCAAACCAAGAAGTAAAAAACAGCAAAAGAACCCAACCCAGAAGGCTCATCAAGCAAGGAAAATCATAAAACAATCAAATGAGACAATCCAAACGAGACAGTGAAGTCTAGACGATCCCCAGCGGAGTCGCCAAATTTTTGAGGAGGTAAATCCCCTCTGCGGACAGAGGCGATCCCTACTAGCCCAGCAGGGGTCTAGCAACAATCACGAAATGTTACAACGCAAGTTCCTAGTTCCGAAATGAAAAGACCAAAGATGGAGGCCTACCTGGAATCCAATGCTACGATCTAAAGAAGAGAGCGTTCCCGTTCCTCAGCCTTGGAAGATCACGATCCTCCATGATCTCTGCGGATGGATACCTGCACGTGCAAGAAACAAATAGATACAAGCATAAAATCTGGCATACGCAACTAAATATCAGTCAGAAAGGATATTACTCATATTAACATAATCGAAAACAGAGTGGAACCATAATCATAATCATTCATTAAATAACGATCGAAAGAGATTACAACCAAAGTTCTGACGTCGTGGTCTCCTTCGGATGGGTCTCCAGTCGTTCACGTCTCGCAAAGCTCGCCAGGAAAAGGGAAAACCTCTCCTGAGTCTCTCGACAATAGTCTCCTTACTTGAGTCGGCCTTAAGGGAAGAAAGAGGGCTCTTACAGCACAAAGGCTCTTGGGAATTTGGAGATTCAAAGCTTAGGCACTTCAAGACTAGCTTGCTATGGAATTGAGCAGGCTTTTATAGATGGAGAAGGAGGGAGTTGGGATCCCTATTATTGTGGGATTTGCCCTATCAACAAGGAAGGTTCCATGGGAGGTGGAAAACCACTTCCCTTCCATAGAACTTTCGCAGCCAAACCTCCCAACTCAAGATAGGCAATGGTTTCTGAGTTTGTTGAAACACAACTTCCGCCATCTTTATTTAAAAAACACTCCTTAAATTGGCCGGTGCGACTACTGCTTTGGGACAGAGTGCCAGTTGGCGCGGCCTCTTTGTAGGATTTTCCCCATTGGCGCGAGTGATGAACTGTCTGCTCGCGCCAATGCAAAAGGAGATGTTTTCATGATTTTTTTCAAGGAGATGTCTTTAGGGCAATTGAAGCTCATGCTTAGAGGAATGCATTGATGATGTTTTCAAGGCATGACAATGTTCACAGGTCACAAAATGGGTCCTCCATTGTGCGGGACGGGGAATGGTAGGGACGGTGACAAATTACTGTGTAACAAGTTGCCAGTATTTCCTACATGGGATACTTTCTAGATTTCACTGTACAAATAAGGTTGTAAGGAAACATTTTTCATTCATAGTTTTGTCTATACCAATTTTTTCCTGTCCATTTTCTTCTCTTTGTAGTTTGATCTACGTTAACTTTTAATTTTTTTACTTAATAGATATATAAACTCCCTTTAGCTACCCCCTTTCGAGAATATGTTTTTCGTAAACTAATCTTGAAATGATATGGAAATTGGAACAAATAATACGCTTCCCTATCTTTTTGGTAAAGGTTAGTTTGGAACCAATCATAAGATAGCCATTTCTTGCTGGTATAAGGGTATTTTCTATTGTTACTGAGATGAGTTAGGGAATTATTTGTCATTAGGTTATCACTTAAGTTTATATTGATACCTCTGCAATGGGGCTTTTGGATAAGTTTGAGTATAATAATTAGATATATGGGTTTAATTATAGGATATAAAGAATTAATATGTTATTTTGATGTCTTATGCCATGGCGATATCTCACATTTCTGACTAGGGAAAGTAGAAATGTGATGTCCATTATGGGAAGTTAGAGCAGTGTATGGTGGCACAATACTGAAGATTTTACATTTTCCCTGCTAAGAAAAAATAGAAGCATAAGGGAAAACATTGTGTCAATATATTACGTACCATGTTGGTGATTATGAATAGGACAATCACAACTAAGTAAATAATAATAAAATTCCTTAATAACTATTAATAAAGAGACAATGATGTGACTATTTGATGAAGAGATATGAAGACAATATAATTATAAGTGAACCTAATGTAATAGTCATTGGATATGTATCGATAAAAATTCCATTTACTCTTTTGGATATCTCACCTTTGGTGTATGATAAATACCCTTTGAGGACAGATATTTTCCATCACTTCGCCATGCACATATATTCTCTTGTGGTGAACAAATAAATTCGTTATGATTATCTTTTCTCTAGTAGATCCTATTTTCCATGAGTCAGGACCATGTATTCGTTACAAGATCCTAATATAATTGGTTTAAAATATTATTCATCCATGGTCCTTTTGAAAAAGGATCCGAGTAGAGTAGCATATTTTGTCACAAAATTTCTTTTTAGAAGGTAAAGAAATTTTTTTATTTATTTATAGATAAATCCTAGACATGAAGTTGGGCTAAATGAAACCCAAAAATCCCAAAATTATAGGCATAACCTCCTGGCTTGAAACCAAACTTCTCTAAGGGAATATACCCTTTGGGTCGAGGCTATGGTGTTTTTCCAATAGTTTAAGGAGTTTGTCCTCATCTCTAGTCTAAATTTTCTTACACTCCCTTGACACTGTAAATCAATGCACTCATTTTGTTCATGTCTCATCCAAATTTTCCAGTACCTTTTCAAATTGCATGTTTTGTTCCTCAACCTATTTTTTCTATTTAATCACATTTTATCTAAGTTGTTGTTGTTGTTTTTCCATGCCCCACACATCAACTCTAATCTTTAATCCACTCAATATTTTGATCATAGTCCCTTTAAATTCTGAAAACTTCTTGCCTAATTCCGAAGAGAAATTTTCATCCTTCATCTTGGACATATTTCATTAAGTTAATTAATTATTCCTAGTTATGGAATGACCTAGGTCATCCTGCTCCCTGCCTCCTCTTGAAATCCCACTCTGTTTCATCATTTCATGCTCTCCTGTTTGCTTCAACTTCAGTCACTACATCCTTTCCTTCTTCTATTTTTGGGGCATTATGTGTTCTCCTTGGCCATTTTTTTTCCTTCATCCTTCCAATTAGATTTTAATAACGTTAGTATTCGAGCTTATTCCTATTGTTTTGTAAGAAAAATCATAAATATGTTTGTGGAATTTGATACCCACACTTCACATCAATACATATTGAGAATGTGACCCTATTAGGATATATTTTTCTATAGGTGTCGTTATCAGCATTAGATTTTTTAATTCTATATAGCTCTTCTTGTTTAGTGAATATTTTTCTTTCCCACCCTACCAGCTTCCTTTATGTATCTACATATCACATGCACTTAAACAACCTCATCTACATATTTTATAGCATGCCCCACAAATATTGAGATGGAGAAATAATTAGAGATTCTCAAAAAAATTGCAAATCAGAGGGGTTTTTCCCTCATTACTTGATGCAGGACCATGTTGATAAATCCAAGGAGGTGACAATTAATCGATTTCTCTTATTATGAAATTGTCTTGTGATGTCTTTTGTTATTATTATTAGATATTTATATTTATATTTCCTTATCATCAAGAGTAATTCCAAACAACAAATAGAAGATATCACAAGGTGTAGGCATGCTGCCAAGGGAAAACCCCACTCTTTGGGGAAAACCCACTCAAAATTATTCCTTCAGTAGATTTAAGATGAGATGACCAAGACCCTTACAATATAGACTAGGGACTTCCTCCATCAAGTCATCTAGGATCTTTGTCATTGCGTTAGCACCAAACTGTGTTACACCAACACTTCTTCACTGTAAGAGCATTGATACCTCATCTTTGTAATAGCACCGAGTCCTCATATTTGTAATAACACTGATATTTGAGTTGCGTGGTAGCACAGAGTCCAATTCTTTGTCATTATAGAGGCATAGAAATCTTATTACTCAAGTAACACAGAAACCTTCTTCCTGTGGCAACACCGAACTGAAATGGTACTAAAGATGTGAGACCTTTTTGCTGTGATGACACCAAACCCATATCACTGTAATGGCACTGAAGTTTTCTTCACTGTAATGTCTGGAATTCTTCTCTGAGATGATCCCAGCTTCTCCACAGAAATACATATCTTTGATATTTCCATCCAAACTTTCCACTGTAATTGACCTGAAATTTTGTGATGGTGTAATGCGAAAACCTTAGCATTATATATAGTGGTCCGTCCATCATAAATGAATTGGCGTGACTTTGTGAAGATGTGTGTCTCTGTTTTTAGGCCAACATGACTACATTGAAGAAAGTCGACTTGAAGAGGATCACTTAATGGAGGAGTCTTCAAAAACTAAATGACTTTTAAAATAACTAAATCCTAAAATGGAGGCTTGACCTATAATTTAGCCAAGAATGAAACCCATGCTTTAACAAGTCAATAATAATATTTTTTTTATTTTTTTATTTTGAAAAATATATTACGTTTGACTAAGAACAATTTGTGAATACAAAGCCTAGTTACATTCGGTTAGTGCCAGTCAGTTTTTCCTATCACCAGTGACCAAATGTGCTCTTACTAAGTTTTTTTTAGGGTGTCAAGTCAAATTTTTATGGTTTCAGTAGGTCTTCAAATAAATATTTGGTCATTGGCTAGTGTGTCTAGATCTATTACTTCTCCTTTCAAAAAATCTCATGTGCTGGTCATTGCCTTCTTTCAATTGGATGAGTCATCACTGAAAAGTATTCATTATCATCTCAGTCATACCACCATGGTCTTCCTCCAACTCATTTCATCAGGTGTCACCATTATGTCATTAATGTCTAATTCATTTAAATTTGTCATTTCATCAATAAATCCGGAAATGAAGGAGTAGTAATAGGGAAATTTCTCAATAAATTTTTGTTTCAAGTGTAATTTTATTTCAATATGATATAATATGTTTATGATGTTCCAAAGCTGCAAAATTTTCAAGGCAAAGGTGAAAAAGACATAGTGGGCCACCTCGCCTTTATGAAGAATTTGAATTCCAAAAGCTACAAATTACCATAAAAGCCATTTATTTCACTCATTTATTTGGCATTGAGCACTCACTCACTAGAAAATACCATCTCATCACAAAAGGCATCGAAGGACACTCTCAAAATGTGATTTGCACCCTCTCCAGGCAGCCACGCTACATTTTTAGGCAACCACATTGTGTTTTTTTCCCTTCACTGTGTTTTCACTCCCACAAGAAAAAAAAAATCATCTTCAAAGGTTTTCTAGGGCAATTGAAGGTTTCATCAGATGTTCACAAGTAATTTTAAGTTCCTTCTACCTCCCATCAACATCAATTTCAGTGTTTCATTGGTGAAATTCTTTCACAATCCCCACGCTACATTTTTGGTGGGTGGGCTCCATTTTTTGAATTGCAAGAAAAAAAACCTAATTACACACATACTCTACCCTTCCCCACACCCAAATACACTTCCTACAACCCTCACACCCTCTCAGCCTCATTTATATATCCCCTAAGCCTAACCCTAGCTCCTACACTATGTTTTTGGTAGTTTTTAGGGTTACGAATGTGTTTAATTTCCCTAGACCAATCCCTTCAATAATTTCATAATTTTCCACTTCCCTAAGCTCCGTAATACCCCTATCTACCTCCCTAAATTTTCCTACCCTCATATCTTCTGCCTAATCCCTTTATCCCCTCCCCTCACCTACTACCCCTGTTTTTCCCACTACGGCTTTGCTTTGAATATTATAAACATGGAGGGAGAAAAGAAACCATATAAAAAAGGAGGTAAAATATCAAAGTTTGATCCACTCAACACTCAAGAGTTGATATCATTATCCAAAAAATGCTTTCAGAATTTAGGATGTTTAGGGTTTTGTGAGAAAATTCAGCAAGTGAAATATCATGCCAAGTTAACAAGTTTGTTTGCCACTAACCCTAGGAGAGATATGGTCGCAATTGCAGGGGTGAGCTTCATAATTTCAAGTAAGTACAAAGCTACAAATATAGGGATATGAAACTATGGGGAAAAGTGGTTCAAGGGCTCAGATTTGGATGTGAAAATTTACAAAGCTTTCATTAAAAGTCACTACAAAGATGCCATCAAGAATGTTTTTCCTTTTGGAGATTTTCTTGATAAGTTTGCTCCATTGATGAGGGCCATTATGAGGTATTTCACATGTGAGGTAAGATTTTCAAGGTTGTACAAATATCATGTTATATTTCTAATGCACTTCACAGGGGTAAAACATCTCAACCTACCCTACTACCTCTACAAAATTTTGGCTAAAATGGAAGAGAAAGTGGAACATAGAGAGAGTGATCATCAACCCAGTATTTTCCACCATGCCCTCATCAAAATAATTATCATACACCAACTCACTCAGATGGGCATCTCTTGCGATACATTCATTCAGTCCAATGCTTTCCCCCTGCTAGTTATCATACTAACCAAAGTACGCCATCAACAACAACATCAACACCATCTAAGAAAAGGGAGATTGGCTCATCTAGTAGAGTTTCAGTCAAGAGGACACCTAGGGCTGAGGTGAATCAAACATATCAAAGAGGAAGAAGGCTTGTGTTTTCTCCAAACATTTTTGAAGGGGCCAAGCCTACACTAGCAGAATAGGGATCATCATCACAAATGAGGTACCTCTGCAAGATGAGGATCCATTCCATATTGGCACTGACATGGAAGACTTGGAGGTCGATGAAGAGCACAGAACAAAAGAGAAGGTTATCATGGAGAAACATGATGAGTTCGGAGAATTGAAGGATATCTTATCAAAGACTAACTTCTTGATTTCATTTTTAGAACAAGAAAATATGCAGTTGAAGGTAAATCAGCTACTCTTGAATAGGCCCAAGGTTGATTTGAAAGAAGAGGATAAAAAAGGAAAAATAGTAGTTGACATAGATAGGTAAGAATAATAGGTGAGAAGTAAGAGGCTAAGGACTAGAGGCCTCAAAAGGGCACTTAAGCAATAGAGAGAAGCAACTCCACCAAGGACACAAATGACAATCAATGAGCTCATATTGGGAGAATTTGACAAGGACAGGGAATATTTGCTTGATAGAGTCTGTTACACCATTTTTTGGTCATCTAACCTATTATCATTAGATGGACCCAAGTACACCATGTAAGACCAATTTTACCCTAAGTAAAATTGCTTTCACTATGTTAAAACAGGAAACCCCAAAAGGAAATATTAAAAAAACCTATATTTGTTTGATTTTCCTCATGGAATAATTAATTAAACCATAATTTAATTATTATTCCCAGTCATGTTTAACCCAAAAACAAAGAAATTAATTAGATAAACCTTTATTTATCTTATTATTTTCTAGGAATAATTATTTAAATCTTATTAAGATAATATTCCTTGTTAAATATGACCAAATCACCCACAAATAATTAAATAAATCATTATTTATTTAATTATCTTTCAACCACTTCCTTAAATAATTAAATAAATCATTATTTATTTGATTATCCTCTAACAACTTCCTTAAAAAGATAAATAAATCATTTATTTATTTATTTTTGACAAATTAAGGGATTTGACCCAAGTCAAATACCTTTTCCCTCCAACAAATATAATAAAATATTCCATAAAAAGTGGATCTAGATCTGGTTAACCCATGCACCAAGATCTAGAATGACCCGATATTTTGTTATAAATAGGAGGGTTTTTCCTACCATTCTTCACCTTTTGTTGCCTATTAGATCACTCTGGATCTATACACTTGGTCACTCTTTTCTACCATTTGCTGTGTGAGCTCCCTTTGAGTTCCATTCTTTGTGTGAGTTTTCTACACCAATAAGAGAGAGAAATCTTAGATCTGAAGCGCTGAGGACTTCCAAGAACCCATCCCACTGAGGAGAATTGGATACGCCTTCTTGTTTTCCTCCCAGGTGCCCAATTAATATAAAAATTCTTTCAAAAATTGTTCTTGTCTTGTCTATTGGTATATGGAGCAAACCCTTGTTTTTTCTGCTTAATGTCTTTCCATGCATAGATATGGTTTTTGCAGCTCTTTTATGTTCAATTAACCGCAGATCTGAAGATATTGGCAACCACTTTTGTTGTGAGGGTCTTGTCGTTTTGTTTGGATCTCTCTTTAGGACCTCCTCCCTGTCCTTTCCGCTTTTTGCTGATTTCTTCCCTTTTTTCCAGCCACCTTGCCTCTGTCTCTTGGATGTGATCTGCACCTCTTTTCAGCAGCTTTACCCTTTAGATCCCTGTCCCTTTTGACCCTAGATCTATTGGCCTCTTTTTAGTGTGTTTTCATTAGATTAGTTTTGAGAGTCCTGCCTTTTTGGGTTAGATTGATGCATGTTTAGCTGTTAAATTTTCTGTTATTTCAACATTATATACTGTTCTCTGCAGATTTCTTTTCAGTTACGCAGCACACTTTTTCTTGCTCTCAAAACGAAAAGGGTTTAAAAATTAAAATTAACGCACATCACTGACCCTAAGTGAAGAAGCATCTAGTTAACACCACCTGGCAAAGACTCTAAAATCAATTGTCACTGCACCTTGTCTACCCTTGACCTTTCTTGATTCTGTCCCTTTCTGCCCTTGTCGGTTTCCTTCTTCCTGTCATCATTGCGCCCCTAAGGCGCCTTTCCCGGAGACTTCTTGGCCTTCACCCTCAGTTTCCGGTTGGTCGACCTGCTCCGCCCCGCCGTCGTCGAGCCAGTCCTCCTTAGAGTCCACACTCCGACTCCTCTCCTGATTCATCGGGTTCTCCTTTTCCTTCTGGTTCTCCCCCTGTAACCTTCACTATGTCTGGTCCAAGGCCTCACGCTAGCAGTGCTCCCGGCCCTAATGCCGGAACTACTACTAGCGGAATCGCCACAGGAACTACCTCGGCTGCACCCGTGCTCCCCTTCTTGGCAGGCCTCAGCCTCCCCGATTTGGACCAATTGACAAATGACCCTATACACCATAACGCTAGTTGGCCTTCCATGCCGACAAAGCTCCCTTCCGACATCCCAAAGTTTGAAGGCCGTGCTGGAGAAGATCCTTCCAATCATGTTCGATCTTTCCACATGTGGTGTTCATCTACCTCCATTACCGATGAATATGTTCGTCTTAGATTGTTCCAACGCACGCTTACAGGCGAAGCTTCTAAGTGGTATGTCGATCAGCCCACTTCCTCCCATACCACCTTTGCAACTCTTGCCCGGGCTTTTTTATCTTACTTCCAGCTTCCCCTTCGTTATGACACTGGTATCAAACTCTTGACTTCCTTCAAGCAAACCTCTTCGACCCGCCTTTCTACCCATGTCCAGGAATGGCGAAGAAGACGGAGCCTATGCCAATCTCATCCCTTCGAAGACCGTGTCTACATGGACTGATTCCTTAGATCTCTCTTGTCCCATATCCGGAAAGATGTCGCATCGCATTTTCCTCAAACCGGAGAAGATGCCGTCCAAATGGCGTTAAAGTATGACCTGATCTACGCTTAGATAGGTTATGATCCTACTGTCCTACCTGATCTGCCCAAACCCAGTGATGCCCATACACCGCGGGCACCTCATGCTGCCGACAGTATCGTTGGATCTATCTCTCATCCATCCGCTCAACCTCTCATGAGCTATGGTTTTCCTGGGGGAGGGGGCACCACTCCCTGCACTTCTCCCCCTCCCGGTAGCACGCATCTAGGATACGGCATGCCTCATCCTTTTGCCCAACCTCCTGCTTACCTCAATGTTGCCCAACCTAACCATTACCCTCATCCGCAGCCTGGTGCGCCAGCTCCTCCACCATATGCGCTTTCGCCTCCCTTGCCTTCTCAACCCCTGCAACAGCTGTCACCGCCCCCTCAAGAGTCGGTGGATGCATAACAGGGATTCATGGCTACCCAACCACCTAACGGACAGGTGGCCACTCCACCTTCCCCTTCTGGTTCCTCCAATTACTAGATCCTCATGATGAACTATGATCCACCTCTAACCGTCGACCTTAACCTTCAAACTCGGTCTTGCCAGTACCCCACGCCTCCCGCTCAGTCTGCCCCCGAGTCCCCTTCTTCCGGTTCTACAGAGCCTCTTTCAACAACCAATGGTCCCTTACATATCCCTCAACCCAAAGTTGAGGTCCATACCAAGATTCCTAAAGGATCGTTATGTCAAAATGTTGCTTCTGGTCTAGCTGCTCATTCGTATAGCATAGTAGATGATTTGGCGCAATCTCCTGCTGCCATTTCCACACTGGAACTCCTCCAGTCGTGCCCTTCCCAAAAGAAGGCTCTACTATCTGCCATGGGTGTTGTAGATCCTGTTGATGACCAAATGATTGTGTTCGACGCCCATCAATCAGAACATCCTTCTCTTCCTGCTTCCGTAGCTTTCCAAATCCCGGTCAAAATCCGGAACGCTAACGTTTCTCGGTGCATAAATGATGAGGGGGCATCTACCTGTGTGATGTCCACTTCGGTTTGGAAGCAACTTGGCTCTCTTGAATTAGCCCCTTCCACGATCACCCTTAGAGCATGGGATGGCCACGCCTCACAGCCCATTGGCCTCTTTCGTAATTGTCCTATCACCCTTGCCGGTAAGACTGTTTGCATTGACGTCAAAATCATCGACGCCCCGCTAGACTACAACATTCTATTGGGGCGAAGCTACACCTATGCTATGTCTGCTGTCCCATCTGTGGTTTTCTGCAAGATGTCTTTCCCTCATAATGGAAAGATAGTCACCATTGACCAGTTGACATATCATGAGCCAACATCTCAGACCTCACCTGAGACGCCCATCTCTTCTGTAGCCAACAAGAAAACCATCGATTCCTTGACCAGTGTCTCTCCTGGCGTCTACAAAGACTCCTCTTTGCTCGGAACCTTCCCTGGTCTTCCTCCTCCTCCTATCTCTGACCCCAGCTCATCGAATGTTTGCATGATGCAATCGTCTCGGGCTGCTCTCAAGCAACCTGCTTCGGCTAGTCAGCAACCTTGCCCTCTGCAACCTGCTCCTAGCCCTTCACCTGCAGTTGGTAGTCATGAGCCTCTTTATCCCCCTGGCACGGTTCCTCCAAGCCTTAGCCATTTAGGAGCCGTCCCACCTGACCATTACCCCTCTGGTCAGATACCGTTCCTAGCTCCCCCACCAGGAGTGTACATGGTACCGGTCATGGCCACCCTCTCTCTTCCTAACTTGACCCTTGGGATTCCCGTTTGGTACCTCGATCCTCCAGCCCCCACCTTGCCTGGTCAACCCAAACCTTATATTGATTTGACCTCGGTTCAACCGGCCACCATGCCTTCTCCCGCTGCATCAGTGCCTTAGTCACCTCAACAGGAACCACCTCCTGTTGCGACCACTTCGGGTAAGAAGGGCAAAGCTCGCAAGGGGGCATCAAAGGACAAGGCTGCCCCGACAAACCCTACTCCTCCTCAGCCTCCAAAGCATACCATCCAGTGTGCTTTGTGTGATGTTGTCGGTCACGCCTCCCATACCTATCATGAATTGCTTCATCTCAAGCCCATGGTTAATGTCATGTTCCCTGAGTCCGCGGTACCAGAAGCCTCTGTTCTTTTCGCGACCGCGGCCAAGAACCCCAAGACTATTCACACCAACCACCCCTATGCTTTGTGTGATCTCCATGGCCATTACACCCATCTTTGTCCCCGCCTCGAGGACTTCCACACCTCTATCGCCGCGGTCCACCAATTCGAGGCCAAGCGCAATGAGTCCACCTCTCCCCTATTTGCGCATTCTGCTTCAGCAGAACTACCAGATATGACTGCTCCCATTGACATTCCCCCTCCTGATGTCGAGATAACGGAGCCTTCGTCCAGCATTTTTTACCTATCATCATCCATGAGACCCTCGGGGAACATTCCATCTGAATCCTCCCCTATTGTTTCGCTTGACCTTCCTTCAGCGATCCTCTTGGGCTCAACATCGGTAGATCCTTTATCTACTTACTCTTCGGTCACCCCTTGTGACGATGCGCATGTGAACCTCTCTTCTCATGATGATTATTCCGGTCACTTCACCACATCAAGTGGTATTTCTTCCACCAATCACCCCATCTTCTATCGCGATGACGACATTATGGAAAAAATCCCCACCCCTGACATTATCTATTCCCCCTTACATCGAACCCATGTGTTCACACCACACCCACCTTGTGGCCATTACATTGAAACCCACTGTTTGGGTAAGGGGGCACCCACATTTGAGAGACCAAGAGAAGCAATTCTCCACAACTCTCCTAGTGGATCTGGTCATGTTGACTTTAGTCCCAGTATTCTTCCACATTTCGAAGAACCTCTAGAGTCCCATATCACTTCAGATCACTCTAGGGATGATACCCCTTATCGTTCCCTCATCTTACATCAGCAACCCAGTCTCTTAGACATTATTGTTGACCAACCTATAGCTTTTCTATGAGAGCATCAGTTCATTATCTCCAAATCCTCTTTTGGGATAGTGACACTAGGTATGCCAACTCGGAAACTTAAAGTCCATTTGATCCCTATATGCAGTACCAAAAGAGATTGGTAATCCTCCATTTCCTTTCTCACACTGCATAACCATAACGAGAAAAAATGGCACACCACATCATTTAAATGTGTTTAGATTCCCCTTTTTTCTAAATACATTTTGGCATGACCACACCATGCTCGGGGGCACCTATGCCCCTCAACCATAACCCTCCTTGTCGTACCAATCGAGTGTGACATCCCTTCCCTTCATCTGGCTATTGAACTTCTCCCTGACACCCAACCTCTAGAACAACGACTTATCATGCCTGAGTGTGCCTATGAAGACCGCCGTGTTGCATTGCAAACCATAGAAGCGGCCAAGAAACGCACCAAAGCTCAATATGACCGAAAATTCCAGCCTCAAAGGCGACCTTGTTCTAGTATGTGACCAAGCCCATGATGTCCTTGGTCACGGGAAGTTCGACTCATTATGGCTAGGCCCTTACGTCATCAGTAAGGGTCTTGGTAAGGGGGCATACCTTTTAGAGGACTTCGAAGGCAATCCTCTTCCTAATCCTCGCAATGCACTCTATCTTAAGAAATATTACCCTTAGCATTTCCCTTTTGAGATGCGTGTTTTAGGTTCTTTTAGATAGCCAGCATATTTTTTGTACTTTCATCCTTCGCTAGGAGCTATTTTGTCCAAGAAGGATCACTTCACCTCTCCTTCAAATCGAACTTCCTCACTTACAACACTTGTACTTGGGGCACCATTTTGCCTCCTTACTTGTCTTTTTTCGTGTCGATTTTCGTCATGAGTTACCATCTTGTACTCATGTTTTCATGGTCCCCCATTGGGCCTTTACTGTGTGGCAGCACCATCGAGTCGCCCTTGTTTAGAGCATCCAAGTTGAGTCATCATTCCCTTCATGGAGTCTATACCGAGTCCCTTTGTACCCCACTATAGCCCTCCATCCTTCATTGCTTGGTCTCTCTCTTGTGTCGCACATTATGACCTTCAGTTCCACTGTCCCCCATCCCTGATGATGTTGTGTCAGTCGCTGCCATGTCATTCATGCCCTTTATGCTCTAGCAAGGGAAGTCGTCCATTAGCTACTCAGTCCTTCCCACTTCACTAACATCATTAGTGTCAGTCTGTTCGTCGCTCTACTCTTTTCTCTCGTGCCCTAGTTGAGGGTCTCTCATTGCCTCAACTATGGCGGACCTCCTTCTGTCGACATCAGCTCATTCATTCCAGAAGCCAGGTCTAGAGGGCGGTGTACCTTGGTTCCAGCTTCCACTCTTGTTTGGTGCCTCGGATCAGGCAAAGGGATATCTCCTTTCCCTTTGGCTTGATTGTTTCTCCAGCTCCTTTCAGCATGATCGAGATCTGTATACTTGATGGTCTAGTGATCCAGCAGCAGCTCTTGATGATTCCCCGGGTGTGTGTGAGATGTCTCAACCCTCATGAGGGGGTGGCCCTACAGGTAGCCCCCCACATGCCCGGATGCCCTCTTCATTGCAGCCTTCGATGCAGCTCCAGATATTTGATGATGTTGGCCGTAGCCACTTGCAGCGCCTCTTCGACTTGCATGTATCAGTCAAATTTTGTGAGCCCTTCCCCATTTATAGGGGGCATTTGGGTTGTATTTGTATCTCATGTACTCAGATATTATTGTACAAGTCCTGGCTGTTATCCCAGGCACAGCATGTATGTGGGATTCCTCATTGTATTTTTATCTGGCTCATGATTATGCCAGCTGTACTTTATGGTTCAGTCCCTTGTTTACTGGACACACTATTCTTTTTTACTTTGTCTCGGCGGGCATAGGTATGCCTCCCCCGCCGCCTTCAGCACAGGTACCCTCTCATAAAAAGAGACTTGTTGCACCTGCGAGTCTCGTCTCCTCAGGGTCTAGTCCTTCAACACACTATCTACCTCACATTTCTCTCTCTGACATCCCTTTTGTTGTCTAGTGATTGTGCTCTTACAACGTACTTCGGTCATACGATTTGCTCCTGACACTCGCACGCTGGGGGGCAATCTGTTACACCATTTTTTGGTCATCTAACCTATTATCATTAGATGGACCCAAGTACACCATGTAAGACCAGTTTTACCCTAAGTAAAACTGCTTTCACTATGTTAAAACAGGAAACCCCAAAAAGAAATATTAAACAAACCTATATTTGTTTGATTTTCCTCATGGAATAATTAATTAAACCATAATTTAATTATTATTTCCAGTCATGTTTAACCCAAAATCAAAGAAATTAATTAGATAAACCTTTATTTATCTTATTATTTTCTAGGAATAATTATTTAAACCTTATTTAGATGATATTCCTTGTTAAATATGACAAAATCACCCACAAATAATTAAATAAATCACTATTTATTTAATTATCTTTCAACCACTTCCTTAAATAATTAAATAAATCATTATTTATTTGATTATCTTCTAACCGCTTCCTTAAAAAGATAAATAAATCATTTATTAATTTATTTTTGACAAATTAAGGGATTTGACCCAAGTCAAATACCTTTTCCCTCCAACAAATATAATAAAATATTCCATAAAAAGTGGATCTAGATCTGGTTAACCCATGCACCAAGATCTAGAATGACCCAATATTTTGTTATAAATAGGAGGGTTTTTCCTACCATTGTTCACCTTTTGTTGCCTATTAGATCACTCTAGATCTATACACTTGGTCACCATTTTCTGCCATTTGCTGTGTGAGCTCCCTTTGAGTTCCATTCTTTGTGTGGGTTTTCTACACCAACAAGAGAGAGAGATTTTAGATCTGAAGTGCTGAGGACTTCCAAGAACCCATCCCACTGAGGAGAATTGGATACGCCTTCTTTTTTTCCTCCCAGGTGCCCGATTAATATAAAAATTCTTTCAAAAATTGTTCTTGTCTTGTCTATTGGTATATGGAGCAAACCCTTACTTTTTCTGCTTAATGTCTTTCCATGCATAGATCTGGTTTTTGCAGCTCTTTTATGTTCAAATAACCGCAGATCTAAAGATATTGGCAGTCACTTTTGTTGTTAGGGCTATTAGTTATGCGTAGCTAAAGTGTTCCTTTTTCGTACACTTCGAAAAAGGATTCATACTAACAGAGTCAATGGTCACTTGGAGAAACTCCTGAAGAGGGAAAATAAGAACAACAACATACAAATACATATGGCCATGCACTACTACACAATAAATTAAGTCTCCAAGGTAATAATCAGGCAAATTAAGGAAAAACTTAAGGAAACCCTAATGAAGGAAAAGGAGAAGGGTAAGCTGGATTTACTTGCTGATGCTTAATTCATAGCATAACTTACCATCACATGTCTACATGGATAAAATAAAGAATAATTTTGAGAAAATATGGAGAAATTTTGATGAATTTTGATTTTTTTTTTTACTTTTTGGCAATTTTTACACAGTCATGGGTCCAAAAACGCAACGAACCTCACGTTGTGCTTTTTCTGGAGGCATCTAAATGGAGAATTTTATAAATTTTTGGAATTATCATGACTTTTATATCACATTAAACCCTTGGGAGACACATTTCAGCAAATGATGGTGGGTGAAAAGGGCCAAAAAACACCTTTCTGCCCTGTTTTTCAGAAGCTCGCTATGCTTTTGGAGTACTTCTAGGATAAATTATTTTTGGAGGGCTAGGAGTAGTCCTTTTCAGTTCATAAGGGTTCTATGATGTAGAATACATGCATACATTCCTCCGTCATCTTTCAGATCAAGATTTGGACCTCGGGAAGGCCCCCAAAATCCTCTTGCACCAAATTCACTGCATTTTCTCTTAACACGTTGCGTTTTGCTGATATTTCGCTGTGTTTTCTCCTAGAAGCTCATTTTCTTAGTTGACTCAGTCTAGTTCAACTTCTAATGATGTAATTTGTCATTTATGGTGTTTTAATGATGCATTAAGGTGTAAATAGGCTTGTTAGAGTGAAAAATAGGTGGATACATGCTTGTAAATATATTTCATGGTCAAATGTATTAGTTTCTCTATCTTGAGGAGAGTTTTGTTAACCTTCCTAGTCTTTAGGTTTTAGGTGAGGGAATCATGTGAACTGCTCCTCCACTCTAGGATTTGACCCGTGAGAGGGGGAAAATGGTTTTTTGTCTATATGTATGCATTTCTTAGTCATTTTGATTGTTGGACATCAGAGGGTGAGACTATTGGAGCTTGTACTTCAGCTTTTATTCAAAAAATCAAAGGACCAATTACAGCTATTATCTACGAATTCATGTGTGGTGAGTTTTTGATGTTTTATTTTCTCTGTTATAGTCTTATTTCATTGATATACATGTTTCCTTTCCATATCTTACTTTCTTCGGAGATTTTCCTAAAATATTGATAGGCAGAATTATTTCATGAAAGCTCTATTTTGTTTGGGAATGTCATTTTATGTAATATTCATTATGTTTCAATGAATTCATGACATATTCTTGTTAAGATCCTCTTTTAATTTCAAACCCTACACTACACTGACAAAAAGCCTAATCCCATCACAAAAGCATTTTTATCTTGCTCCTCCATATCTTTGCAACTATAACCCTTTGATAATTTGACCTAACTCCCTGGTTTTCATCCCTGATCTAGCAGAAAAACCATGAAACTTTCGAAACCGTAGAGCTAACCTAGCTATCCTAAAATCGACTCTTCATCCAATCAAACACTTGGTTGTGATTTCCATAGAGAGAGCCCTCTCTAGTTTGGTAGGGATATCTACCAAACTAAAATCTTGGTTTGAGGTTACCTTTTTCGATATCCTTTCTCAGCCTTGGGACATTGTGGAGGCTAAAGAAGTGAAAAGGAAGGAATATCCAGCAAAAGAGCAAGCTGAAAAGAAGGATACCATCATGAAAGAGGTAGAGAAACAATATAACTTTTTTAGCTTAGAGAGTGAAATTTCTAAGTTAAAGGTGTCTATTCCTTTCACTGAGCTTGTAAAGAATGGTAGATATAAATATCATATTTCCAAGATGTTTAAATTGGATCACATTTCAGACACGGTCAATGTCAGTGATGACCATCCCGAACTTATATTTTGTCCAGTCATAGATGCAAATCTTGAAAATAGTGAAGTCCCTCCATTTTATTTTAGCTTGAGAGTTCATGATTATATTATTCATAATGCCATGCTAGATTCTGGGGCCTCACATAATTTAATGCCGAAGGCTATCATGGATAAGTTGGGGCTGGACATAACCTGACCCTATCATGACCTCTATTCTTTTGATTCCGGTAGAGTCCAATGCCTTGGTCTTATGAAAGACTTAGTTGTTTATTTGGATAATATTCCTGCCAAAAATGTGTTGATGGATGTTGTAGTTGCTGACATACCTCCAAGGTATGGCATGTTTCTTTCATGGCCTTGGGGATCCAAATTAAGGGGTACTCTACATCTTGATATTTAATATGCAACAATTCAGTTATTTAGCCAACTTAGAAGCTATACTAAGAAGTGAAAATGAAATACATGATCACTAGTAAGGATAAGCCTAAGAATCACCCAATTCACTCTGTACATATTGATTTAGAGTCCTTCATATTGTATAATGATAATGGTACTGATGATTTAGATAGTCAGCTTGTAGAATGTGAAGAAATTTTAGAATTGAAAAATAGTGTCCAAACTGTCTTAAATGCAGAAAACAAAATTCAGAATTCCAAAATTTTGCAGTGAAGCACTTCAGAGAGAAAGATAGAAGATTCATAACAAATATTAGTTGAATTAGAGAAAGGCAAAGCTCAGATTGAGACAACCAATCATAAAGAAGAGAAACTTTAACCCACATAATTTTAGTTTCCCGATGAGGAGGGTCTTTGGACCATGGATTTCAATGGTGCTATGGGAAAATATGGAGTTGGTATCAAAATCTGAATCTATAGCCCTATAAATCATTCAGCTAAAGTCCCTAATTATTTAATATTATTTTCTTACAAAGCTAGACTTTTATTACTCAAACAATGAGGCAGAGTATGAGGCCTTGATCACCAATCTCCGAATTTTGAAAAGGTTAGGCGCAAAAAGAATTACAATATAGCGACTCTGATTCGGTGATAAAAACATTTAAAAGGGGAGTACCAAGAAAAAAATTCTAGGATGATATCTTATCGTAATGTTTTTCTTGATGTTCTAATTTTTTTTCCAAAATATACATTGTCTTTGATTCTTATAAGTCAAAATTTTATGGCTGATTCACTTGCCACAACGACTAGAAATTTTAAGGTTCCTATTCATGCTACTAAAAAAGTTTGAAATTCATGTGAAGCATCACCCTAATATCCCTAAAAATATCATATATTGGCAAGTATTTTGGGATGATAAACAGATAAAAAAATTTCAGCAGATGGAGGATTTTGCTAACTCCCACATTGATGAAGTGTACAATGAATATGATCAGGTAATTGAGGTTTTTGAAGTTGAGGTGTTGCAATTTAAGGACAAAAATATTCCACAAGGTCTAGTGCTTTTGGAAGAGTTGTTTGATCATGATGATGTATCCAAAAAGCCAACTATTGTCCCCACAAACAAGTGTTGAAGATGTGAACATTGGTAAAACAGATAACCCCAAGATGGTCAAGTTACTGAGATATTTATCCCCTAAGTTGAAAGGTAAATATACAACTCTCTTGAGTGGGTTTTCTTATTTTTTCTCTTGGGAGTATTCAGATTTAAAGGTGTACAATAAAGATATCATCTAGCACACCATCCCAATCAAGGCGAATCAAAAACCTTTCTATCAGAGGTTGAGGAGAATCAATCACAAGCTGCTACCATCAATCGATAAAGAGGTACATATAATTTACAAGGGTGGTATTATAGTTACTATTCAATTTTCAGATTGGATGTCTATTCTTATGCCAGTAAGGAAGAAGACAAGAGAGATTCGTCTCTACATCTAGATTTCGGAAATCTAAACAAGGTGCCCTTAAAGGACAATTATCCTTTATCGTAGATGGACCACATCTTGCAGAGGGTTGTTGGAGCTTCAAGGATGTCATTTCTTGACGGATATTCAGGATACAACCAGATCTTGGTGCATGAAGATGACCAAGAGAAAACAAAATTCACCACTCCATGGGGTACCTTTATGTACGCCAAAATTCTATTTGGGTTCAAGAATGCAGGGGCTAATTTTCAGTGGGCTCTGTACATCACTTTCTCAAATGAGAAGGATGTATTTCTTTTAGTTTACCTTGATGATTTTAATGTATTCTCACATTCAGATGATGAGCACCTACACCACTTGAGAATAATGTTTAAAAATGCAGAAAATTCAACATCTCGCTAAATCATAAGAAAATTGTATTTTCCATGGAGGAGCGAAAAATACTTGGGAACATTATATCAAAATATGGCATTCGCATTGATCCTTCCAGGATCAAAGAAATTCAGTAAATAGACTTCCTAAGGAACAAAAATGAGGTCCAGTCATTCAACATAAAGATAATTTTTTTGAGGAGATTCATCCCCAATCTCGCTAAGCACCTTAGAGATATGACAGATATGTTGAAGAAGGACAATGAGGTAAGATGGTTAGAAAATGCGAAGACGTCATTTTCCCACATTGATAAACCCTAATTATACTTTAGATTTCATAATATCTTCATTTTATTCCGAGCACTCTTTGGATTTCGTACTAATGCAGAAAAAGGATTCAAAGACAGAGAAACCAATTTCCTTTTTTAGCTGGGCCATAAGAGATGCAGCGCTGAGATACAACATAATTGAGAAACAACCTTTGGCCTTGGTGAAATTATTGAAGGACTTTCGGGTATACATCTTACATTCTCACATCATAGCTTATGTTCTAAATGCAACGGTGAAATATGTGTTGATGCAAACTGATCTAGAAGGGAGGCAAGGGAAATAGATTGCAGCCATGCTTGAATATGATTTGGATATCAAGCCAAAAAATTTGATCAAGGGGAAGGGTTTGGAAAATTTGATGTCAGAATCTAATCTACATGCACTAGAAATAAATATGATTTCTACACTTTCTGAAGAAGAGTTTGATGACTCTATGACACAGGTATCTCAAATTTTCATTTCATCCCCTTTGCATGCTGATATAGTTTATGTTCTACAACATTTAAATCCTCTAGCGGGAGTGTCTAAAATCAAAGGTAGATTACTAAAATTAAAGGCTTCGAAGTATTGTATTTTAGACAGTGTTTTGTATTGGAAATACCTAGGAGGTGTCTTTCTGAATTGTCTTATCGAAAGTGAAGCGAAGGAAGTGACGAGTGACTTCCACAAGGGTGATTTTGGCGGCCGTTTATACTGGAAGACCAAAGCGAACAAATTTTTGAGGGATATTTTCTATTGGACCACTCTTTTTACTGATGTGTACAAGACCGTGATGAGTTGTCACGAATGTCAAATTTTTCAAGGGAATAGGAGGTTACTATCGCTTCCTTTGTAGCCCATATTAGTTTAGGCACCATTTCAGCAATGGGGTCTTGATTACGTAGGAGAGATCAATCCTTCATCATTCACCCAGCACAAGTGGATTTTGACAATTACAAATTATTTTACAAAGTGGATTGAGGAAATCCCAACTAGGCAAGCAACTGATTTGGTTATCATTCAATTTTTGGAATCTAATATCCTGTCTAGATTTGGTTGTCCACAGAAGATTATCATGAATAACGTAGTTGCATTTAAGTCCAAAAATATTGTGGAATTTTGTGAGAAGTACAATATCACATTTGGCCATTCAAGTGCATACTACCCGCAGGGCAATGGTTTGGCAAAGTCTTCAAATAAGTCTTTGGTCAATATTATCAAGAAGATGCTAGAGGTAAATAAGAAAAATTGGCTGTTGATTTGTAAGTATAGTAAATTTTTTGTTTTAGTCAAAGTTAGTTCATTTTGTCAGTAATTTTTCAGTTTTGAGTTTGGTATTTTGATTTTTGACTCCATGCCCAACGGATAAGGCTACTTGGTCTACGGTGTTCTTGACACCTCTAAGGAACTTCCATCGCATGTTGGAGCCAATGTTAGTGTAAGCCATTTCTGCCTATCACCAGTGATCAAATGTGCTCTTTCAATTTATTTATTTTAGGGTATCAAGTCAAAATTTTATGGTTTCAGTAGGTCTTCAAATAAAAATTTGGTCACTGGCTAATGTGTCTAGGTCTATTACTGCTCCTTTCAAAAAATTTCATGTGCTGGTCATTGCCATATTTCAGTTGGATAAGTCATCATTGCAAAGTCTTCATTATCATCTCAGTCATACCACCATGGTATTCATTCAGCTCATTTCATCAAGTGTCACCATTAGGTCATTAGGGTCTAATTCATTAAAATATGTCATTTCATCAATAAATCCGGCAATGAAGGAGTAGTAATAGGGAAATTTCTCAATAAAGTTTTGTTTCAAGTGTAATTTTATTTCAATATGATGTAATATGTTTCTAATGTTCCAAAGTTGCAAATTTTTTAAGGCAAAGCTGAAAAACACATGGTGGGCCACCACACCACTATGAAGAATTTGATTTCCACAAGCTACAAAAGACCATACAAGCCATTTATTTCACTCATTTCATTTGCATTGAGCACTCACTCACTAGAAAATAACATCTCAGCACAACATGCATTTAAGGAAACTCTCAAAAGTTTATTTGCACCCTCTCTAGGTAGTCGCGCTGTGTTTTCAGGAAACCACACTGCGTTTTTGGCCCTTCACTACCTTTTCACTCCCACAAGAAAAAAAAACTCATCTTCAAAGGTTTTCTGGGGAAATTGAAGGTTTCATCAGTTTTTGACAAGTAATTTGAAGTTTCAACTACCTCCCATCAGCATCAATTTCAGTGTTTCATTGGTGAAATTCTCCCACAGTTCCCATGCTGTGTTTTTGGTGGGTGAGCTCCATTTTTTGAATTGCAAGAAAAAAACCTTAATTCCACATACTATACCCTTCCCCACACCCAAATACACTTCCCATAGCCCTCACACCCTCTCAAACTCATTTCCCTATCCTCTACACCTAACCCGAGCTCCTACGTTGCGTTTTTGGATGTTTTTAGGGTTAGGACCGTGTTTAATTTCCCTACACCAATCCCTTCACTCATTTCATCATTTTCCACTTCCCTAATATCCCTAATACCCTTATCTATCTCCAAAAATTTTCCTACCCTCATATCTCCTCCCTAATCCCTTCATCCCATTTTTGGAAATTTTTACATAGTCATGGGTCCAAAAACACAGCGAGCCTCACACCGCGCTTTTGCTAGATGCATCAAAATGGAAAATATTTTACATTTTTTTATTTCTCATGACTTGTACATCACTTTCATCCCTTGGGAGAGACATCTCAGCAAATTTTAGTGTGTGAAAAGGCCCCAAAACCCCTTAAAAACACCTTTCTGCCCTGTTTTTCAGAAGCTCGTTGTGTTTTTGGAGTACTTATGGGAGAATTGATTTCTGGAGGGCTAAGAGTAGTGTTTTTTAGTGCTTTAGGGTTCTATCATGTATTAGACGGAAAATATTTCTCCATCATCTTTCAAATAAGGATTTGGACCTCAGTAAGGCCTCCAAAAGCCTCTTGCACCAAATTCGTTGAGTTTTCTCCTAACATGCTACGTTTTGTTGATATTTCGCTGCATTTTTGCTTTGAAGTTCATTTTCTTAGTTGACTCAGTCCAACTCGGCTTCTACTAATGTAATTTGTCATTTATGATGTTGTAAAGATGCATTGAGGTGTAAATATGCTAGTTAGAGTGAAAAATAGGTGGATGCATGCTTCTAAATATCTTTCATGGTCAAATGTATGAGTTTCTCTATCTTGAGGAGAGTTTTGCTAACCTCCCTAGTCTTTAGGTTTTAGGTGAGGGAATTATGTGAACTACTCCTCCACTTTAGGATTCGACCCCTGAGAGAGGGGAAATGGTTTTTTGTCTATATGTATATATTTCTTAGTCATTTTGATGGTTGGACATGAGAGGGTGAGACTACTGTAGCTTGTACTTCAGCTTTTATTCAAGAAATCAAAGGATCGATTTTGGCTATTATCTATGAATTTATGTGAAGTTAGTTTTTGATGTTGTATTTTCTCTGTTATAGTCTTATATAAATTATATACATGTTTCCTTTCTATATATTACTTTCTTGAGTGATTTTCCTAAAATATTGATAAGCATAGTTATTTCATGAAACCTCTCTTTTGTTTGAGAATGTCATTTTATGTAATTTTCCTTCTGTTTTAATGAATTCATGACACATGCTCATTAAGATCCTCTTTCATTTTCAAACCCTACAATACACTGACAAAAGTCGTAAGCCGATCACAAAAGCATTGTTATCTTTCTCCTCCATATCTTTGCAATTGTAACCCTTTGACAATTTGACCTAGCTACCTGGATTTCATCCTTGATCCAGCAAAAAAACCATCAAACTTTCAAAACCCTAGAGCTGACCTAACTAGCCTAAAATCCACTCTTCATCCAGCCAAACCATTGGCTATGATTTTCATAGAGAGATCCCTCTCAAGTTTGGTAGGGCTAGCTACCAAACTAAAAGCTTGGTTTGAGGTTACCTTCGTCGATATCCTTTCTCAGCCTTGGGACATTGTGGAGGCTAACACATTCTTCAACACATATAAGGCATGCTTTCCCATTTTAATATTTTTTCAAAAACTCTTAGAAAGTTATTTCCTATAGTATCTTTGTTGCATGCATTTTGCTACAATTTTTTTTTAGATACAAATATTTTCCAGTTATTGTGTAAAAACACAATCTAGAAAACCCGATGTTTCTCCTGAGATGATAAGGTGGAAAGAAATTGTCAAATTGTTAGATTTCTAACAAAAAGAGGTTGCAACATATTATGTTTCTTCAAACCTTAGAGAGAAATAACTTACATTACTGTGGGTTACTAAAGCCTAATATTGGTGCAACACAACAAAAAGGCTAATTAGTGCCTTTCTCATGATCCCTTGACATCTTTATCTCCATTACCAGATCTCCCTATATCACTCCTGGTATTTTTGGCAAGATATTTGTATTATGACACCTTATTTATAGGCATGTCGTGGCAGCACTACCGATTGTTTCTCTATTTATTTTTTCAGTTTTCATTGGTTTTCAACATTTTCTAGGAACTGTGTTTTCACTCTCACATTTTATTCATATTGGTTGTACTCTTCATCAGTCCCATTGACATACTTTTGTGATCATTTGTTGGAAATTAATAAAAATTTCCTATATTATCTCAGTTTGGGTAAGCAACACTCAGCAACCAAATTAAGAAGACAACACGCCTATGAATGCACACTCTTAACAACTCTCCGGCTCAAGCAAAAGTTAATACGAACACACAACTCAGAACGACTTATCAAGACAAATGATCAAGGAAATATTTGAACCTGAATATTCTCCAGTGACTCATCCACACAACCAATATTACATGTTTTTTTCTTCTAGTTATTGTGTGGATTGTTAATCCTTAAATGAACATCTACTCTTCTTGAGTGGATAAGGAATTGTTCATGTTTTAGTTCAGTAGTCAGAATGTAACTCATCTTGTTAAATATTTTACCAGCATAACATGACCTTGTGTTTGGTAAATAGGGAAGTTATGATGTTCATCGTACTATAGAATGGTTTGATGCTATCACACTCAGTATCATTTTATTTCCGTAGCATTCGATTGTTGTTAGCATGAACTTTCTTTCTAAAGGATATAATTCTAAAGTTGGTGTATTTTACTTCCAAAGTGTTGTAGATTGAATAAGTGCAAGGGTTCTAGGGCATTAACCAGTGGAAACAAGGACATTACGTGCCTATAAAGCTTTTACTACGAAATGCTTAATCTTGCTCATATAGAACTTCCCTGTAGAATAGATGCTTACAACGGAATTTAGTTTCCATTCTTTAGAAGTAGCAAGGAAGAATAAACTCAGTAGCATTTAAAATCTTAAAGGTTTCAGAAACCGTACATAAAACTTCACAAGCTTATGTTCCCCTAGTCAATAATTTATGTTTGGGAATTCGACGGTGCATATATTTTTGTAATTAGTTGGCTCACTACCATGCAAAAGTCAAATGGATTTGTTGGTATGTTTCTCTAATATAGTATTTTCACTATTATCATACAAGTAATCCACATTTATATCAAGTCATAAATTACTTACAAAAAGATATTTGAGAACATCTAGGTTATATTGAAAAAAACATAAATTACATCCAGAATTAAATGAAAAGACAAAAGTGTGATGCAAGGTAACTCATATTAGAAGTTCACTCACATAGAGATTAACACCACAATCAAGCCTAAGTTCTGATGCAGCTACAATGAATTCATTGCCATACTTGACAGCAAACATATTTTTAACTACAGTTAGCTCTAGCAAGTCGCAACACCGTGGAGCAACAAAACATGAAGGAGCTTCTGAACCACAACCTTGATCTAAGAAAAAATTTGGATTTATCAAATTTCACACCTCTTATTTCTACTGAAACTAAGGTTCATGTTGAAGTGGTTAATCAGCTTCTTGCTAGAGATAGTCAGTTGACAGGGATTGCTAGAAGCAATGACAAGAATGCATTGCAACTGGATGCAAGAAGTGGTTACACGGATATTGTGAGAGCTTTACTAGCAAAGGATATACAAATAACTTAAATAATAGATATAAAGGACTAGACAGCAATGCACATGGTAGCCAAAGAAGGCAGCTGCTTGGATGTGGTGAAGGAACTTCTTTAGGTTGACACAACAATATTATATCTGACAGAAATGACAACATACCACTACATCTAGCTACAAGGAAGAATCATGAGGAGGTATTATCTCTCTATAAAACCTACTAGAGTTTCTTCTAATTACATGACCTGGTTTAGAGTTGTACATTTTAAGAAGTATGAGAAGGGAAGTGTCAGTTCAACCAAGAAACACAAAGGTAATATGTATTTCCACTTGGTGCCAAAATCAACAAAATCATAAAATTATTCCCCAAAACCATAGAAGTGCATGCTTCAACCATAAAAACTTTTGCAACATAATCCTTCTTAACATCCCCACAATGATACCATCCATAAATATTAGATTGCAGTGAGAATAATTTTAATTTAGTAGTAATGTAGATATACCATATAATTTTATAAAAGTTGCTTCAACACTGAATAAATCAAGGGACACAGTAAACAAGTAGTGAATGAAACTGCAATAAAGTAAGTTGTCAGCAAGATTATATCTAAATAGGGTGCCAAATCAAAATCCTTGAAGCTAAATTTATCTGTAATAAGATTAAAGAAAAAACAATTATTTCAAAGCTCTTCATGTGTGTGTTTTTTTAACTAATTTACATCTTACGTGACATTCATTTCTCATTCATCTAATATCTACATATGACAGGCTTGTCTTTAGTGAAATTACGTAGTGATGTTGTCATTTATATTATACATTTTTGCATATATTAAACTGTCATGAAGATAGACATTCTTTTAAAGTGATCTTAATTTCTGAAAGTTTAAGCTCTCTCTTCTATTTTTCTAAAGAATGCATGTTTTGAATCTGGACATAAGCTCATTAAATTTCATTTTTATTTCGCAAGTAAAAGATTGATCTTGTACATTTTGTTTTATAGAATCCTTAATTTTAGTAAAACAAAGAATTCCCGATTAGAAGCTTCCACTAAACAATCAATCCAGTCAACTGAGTTTTTTCTTGATATTTAAATTGTAGTTATTGTAAGATAAAAAACGCTTATAGTTTGTGGAGAGTAGACAAATTTTTGGACATCAGATATCCTATTATCTTTCATGATGAGATTGAGACATGTCTTTGACCAGAAATAAATATATAAAATAATATGGTGCAGTCATTGACCTTATGTAGTAAACATAATAGATCATGAAAAGAACCATTGATTATTCTGAGAGATCATGAATGGTTTAGTTTTCAAAAGAACCGATTTCCCTCATTAACCTATTCAGGACATGTTTTTGGTCTGTATGCAACTTGGGTTGAACTTGAATTTTTTTTTTTTGGGGGGGGGGGCGGTGCCAAAAAACAACTTAGTACGAAATTTATCTTTAGTGTTATGGATAGGATCTTTACATGTTTTCAGTGGAACTATTAGAGCATCCAAAATGTTTTGAGAAACATGAATTTTTTGAACAAGATCATATACTCTTGTTAGCAAAAGAATAGAAGCATGCCAATGGAAGACTACAAAGTTTTCTCAAGAGAATTTAATCTCTTTTTAGCTATATGGAGACTAAGCAACCTAATTACATCAAAGATGTCTCTCTACAGGCTTGGGTTGGGCATATTTCATGATGAGATTGAGACATGTCTTTAACCAGCAATAAATACAGTAAACAAGATGGTGTAGTCATTGAACTTATGCAGTAAACATAATAGATGATGAAATCAACCATTGATCAGTTTCAGAAATCACATATGGTTTAGTTTTCAAAAGAACTGATTTCCCTCATTAATCGACATAGGACTTGGTTTTTGTCAGTAAGCAACTTCGGTTTAAATTGAATTTTGCTTTTGGCCCAAAAACAACTTAAGAAAAACTTTACCTTTAGCATTATGGATAGGCTCTCTACATGTTTTCAATGGAACTATTAGAGCATCCAAAAAAATTTGAGAAACATGAATTTCCTGAACTAGAGCATATACTCATGTTAGCAAAGAATAAGAGCATGCCAATGGAAGACTTTTCAAAGTTTGCTCGAGATAATTTAACCTCCTATTAGCTACACGGAAATAAATCAACATAATCACATCAAAGGTGTCTCTTTGCAGGCATGGGCTTGGCAGACACATATTATATTCCTTCGGTGTACCTTGCACATTTAGGGATGATTACTAGTCCTATTCTCTATGGATATTTTAGTTATTCCCCTAAACCTATTTTATAATGGTATAGGGGGGATGAAGTGTGTTTTTGTATTGTGAAGTTATTTTTTCTTTGAGGTTCTTGTTTTCACACCCCTTTGCTAGTTGAATTACTTGTGGGAGGAAATAGTTATCATTAAGAGGTATAGAGTGCTTTCTTTGTATCAATGCAATTGCATATTTGGATACTAATGTTTGGTGTGGATTTGGAATTGTTTGAATGCCCCTTGGATATTTTGTTGGTGTAACAATATTAGCCAAACTTTGTTCTTACAATTTTAACATCTGTCTAATAGTTACATTTCACTTTCATTTTTATTGATCATTGTATTTTGACATCTTGAATTAATTAATAATGAGAAACACTCTCAATTATTTTTCTAGACCCCATAGCTAGTAGGATTCAAACATGCAACTCATTATTCATAATTGCATCCATATATACTCATTGTTTTTTAGTTTTTGGCACACAAATCAAAATTTTAGAGGCAAATGTTTATGTTGTCACAATAGATTTACATGATCTACAAGGTGAAAAATCAATCTTTGGTGTAATTGAAGATTTTAGGTTTGATAATTATAGGTTATTTATAGGCTATAAATGTCTTCTAAATTTCACTTCTAATTGAGTATTCAACTGAACATATTGAGTATATGATACACAACTATTTTTCCTTCCGCCCACTTTTCATAGCTTCCAAAACCATTAGGTAGAGACCTGTAACCTCGATGCTATTTTGTTTGTTTAGTAAAATATTTTTCAATATTTTACAAAATTTTATAATTCATTTGAAGTTGTATAATGTACAATTTATAAAATTTCAAGGTGTAATTCTTTAAAGGGTGCTAGCTTAGTGGAAGAGCACCTACTTTACAAGAAGTAGGTTGGTGGTTCCATTCCATCATGCCTTGATATTCATATGCAATGGTAACTATTATTTTTTGGTGTTGGAGGTTTTTTTTTATCATCACCAATGAGTTTATGGTAATATTTTTCGGCCCTCACCAAAATATGAAATGGTGATAGTCAATGAATGCCATATATATGCATCAATAGTGACGTTCAATTTTTGGTGACAGAGACTCTTTTGACCGTTACTAATGAGCTTCTGGTGACATTTTTTTAACCTCACCAAAATATTAAATGGTGATAGCTAATGAATGTTGAAATATATATACACGAATAGTTATGTCCATGAAAGGTCCATCACAATAAATCATTTTTGTTCATATGAAATCGTGACAGTCACTATCTGTCATTATAATTATCATTCATGACGGACCTCCAATGTCACCACAACACCTATACTTTTGGTGATGCCACCTTTGGTGACATTCAATTATTTGTTGACAAAGGGTAAGGTCCATCACCATTGTTCATATGAAATGGTGACGACCATTATTCGTAATTATAAATCATTGTTGGTGACGAACCTTGATTTTCACCACAACACCTATACTTTTGGCCAAGCCACCTTTGGTGAAGTTCAATTTTTAGTGACGGAGGCTTTATGACCATCACAAATGATCTTATGGTGAAATTTTTCGACCCTCACCAGTGTCCTTTTTTCTTGTAGTGTGCATTGGGTCTTTTTCAAGAAAGGATTTGGAGAGCATGTACCATATACCCAATCCAAAATATAAATACAATAAGGAATATGTTGAAGATTTTATAAAGGAGCACAGACACCCATCGAAACAAACCAGACCTTGGAGAAAGGACCCAAATATACACAAAGCTGAATAAAGTGGTAAGTACTCAGTTGATTCTCTCATTGGTCCATTTTCCCAAGTTGATACTATGATGTGTAGGTTGCATGCACAACCTAATGCCTCGAAATTCCCTAATGATTGGGTACCTCTTATTGATGGAGCCTCTGAGGGATATATATTTAATTGGGCCACTATACCTTATGATAATTTGGCTGCTCATAATTTAGCTTTTAGTAAAGGTAACAATATATCTCAAAATAAAATCCATCCTTTCTATATGTCTACCTATGATCATGGATGCTTTATGTTTTTCAATGGATTTTACTTCCATGTGCTCGAAATGGACTCTCTAAGGTATAAAAGATATACATATTTACCATGATGTCCGATGGAAATCAAAATATGAGGAGCACTTTTATCAAATCTGTCACATAGTCATATTGCCAATTTATAAAGTTATTTTTTGGTCTAAGCCACCTCGGATATCTCTAGAAGTTGAATATGACCTTCTAGAATAGCTAACCTTCCTTTGGATTTATTGTAACTATCCTCAGGAAAAAGTGTTAATTACTAATTTTGAGATTGCCACTTCTTCACGGTTAGTAGTACCTCCTCAAAATGAAGGTGTTGTGATTTCTTCTTCTTCTTAGGAAGAAGGATTTGTATCTGATCCTAAATTGGATGAAATTTGGAAAGATTTTAGCCAAACTCTAAATTTGAAAAATGATGAGCCTCTAACTATAAAATATTCACAACAAACTAATATTCATGAAACTCCTAACTGTCCTGAACAAAGTTCTAAAGTAAAGATACTAGTAAATATCATGTTAAATATGAGAAATATATTGAAATTATTCCTTCCTTTCCTACTTCCAAAATTTATTTTAATATTGAGGAGATCCCTTCATTGGATATTTTATATAGTCCTCAACACAATGTCATAGTGAAAACAGGAAGAAAGAAAAGAAAGCTAGATCAATCACAAGAATTAGTATCCAAAAATATCTCCTCTTTTGAAGTTTTATGGAAGGACTCTACAGCAAAACCAACGGAGATTTAGGGAGACTCACTTAGTTTATCGGTACTAATGCCTCAACAATTATTGATAAGGTTGTATAATTTTAATAACATCTAAAGGAGAAAGAATAGAAAAAATTCTTGCTTGAGCACAATCTTGAGATTGAGAAGCATAGGATCAATGAAAAATGATAGTCATAGTTGACAGAGTTATAGCATAATTTTGACTCGCCACTAGTAGAAAATGATGAAATTAGTAACTAGGTGACTAAAAATGTTAGTCATTCCAATTATTTCAAGTGAATCGCTACTAAATTCGACTAGATAATAAGTGACCAAACTAAAAGTGACTAACTGAAATGACTAATTTAGTCCATGACTAAAATAAATGACTATATAATAAGTGACAAAATTAATAATGATTAACATAAATAACTACTATATTCCAAGAATAAAAATATCACCAAATAATAAGTACAAGAAGTATATGAATTATTCATTTATGTTAGTAATTTTTAATTGTGTCCCTTCATTAAAAAAGTTAGTCACCACAACTTTCCCAAGTGAAATACTACAAAAAATGAGCAATGTTAAGTGACCCAACTAAAAACAACTAACATAAATGACTAATTTAGTTGCATGTTAAAATATACGACTAGCTAATAAGTAATACAACTAAATTGAATAATGTGAATGACTAATGTAAACTAAACTATGAATAACTTCCAACAGGGTATTTTTGAGCTACCTACAACTACTTGAAGTTTATTAATAACATTATTCATTAAATTAGGTATATTTTCCACCTCCTTAAAGGTTAGTTGATATTCCCCTTATGTGTAAACATTATGTCCTCTTTCCCTCTTTATATGAAAATACTTGCTTAGAGAATTTTTTTATACTCTCATGTGACGGATCATGAAAATATTTTGCAAAATAATATCTTGTATATTTTTTATTGAATTCTCAAGCCAAAATTATCACTATAAACCTTCAACAACTTTAGATATATAGCCTCTATCTCAAGCGACCTCTGCTCAAACGAAAAAAAAAAAAAAAAAACCTTGAATAGCAACATAGAATACCATAACAATTGACAAAAAGTTAAAATCTAATCATAGATTACACTAAAATCTAAAATCAACCCATTAAAATTTAACTCCCAGCAAACAATTGACAAATTGTTAAAAAAATGACCCATTAAAATTTAGTTTCCAGTTAACAATTAACAAATTATTAAAATCTAATTTTGGGTTATATTCTAAAAATCTAAAATAGGCCCATTGAAATTAATTTCCCGCACTGCTCTTCGGGAAATCTAAAATCAGCCCATTAAAATTAATTTCCCGCAATACTCTTCTTCCAGAGTTCGATCATCTTTCTATGGGCATAATCTCTTACATTATGTTGTATATTTCAGGAGGAACCTCTTATATTCTATTGTATAATTTAGGATGAATGTTACTTGTTGGTGCAATAAGGTGACTTGTAAAAATAAATCCTAATGCCTACATTAATCATCAACCAAGGATTCATCTATTTCTTTCAAGAGCGTTGGCATTGTTTGTGCAGAGTGAAATCAGAAGATATCTAGAAACAAATGATTCTAAATCGTTTCAATAAATACTTTTCTAATTCTCGAATTTCAATTTGGAATAATTCAAAAGCAAACCTTAAAGAAATTATAAACCATGAATCTTAATCTATCCTCAACTGATTTGTAGAAAAATAGAATCTAACTTATGGATTGCAAGAATCACACTCAAATAACTACTGCATAATAATTATCTATTAAAAAGAGAGATTACATAAATGAACAACAATCTATTATTCAAACTTATAATGAATAGCAACAATAAACAATCACTGGATATCTATGATAACAACATTTTAAAGGAACAACAATAAATTGTAATGCTAATCTGAACAATTTACTAAATAATAATATGAAACCATGAAAGAAACAACATCTTAATATTTATCTCAACAACAAGGATAAACTACGCAAACAAATTCTAAAATTACACGGTAATTGAAATGACAAGATACAACAATTAACAATCACAAAGATAAAAGAAATGATTATGATACAGAGAAAGCAACAAGTCTCCTAGGGACCAGGCTGAAAGCCTCTAGAAGCTAACTATTGGGAATATTTAGAACACATCATAAATGAAACATGCTTTTTCTCATTAATCACGATATCAAATGCATAACATCACCATAATGAAAATACTCTGTCTTAGTACAAATAATGATGTCCAAAATGAAAGTTACAAATCAGAAATTAACCCCTCTTCTATTTCGTCTATCAACCTTATATAATCAAATAGTAAAATAATAGATGGGAGTGAATCCTCAGGACCAGGAGATCCCGAGGATTGTGCAACTAATAATCGGATTCTCTCTATAAGATTATTTGGATTCTCCTATTCTTCCTCTATCCCATGCAATTAAGAAATGGTCATTTTTCCTTCTTTGGTCATTGTTGTTCCATCGTTTGAACAAGAATTGTCCATTTCATATTTATGCACATAAAGGCAAGCAAAAGTTAGTTTTTATGCTTAAAATCATACAGTTTGTAGTTAATTGATTCTATTCATCTTTCACAACCTTTTCTTATAGATTATTCCCAATAAATAATATAAAATCATAAAATTAAATGATTAATTAAGCTAAAATGAGGATAAAAACATACCTTTTCCATGACACAACATACTCCCCTGCTTACCTTTTTTCATGTCCTCATGCAATAATATAGTTGAGGTGTAATTGTGTCAAGGAGTGGGCAAGATAAACTTCTTCCTTATATAACCTAAAATCATTCTTCTACTTAAGCATTACAAACACACGGCTCACATGGCATTCTGACAAATCATAGACAAAATAATACCCCTCCAAGGGATACCAGATAATAGGACACCTATAACATCATCCTATCCAAGTAGGTCCCTTGCATATGGTAATGTTGTTTTACACATCCAGATGAGCAGCAACAACCTTAAATTTTTTGTAACCAAAAGGTTCCCTATTTTTAACATTGTTGGTGGAAGCTTTCCACCTTTGCTTTACTGCCAATAGAGCATCATCCTTTATGTCCTAGAAATACTCTCTTCCAACATGTATAACATATTTATGGAGGGGTCCTAATGTAGCCACAACTCCTTGTTGCTCCATAAATCTCTTGTGTTGGATAAAAAGGTGTAGAGGTTTAGTGGGTTCCCCTCTAACCCATTGATCCAGACCATGCTCCCTCTTTCGAAAAATATTATAGGCCTTAGCCCATTCAAGTTGGTTTTCATCAAAAGAGAGGAAAGCTTGGAACTGAACATCTCCAATAAAGGGACTAGGGTTAGCATACCTTTCCTCTTCTAAGAAATTTTTTTGCAGATATAGTTCACAGAAAATAAGTTTCACCTTCTAGTTGTGTTCCTTGCAACATTGAACAAAATCTGAGGTAGTCCTGAATTCAGTAGGTCTACCAGTGCTGGAAACTCTAATCTTCAATAATGAATACCTTTCTAATAAAAATTGGTCATAATTAGTGGTTAGCGATTGAAAAGACAAAGGATCAGAGTAAATTGAATAAACAATTTCAGTTTGTTCCCTGGCCTTTTGAAGTTGATTTTCCATTTTATTTACTTTCTCCTGCTCATTCCTGAGACCAGAAAAAGTCTCATCTTCAGTTGCACTAAGTGTGTCCAACTTATTTAATAATTCCTAGTGTGTCTGCAAAGGTACTAGTTCCTTTTGATGTTGAGCTAACACCTATTGGTTCTTTGTTAATTCACTATGTAATTTCTGAGTAAAATCTTTCCTTACCAGGGGGACTGTTGGAATAGGGTCTCCTACAGGCTACAAAACTGGTCCATTTTGAATACTTTTAATTAAATTTAGTCTAGCGCAGGGGTTTTGGGGCAGGTCAAAGCCCCGAAAGCATTATAATGGATAAAAGGGTAAACCAGGGGTCCGAAAACCACAGTTTACGGACTATAGGAAAGTCTAGGCTAGATTATTATAAATAGAGGAAAATTTTTGTATTGTAAGGTAGGAAATGAAGAGCTATTGATGCGAATTGTGGTTTAAGCTATCTTTTTGGGTTTTGGGGAAATGAATCCTACTGGCTGTGTGCGCGGAGATCCAAGTCCAGTTGTGTGTGGACCCTGCTGCTGTGTGCACAGGCTGGGAATGGAATTATAAGGAATAATTGATGCATGAATGAATAAGAAAGGTTGATAGAGAACTGAATCTGTGAGTACTCTTTGTGTGAATCATTGGTAATTATTTCATTGTGTATTTTCTATATTTAAGCTGCGAAGATCTGTGTAAGAGTGTTTTCTGTGTTTGGATATGTTATGTTCTATTTATGAAATATAGTGCTACTGTCATAAAA
Organism: Pinus albicaulis; assembly: GCA_034641835.2. NCBI lineage: Eukaryota > Viridiplantae > Streptophyta > Pinopsida > Pinales > Pinaceae > Pinus > Pinus albicaulis. Next base: position 132,579,139 of record CM076570.1, on the reverse strand, counting down.
GCATATAATTATAGATCTAGCGCACATGGATGCGAATAGAGACCTAATTGACCCTACGTAGAACAAGGTAATCTAGGAATCACAGGGTCTAGCGCAGCTATGCTTGCCTTACCTATCCTTTCTCAGGGTGCAGAAACCTGGTTCCAGCACCCACCCATACTAATTTGTGTGAGACTTTGACCTGCGCAAGCAGGTCACTACCGAAAGGGCTAGTAGTATAGGGTTTGTTGGCAAACTTTGAGCTCCAAACCTAGGTCAGGACCCCTCAAGCCAATAGGGACATAACAACGTATTTCCTATGTTTGAGATTAATTGTCACATGTTGTCACTGAATCAATCTGAACATCGGTTTCCATAGTACCAGTTGTTTCTTGGGGAATACAGAAATTTCCAGAATCTATTTGAAAAACAATGTTCATAACATCTAGAGAAAAATTTGTTTGAGTTTCTATTGAACAAGCACAAGGAATTTCAGTTTGAGTTCCAATCCCTTTAGTGGAACATTTCTCTATCTAGGTAATAATGGTTTCTACTTGCACTTTCTGCTTTTGGTTCTTATCTGCTTGCTTCAACCATGTTCTTAATATTTTAATCATTTTTCTCAATTTTCTATTCTTTTTCCTCAACCTTTTAATCCTGGCATTTTCTGTGTTTTCTTTCTCCTCCTCTTTTATGGGGTTTTCAATTGGAGAGGGGAAAACTATATTTCCTTTAGGAAAAAGGGAGGTTGTTCCAATGTTAGGGTCCTATTCCAATGGAACAATGTCTCTTGATATTCATCTAAAAAGGGAATTGGCTCTTCTTGGTTATGAAATTCTTCCATTCCTTCAGTAGGGGATATAATTTCTGTATGGCCAGAGCTATCTACAGAGGAAGAATGGTCTTGACCTTGAAAATTCTCAAATTGGCCTTCTTCCTCAAAGAGTGTACCCAAATTTTCTAACACTCAGGCCACTTCTTCCTCTTCATTTAATAAAACATTGTTTTGAGGGTTTGTAGGGGTTGCATGAGATGACCCTGCTTCATCTATTGGGTTTGTGGTATGTTTTCTTGATCTTATCCTCACAAAGCATCTCCATTTTACTTGGCTAGGAGCTAAGGAAGGAGTCTTCCTTTTTCTTACTCTTTTTGGAATTTTTGTCTCCATAGTTTGTTGTTCTAAGTCATCAATGTCCCTATCATCTACCTTTTCCTGTGCATCTCTGTTTTACTCTGATAAAGGTAAGGTAGGATTTACAAAGTTATCCTAGGTCAATTGCTGCTGGGTAAGGTCATGAATAATGATAAGCTTAATCAAGCCACGATGACTGATAGTAGACTGTGGGTATTTTTCATTCTTAACTCGACTAGCAACATCATGCAATAAGGAATTTAGAAAAAAACAATAGATTAACTATGATTTTCTATCTAAGAATTTCTAGAAATTTAAGTTGTCGAGGTTTTACCACATCTTGACCACCATCGCAAGTGATTTATCTCTGAACAGTGGTTGTTAGTTCTCACCATGGTTCCTTTAGTGATGTTGGGTGCACTCCTTTTCCCTTGCATATTAGTTCCTCCTCTAGGTCTGTGAATGTTGTCAATGCTTCATGTAATATAATATGTTTATCGTTCCATCTTGTGCCTTCTACTGGAAGTCCCGAGACTTCAACTATAACTTCTTCAAAGACTTGTATCCCTGTTTTTTTTACAATTGTGTACCCATTCTACAAATTCTGCAGAAATTCAAGGGCCTTGTTATGGTCCTTGTAATTTGACGAGATATTGAAGCCAACTAGTGTGTCCGAGAATTTCAAGAGCCAGCTTAGTTATTCGTAATGTTGTAGGTTCATTGCGAACAAATCTTCTCCCCATAGTTGTTGTGCTATTTCAGCCTAATTCACACCTTGCATGCACTTCCCACAGTTATACAGTTCAGGACAACAAAAAAAACTGCATACAAAGCTTTTGAATTGGAAATTGTTATTTTGATATAAAGGTGACAATAATAGTATTTGTCTCATCAACACGGTTTGGCAGAGTTCAGTAATTATTTTGCATGTTGTTCCATAATGTGTACCTTCCCCCCTCCAATTAGAAAAGGGTGTCCACATCTGTCGAGTATGGGAAAAGAGAAAAGGATGAAGTGGCTTCATTAATGCGGCATAAAAATAGTTAGAGAAGTAGAAATACAACAAGAAAAAGTTAGAGAAGTGCTAACCATAGATCATGGAGATGGTTTTAGAAAAATGACAGAAAAATGAATAAAGAAAATAAATTAACCATTATGGGAATACTTTTTCCTTTGATAAGCATGTATGACGAAGCTGACAAAGCAATTAATGATAATGACTGCTGACATCAATTGATTGGACAATATTAATGTAGTGGAGGAGTTTTCGGATTCATCGCATTGGGTTAAAATTCTTATCAACATTTTGAACCTTCCACTGAGGTTCATCTCATTTATCTTGATGATGAACCTTAGTGGAAGGTTCAAAGCGTCGATAAGAATTTTAACTCAATGTGATGAATCCGAAAACTCCTCCACTACAAAATATAGATCGAAGAAACTTGAAATCTAAAAATATTAATGTAATTCACATAAAAATATAGTTTACCATGCATATTGGTTAATATAAATGTAAGCGTTGTTCAAATGGTAAATTATTCTTTGGAAATTAATCAAATAGAAATAGTAGAATATAGAACAATTTGGAAATGTAGAATATAACTTCAATACCACAAGAAGAGCCACAGCTACTAGCAGGCATATATACCCTCGACAGGGTTGATTTTTAACTTGAAAATAAGCTAGGATCCTCCATTTATTATTTTTAGATTACTTGTTTTATTTCCACAAAGGGGTCACTGTATTGGCTTGGTAACTAGATGATCACTGTGCCATTCACCATGCATAAAAAATGATCAGGTCGGCTCGTGATGAGACCTCATGTCCTTCTGACAATTAAATTGTCTGGAAGGCCATTACCCTAGTGTAGTGGCCATTGTGGGAATGTCATTTGTTAAGTTTCTTATGATCATGGTAGGTTGGCTCATGATGAGACCCTATATCCCCTTTAAGAAATATATATATATATATATATCTATATATATATATATATATATATATATATATATATATATATATATATATATATATTTATAAGTGGAGGGAGGCTCACTAACTATTTAAGAGTTAGGGATGGTGTGAGAAGTAAAATAATGGCAATAAAAGTTACGCTTGTATTCCTATATCATCATACCAAAGAGAATTATCCATTGAAAGTGTAAAAGATAAGCCATCATGGTATTAAGGTAGTGAATCATTTTATGATACATCCAAAGAAGATATGTCCATCAAATCATTAAAATGGATGAACCATGTTACTTTTCAAAGTAAAGGTAATCATCAAAGGTATAAAAATCATAATGTTGTTAATGTAACTACTTTTTCTTAGCTTCGGTGTAAATTCCCAACCAAAAAGGTAATTTCGTAGCAAGGCATGTAAGAGAAAATATGATTGTTTTATAGAGGTTTGAATGAAATTGGTGCATATATTGGGACAACAGTTATTCATTTAACTGAACAACAGCTGTTCATTTTATTGAACAGCCGCTTGTTCATTATATTGAAAAACAATAGTATGTGAAAGTCGTAAAAACAAAGTTGTTCATTTGATTGAACTATGACTCTCCATTCAATTGAGCAACATCAGTTGTTCACTCTTTTGAGCAACAAAGGTATATGAAAGTCATCAAAAGAAGAAACCGTAGTTGCTCATTTTTCTAAACAACAATTGTTCGTTCGATTAAACAACAACTGTTTATTTGACTGAACAAAAGTTGTTCGTTCGACTGAACAATAGTTGTTTATTTTACTGAAAAGCAGTTGTTTGTTTGATTGAACAACAACTATTTATTCTATTGGAAAACAATTATTCACTCTTTTGAACAACAACTGTTTATGTTTATTGAACAACGACTGTTCGTTTAACAGAACATCCCATGTTCATTTTACTTAACAACAACTATTCTATTGAAAAAAATTTGTTCATCAATTCTGAAAAAGAACAAAAATAGTGTAAAACTAAAACCATAGGAACAACAGATGTTCACTTGGAAGAAACAATATTTGTCCAAGAAATTGAACAAAAACTGCTAAAAAATGAAGCGAAACAGTGAAAAAGGAATGGAAGCTACTTTGTTTGTAAGCAACTATTTCGAAGCAAAAATCCATGCATTTATATAGGGGTATTTTATTCTAAAGAAACCCAAAAACAAAAAATCATAAACTAACTACGTAAAGAAAATATTTACATTATTTACAACCGAAACAAGACAATTTTCATGAAAGTAAAGTTGTCGGTTCGTTATTCCCTGAAGCTAAAATTTTCATAGTGGGATCATTGTGTACATGTTGGCAAAAGGACTCTTTGGTGAGTGGTTTGTGATAAAGACATACCTGGTGCCCATTGACCTGGAAAGAAGATCCAAACCCATCAATGGTAGTCAAAGTTATAGTGTCATTGTTGTGCACTTCTTGAATTTCATACGTGCCAATCCATCTTGTCCGCAATTTACCTAGGAAGTCTTGGAATCTGGAATCATAAAGGAGTGTCTAGTCTCCTTCCTGAAACGTCTTCTTCTTGATGATACTGTCATGCCACTTAGACCTATTGGAAATATTGAGAGGGGGGTGAATCAATATTCCTTTCAATTAGTATTATTATTAATCTTTCAGAGCATTAGTTAATCTTCAATTATTATCAGTGTTGGTACAATGATAGTAGTAAACAAAAGGAACACAAATGAACATAGTTTTTAAGGTGGAAATCCCCTCTGGGACAAAAACCACCTGAATTGTTTTCTAATAATTCCTTAATATTCAACTCTAATTGAAAAAAAATCTCCAACTTCCTAGAATCTAGAAAAGAATTCTTCTCCAGCTCCCACTGGATGGACACTCCAATGGCCGAGATTATTCAGTAGTCAATTGAATTGACGCCCCAACACCCAATGAGCTACAACTCACACCTCCCAACACTGCCTCTTCAACTCTTGGCAACCAGACACTTGTACAACTTTTAGAATGACTCAGTACAATGATACCTTTACAATGACCGTGTGTAGTGCTGCCCACTTGAAGACTTCATGTGGTGAACTTCTTGTTGTTGTTCTGCACCTTAATTGTTTCTCTTTTCATGCTACCCTTTCTCACTCTTTAGAACATTAGATCATGCATTGAGTCTTATCTTGATGAATATATAATACCTACAAAAATTATTCAAGGAAATACCCATGACATGATAATAACAAAACATACTTCATCTTGCAGAGCATATGTCAGTGCTAAACAAAAACAACAAATTAGAATACAAAGAACTTAATGCAATTAAGAGATGAACATGCATATACATAAGATAATTACTTGTATCTTAACTCTGCTGCACCATTTTTCTGCACCTTGCAATTCTTTGTTGCTCTAGAAAGTTTGGTCCTTTGCAACCCTTGACAACACATGATCTAGCTTTTTCTTTCCTTTTAGGAGCTCGCTATTGAATCTGATGTATCTCTGTGATTTCATATCCAAAATATGTGATCATCAGTCCTATAGCATCCCTCTAATTCTTCTTTTCAATGCCACATGTGTGACTCGATTTGGATTCTTCAAGACAAAGTTATGCTCAATCTCTCACAATGACCTAATTATGGACTAGTTTAGTAGAGCAAAATTGTACGACATGCCACGTGCCATTGTTTCCTCCTTCGGCTATGAAATTGATATACATAAAACTAAAGCCAGTGAAATATCTGCCACCTTTTACATAATTCCAATCCTCTTCTCAGAGAGATAGTTATGACGATTTTTCCAAGTTCACATCTTTGAGATGAAATTCAGAAGCCTGCAAAAACCCTAACTTCCACAGCTCATATCTTAGAAAATATAGTGAACCAAGATCTAAAATTTAGAAACGATATTCATCAGGATTTTACCCAAGTAGGTTTTTTATTTTAGCATATGAAGCTTCACATATAAAAATTTATAGCGAAGATTCCACGATGACCTGTTTTTATTAGCAAAATCCTTACATGAGGAGGATATGAGGGTCACAATTTATATAAATTCTTAGGAGAGGGTCTTCAACAAGTGAACATTGGAGGGATTTTAGGAGATTAAAAAATTATTAATTATTGACTATTTAATGACCACAACCATGATTAGTGTCATGCCACAACCCCATGGGGTTTTAGCCCAACTAACTGGGGTTACTAATTTCAAACATGAATATCTCTCAAACCGTGAAGAATTGTGTGGTGTGCCATATATAAACGGAAACATCTAGACAAGTACAAACCATCCCAAATATCCTTGACTCAAAATAGAGCAATTTTTCAAGTCAAAATTCCTATGCAAGATCAGGGTAGCCCCTGGTGTTGCTTGGGTTGACATTAATGACAACCATTGATCAACAATCTCCCACTTTGGCATTGATGGCAACATAGGTACTCCCCCTACGATCATGACACCCCTTCCTAAAACTTTATCTCCCCCTTTGACATCAATGGAAAAGGGTAACCCCCCTAACACACAACCAGCCTACGGACCTGTACACACTTCCACTCCCCTTTTATTTTCTAAATAAGGAAAATATAATGGGAACTTGGGAGAATCCCAACCTTTTAGCGAAGATATTCAAATGCTTCATGAGGTAAATTTTTAGTGAAAATATCAGTGATTTGTTATTTTGTACCAACATATTCAAGTTTGATATTCTTTTTAACAACTTTTTCTCTAACAAAATGATATTTGATTGGAATTTGTTTTGTTTTTTAATGCGTGACAAGATTCTTGGAGATGCTGATGGCACTGGTGTTATCACAAAATATGGGAATAGACTCACTGAATTGTACTTGAAGATATTGCAAATTTTGTTTCATCCAAAGGACTTGAGTAAACAAGTTGTCGCTGCAATTTATTTTTCTTCAGCTGTAGATAACGAGATTGAGGTTTGCTTTTTGATCAACCATGATAGGAGACAACCACCTAGATATAATGTTGCTCCACTAGTACTCTTATGATAATCAACGTTTCCTACCTAATATGAATCTGTAAAGGCTTGAATAATAATATTTTTACCCTTGGGATACCACAAATGATATTCTGTTGTTCCCTTCACTATATCAAAGTATTCTTTTGACGACAATAATATGTGATTCTTTTGGTGCTTCTTGGAATCTTGCTACTTGTCCAATTGTTTGCATAACATATGGTTGGGAGTCTATTACATATAGAATACTACCAATCATAGATCTGTCCAACCTATGATCCACATCCTTAGATGATTCATATATGCTCAATTTGTAACATGTTACCATCAGAGTAAGGATAGGTTCGCAATATTCCATTTTTAATTTCTTGAGCATTTCCTTGATGTACTTGGCTTGACATATAAATATTCCTTTCTCTTGCTGAGATATTTGAAGCCCTAAGAAGTGTGTCAGCTCACCAAGTAAAGACATCTCAAACTCACTTTGCATATTCGTAGAAAATTTCTTACTTATTCGATCACCATTTCTACCAAATATTATATCATCCACATATACCTCAAAGATTGTTAAATTTTGTTTATCTATTTGCACATAAGTATTGCTATCATCGGTACCTTTCTTGAACCCTTGTTGACTGTCATAGCCTCAATAAAGTTAACTAGTATTAACTACTTAAAGACATTTTTTATTTTAATTTCTGGCAAAAAAAGACTTGAAACTTTATTGTATATAAAAAAAAATTATTTTGCTGAAATTATTAAATTAGGAGGACTAGTTAGTGAAAAGAAAATATTTTAAGTCATTGGTAAAAGGGTTTCCAAGAATAGGAGGTGGTTGGGGGCAGTTGGAAAACAATTACCTACTCCTCTAAGGATAAAGCTAAATCCCAAGGGAGGAGTAGGGGTTCTGTGATTTTTGGTAAAAGGGAAAATTATTTTCTAGAGCTAGTTGGGGAACCAGTTGAAAATAGCTTACAGCTACCCTTGTTAAAACTATAAATTTTTGAAGGTGACTGCATAGGCCATCTAGAGGTCACAGCAGAGAAATTCTACTGTTAACCCGTGGCACTGTCTAGATTCTGGAGCTAGGGGGAAAGCGGAGGAGGTAATTTCCTCCCTTGAATGGTTGGGAGGACCACAGCTTAGTCTACTTAATCTAGATAAGTATTACAGTGAATTTCTTTATACAGGTTAATAAAAATGAATTCTTTTACAGTTTCACAGTTGAGATTGTTGAAAGGTGAAAGTTTGAATGTGGTTATTCTATTCATTTACAAATGATTGAGACAGGAAACCAAGTCTGTAGATAATTTATTAATCTGAGTATGGGAATTGAATAGCGAAATATGATGAAGTTAATATTATCATAATGTCATAGAATCCACTGCTTTCAGTCCTATATTGTGTGAAATGTTAAAAGGGTTTAAAACCCTCATTAAACTAAATGTATAACAGAGATAGTTTATTGAATAGGGTGACTGTAATAGAACGGCTGTGTGAACAATGTGAAAGTAACGAGTATTATACTACTATTATCTCTTTGTTAATATGGAAATTATTGGTATAATTTACCCTTACTGTTAAAGCATGATGAACAAGAAGATACTTCATGTCTATTTTAATCAACTGAAGGGTACGGATGAAGCCAACGGACTGTTGACCCTAGTCCTAGGGTCAAGCCCAAGACAGGAGTTCGTCGTCTGTGGTTGGAAACCCTAGCTAACACGGGCTTCAATCTTTTGGTGGCTCGGGCACCGTAGGGAGAATCCTATGAAAAAAATAAAGAGTATAGAGAATGCAAGACTGTAAATCAAGTAATGAAAGGAGCGTTGGCTTCCATAATTACTTAGTAGAGACTAGACATATATTTATAACGACAGCAAAGAAATACTAGTAACAGAACTAACAATGAGTATTATTTCTTTAAAGCGCCAAACGTTAAAAGCTATCCTTATCCTTAAAAGGCAAAACCCAGAACCATTTCTCTGATATTTTTTTCTAATAAATAAATGCAAGCAGGACAAAGATATGCCAAGAAATGACAAGAATCCCTTGTAAACATAAACGGCGAAGGGAAAAGATACATCATAGTTTAACCATAATCGTTCTTGTACATATTCAAAACATATAGTCGGTGTAGAGGAAATATAATCGCACAGTGAAATTTTATATTTTTATCAAATATAACTACAAAGAGTTTGAGGGTTAGAATCAAAGCGTTCTGAACCCATTAAACAAAAATAGAGATTCGACTCAAACCCTACATCGTAATACAAAGGATAAATCTCATTGTTGCTTGAAAAATATAAAATGGGTTTACAACCCTCGTCATTTTCACATTCCTCTGATAAGAAAGGCTTGCTTAAATATATCCTAGATCTAGAGCAGAAGTAAGGGAATGGCCTTTCATCAAGGGTTGTTAAGGTACCTGTAGGTTCATGAAAGTAATATTAGCTGGGGTTGAAGCGACCGTGATAACCCTAAGCCAAAGCTTGCAACTGTAGGTGGAGGGTTAGAGTCGAACTTGCAACCAAAAGAAGAGGAACAAGTTAGCATCTATTGTTACATAGAATTATATAATCAAGTTAAGAAATAAATAACCTGAAAACCCATGTGGAAAGTTCAATACCTGTTGAAGGGTAAATCTTTCCAAATGGGTCGCTTTGTGCAAAGATAAACCACAAAGAATTAGAACATATTAGTGCCGAGAAGAAAATTGACGATTTAATACACTAAATATTGTGCAATAAAATAAAAAGGGACTAAAGCCATCTATACCTATGGAGTTTGCATGATAAGGACTTTCTTACATCCGCCATAGCTGGCTCGATCTCACAGTATTTATCATCTCTGTAAAACTAAATTCATATAATAAGGTTCTGTTAGAAGCGTCGGAGAACAACATTTCTAATAGAGAAAATGATAAATATATATAGTTGAGCATGATAATAGAACTGCAGAGCTAGCTAAATGGAGGGGTGAACCTTTTAAGGGTTTTGAAACTGTGTTAACCAGAAAGGGGCCGAGCTCTGGAATCGTCGGAGCGCATGACAAACAAATCTTCACTCTCAGCTCGACTGCAGTGTTACCCAGGTTTTCCCTTGAAAAATCAAGTAATTAGAATCTAATGCGATACAACTGTGACTTGTGGAGTAAGTCTCGGTACAAACAATAATGGTGGGTATTGACACAAACACCACGGATGCATAGTAAAATTGCCAAGTGGAGTGTTAATGCAATAACCGGGTTAAATTACCATAAAATCCATATCAGAACTGGGTTAATTGATTAGATTCAACTTAAAATATCTTGCAGATGATTAATGTCAAAGCTCCAAACCCTTGTTGGAATTCTCAAGATATGACAGTTGTTTCATGCATAGGGATTATGAAATATATTGTTTATTGTGAACATTAATATTACTCTCAGTTTCTCGGCAAATTAACAATGATTTTGTTGTAACTCATAACAATGATCAAACCATAATTTATATGCTTCGTCCTATTCATAGTACAGTGAAATAATTGCATCATAAACAATGATATGTATGTATCGAAGGTTTCCATGTAGATTGTATTTTGGATATTGTATTTATGATTCAAGGGGTTTTTACTATTTAATATGGTGAGTAAAATTTTTTTTTTAAGGTAAATTTTTTAGGAGAGGAAGTTACAAGTGGTATCAGAGCTATGTTGCTACGCTGGGACCCTAAGGGTCTACTAACAGTGAAGTTGTGTATGTGATTAGTCCATACAGAGATAGAGAACCAGTGGAAATGAGAAGAGCTAGAGCATCACAATCGCAACTAGAGGAAACTCAAGCACCAATAGTCATGAATCCGGAAATGTTGTTTCAATTGAGTGTAGAACAACATCAAAATACTAGTCGGTTGCTCGAAGAACAGCAACACCAAACTGGTTTTTTGCTGAATACAATGCAGCAATTACAATAGGAAATGTGAAGACTCAGAAAGGATAATGTGCGATTGTTGCAAGATCAGGAGAAAATTTTAAAGAGTTTATCAGACAAACAAAATCAGGAGATGGGACATCCTAGTGTTGAAAAAGAATTATCAGCAGAACAAGAAGATCAGCAAACTAGAAACGCCACTACAGGAAGAGCTGAAAAGAATCCCTCCTAGAAAAGAAAAAACAAGAATTATAATGAGGCAGAGTCGAGAAATTTGTCTGACCAGCAAGACAATAAGAGACAAAAAGTGGAATTGCAGGGGAGTTTCACAAAATTAAGCCACCAACTTTTGATGGTGAAGGCCGAGGAGGTGGCAGAAGCCTGGTTAATTAATATAAATAAGTACTTCCAGGTGTATGAATATAGTAGCAATCTGAAGGCCAGATTGGCTATATACCAGTTACGGGAAAAGGCCACCCTGTGGTGGGAAGAAGTGAAAAATGTACGCAGTATTGATGAACAGGACATTACTGGAACCTTACGCATGTGTATGGATTACAGGCAGCTTAATAAGCTTACCATTAAGAACAGATACCCCTTACCAATAATCGATGACTTATTAGATCAAGTAAGAGGGGCTAAGTTGTTTTCTAAGATAGATTTAAGATCCGGATATCATCATATTCGGATTAAAGATGAATATATTTGCAAAACAGCATTCCGCACTCGTTATGGGCATTATGAATTCGTAGTGTTGCCCTTCGGATTGAAAAATGCACTAGCAACCTTTATGAGGTTGATGCATGGCATATTTCATTAGTATTTGGATAACTTTGTACTTATTTTCATAGATGACATACTGATATATTCAAAAAGCGAGGAGGAACATAAAGAACATTTGAGGATAGTTTTGGAAATGTTGAGAAAGCATCAACTTTATGCTAAGTTTAGCAAGTGTGATTTCTTTAAAACAGAAATCCAATATCTGGGACATGTTATATCAGCTGAAGGAATCGTTGTTGATCCAGAAAAGATCAAAACTATTATGGAATGGCGAGTACCTCAGAATGTGGCTGACATTAGATCGTTTATGGGTCTAGCTAGATATTATAGAAGGTTTATAGAAGGATTTTCTAAAATTTCTTTTCCTATTACATCTTTGCAGAAGAAAGGAAATCCTTTCAAATGGACTAATGAATGTCAGAACAACTTTGAAAATCTGAAACAACTACTGACTACAGCACCAGTACTGAAGGTAGCTGACCTTGACAAAGACTATGAAGTTTGTACTGATGCCAGCAAAGGAGTGGGAGCAATATTAACTCAAGAAGGTAAATTAATAGCCTACGAGTCTAGAAAACTGAAAGATCATGAACGGAAATATTCTGCTTATGATTTGGAGCTTACAGCCATGGTGCATGCTCTCCGGGTTTGGAGGCATTATCTGCTAGGTAAGAGATTTGTACTTAAAACAGACCATAGCAGCTTGACTAATTATTTTAAGCAAGCAGATTTAAATTCTAGACAAGCAAGATGAAATGCCTTTTTGAGTGAATTTGACATGCACATACAGCATGTTAAGGGGAAGGAAATCGAGTTGCAGACGCGTTAAGCAAAAAAATGCACGGTATTTATTCCTTATACTATAATCAGCTAGAAATCCAATTGTTGGAACAATTAAAAGAAGAAGCACAAAAAGACTCGGAATATAAATTCTTGTGGCAGCAAATGGAAGAAGATAAGAAGCAAGGAAAAACATCCGAGTTTGGAAGGAATGAAGATCAGTTGTTAACTTTTCGAGGAAGAATTTATGTTCCCAATCGAACAAGTCTAAAGGAGTTAATACTGAATGAGTTCCACCGCAGAAATTATGCTGGCCACCCAGGATATCAAAAGATGCTTACTGCAATAAGAAATACATATTATTGGCCAGGTATGCGCAAAGATATTGCTGAGTATCTAAGAAAATGTTTGGAATGTCAGCAGGTTAAGGTGGAGCACCAGCATCCTGCAAGGCTATTGCAGCCCATACCCATCCCTGAATGGAAGTGGGAGGTTATTTCCTTAGATTTCATCACGGGTTTACCACGAACAAAAAGATAGAACAACTCTATTATGGTATTAGTAGACAGATTAAGCAAATCTGCCCATTTTATACCTATACAGTCTACATACAAGACGGTACAGATTGCTGACATATTTATGAAGGAAATCTTCAGATTGCATGGTATACCAAAAACTGTGATTTCAGATCGGGATGTTAAGTTTACATCCGCATTTTGGAAAACTTTGTTTTCTGGTGTGGGAACACAGATACACTTTAGTACTGCCAATCATCCTCAGACTGATGGGCAGACGGAACGGGTAAACCAAGTTCTGGAAGACATGTTGCGCATGTATGTGATGCAGCAGCCAACCAAGTGGGAGGATTATTTGCACCTTGTTGATTTTTCTTATAACAATGGGTATCAGGAATCTCTGAAAATGAGCCCCTTTGAGGCATTGTATGGTAGGCAATGTCGTACACCTATAAACTAGAGCAGTCCTGAAACAAAATTATTTTTGGGACCTGAAATGTTGGCTGAAATGGAAGAAGAGGTAAAAAGAATAAGGCAGAATCTAAAGGCTGCGCAAGATAGACAAAAGATTTACGCAGACAAGAAAAGGTCCTACCATGAATTTGTGGTAGGGGACCATGTATACGTAAGAATTAAGCCCAAGAGAAGTACCATGAGATAGACCTCTTGTGCCAAATTGGCTCCCCGGTACTGTGGACCTTTCCAAATATTGGAAAGGGTGGGACAAGTAGCCTATAGATTGGATTTACCCAGTCATATTCAAGTACACAATGTGTTCCATGTGTCTTTGCTGAAGCAATATGTACATGATGAAAAACATGTAATTCATTGGCAGAATATTCAAGTAGGAAAAAGGATAAAAATCCTAACTTGAAGTTTTGAATAAATTTAAGCATACTGACTTGAAAAACACTTTTGTTTTTTTTCAGGTAGAACCAGACGGAGAATTTCTGGTAGAGCCGCAACGCATACTTGACCGAAGAGAAATTGAACTCCGCAAAATAGTAGTTATCCAGGTGAAAGTGCAATGGAAGCACTTTGGACCGGATGAAGCTACTTGGGAGGATGAGAAATTTATGCGGGAAGCCAATCCGGAGCTCTTTGCAGAGCTGGGCTGAAACACCGAGGACAATGTTACTTCCAGGGGGGAAGATGTGACAGCCTCATTAAGAGTTAACTAGTATTAACTAGTTAAAGACAATTTGCTTATTTTTATTTCTGGCAAGAAATACTTAATTGTTATTATTTATGAAAGATAAATATTTCCACTTGTTGCCTGTGGCACCTTCCAGATTCTAGAGGTAGGGGCAAGATGAGGACGAAATTGCCTCGGAGGACATAATTTCCTCCCTTGAATGGTTGGGAGGACCACAGCTTAGTCTACTTAATCCAGATAAGTATTACAGTGAATTTCTTTATACAGGTTAATAAAAAGGAATTTTTTTACGGTTTCACGACTGAGATTGTTGAAAGATGAAAGTTTGAATATGGTTATTCTGTTTATTTACAAATGATTGAGACAGGAAACCAAGTCTGTAGATAATTTATTAATCTGAGTATGGGAATTGAATAGCGAAATATGATGAAGTTAATATTATCATAATGTGACAGAATCCACTGCTTTCAGTCCTATACTGTGTGAAATGATAAAAGGGTTAAAAACCCTCATTAAAGTAAATGTATAACAGAGATAGTTTATTGAATAGGGTGACTATAATAGAACGGATGTGTGAACAATGTGAAAGTAACGAGTATTATACTACTATTATCTCTTTGTTAATATGGAAATTATTGGTATAATTTACCCTTACTGTTAAAGCATGATAAATAAGAAGATACTACATGTCTAGTTTAATCAACTAAAGGGTAGGGATGAAGCCAACAGACTGTTGACCCTAGTCCTAGGGGCAAGCCCAAGACAGGAGTTCGTCATCCGTGGCTGGAAACCCTAGCTAACACGGGCTTCAATCTTTCGATGGCTCAGGCACCGTAGAGAGAATCTTACGAAAACAATAAAGAGTATAGAGAACGCAAGACTATAAATCAAGTAATGAAAGGAGCGCTGGCTTCCATAATTACTTAGTAGAGACTAGACATATATTTATAATGACAGCAAAGAAATATTGGTAACAGCAGTAACAATGAGTATTATTTCTTTAAAGGGCCAAATGTTAAAAGCTATCCTTATCTTAAAAAAGCAAAACCCAGAACCATTTCTCTGATATTTCTTTCTAAGAAATAAATGCATGCAGGACAAAGATATGCCTAGAAATGACAAGAATCCCTTGTAAACATAAACGGAAAAGGGAAAAGATACATCATAGTTAAACCATATTCATTCCTGTACAGATTAAAAACATATAGTCGGTGTAGAGCAAATATAATCGCACAGCAATAATTTATATTTTTATCAAATATAACTACAAAGAGTTTGAGGGTTAGAATCAAAGCGTTCTGAACCCATTAAACAAAATAGAGATTCGACTCAAACCATACATTGTAATACAAAGGAGAAATCTCAGTGTTGCTTGAAAAATATATAAGGGGTTTACAACCCTCGTCATTTTCACATTCCTCTGATAAGAAAGGATTGCTTAAATATATCCTATATCTAGAGCAGAAGTAAGGGAATGGCCTTTCATCAAGGGCCGTTAAGGTACCTGTAGTTTCATGGAAGTAATATTAGCTGGGGTCGAAGCGACTGTGTTAAACCTGAGCCAAAGCTTGCAACTGTAGGTGGAGGGTTAGAGTCGAACCTGCAACCAAAAGCAGAGGAATGATTTAACATCTATTGTTACATAGAATTATATAATCGAGTTAAGAAATAAATAACCTGAAAACCCATGTGGAAGGTTCAATACCTGTTGAAGGGTAAATATTTCCAAATGGGTCACTCTGTGCAAAGATAAACCACAGAGAATTAGAACATATTAGCGTCGAGAAGAAAATCAATGATTTAATACACTAAATGCTGTGCAATAAAATAAAAAGGGACTGAAGCCATCTATACCTATGGAGTTCGCATGATAAGGACTTTCTTTCATCTGCCATAGCTGGCTCGATCTCATAATAATTATCATTTCTGTAGAACTAAATTCATATAATAAGGTTCTGTTACAAGCCTTGGAGAACAAACTTTCTAATAGAGAAAATGATAAATATATATAGCTAAGCATGATAACAAAACTGTAGAGCTAGCTAAGTGGAGGGGCGAACCTTTTAAGGGTTTTGAGACTGTGTTAACCGGAAAGGAGCTGAGCTCTGGAATCGTCGGAGTGCATGACAAACAAACCTTCACTCTCGGCTCAACTGCAGTGTTACCCAGGTTTTCCCTCGAAAAATCAAGCAATCAGAATCCAATGCGATACAACTGTGACTTGTGGAGTAAGTCGTCGTACAAACAATAATGGTGGGTATTGACACAAACACCATGGATGCATAGTAAAATCGCCAAGTGGAGTGTTAAAGAAATAACCAGGTTAAATTACCATAAACGCCATATCAGAACCGGGTTAATTGATTAGATTCAACTTAAAATCTCTTGCAGATGATTAATGTCAAAGCTCCAAACCCTTGTTGGAATTCCCGAGATATGACAGCTGTGTCATGTGTAGGGATTATGCAATATATTGTTTATTGTGAACATTAATACTACTCTCAGTTGCTCGACGAATTAACAATGATTTTGTTGTAACTCATAACAATGATCAAACCATAATTTATATGCTTTGTCCTATTCATATTACAGTGAAATAACTGCATCATAAAAAATGATATGTATGTATCGAAGGTTTCCATGCAGATTTTATTTTGGATATTGTATTTATGATTCAAGGGGTTTTTACTATTTAATATGGTGAGTAAAAAAAAAAAAAAAAATTTTAGGTAAATTTTTTTAGGAGAGAGATTACAAATATTATCCCAACTCATAAAATCTAAAATTAATAATTAATAAACACATTAAGATCATCACAGATTTTAAGAATATCTCAAAATTTTATTAATAATTGTGAGTTCAGTCGTTTAATCCCCTTTGTAACCTTGAAAGTCTATAAAAGTTTCATTTACCTTTTGACTTGGAATGTTTCGATCAAATACTTTTTATCTTCGGTGATAATTTCCCAAAGGCAGAGAATTTTTGGCTAGGTAATTAATCAACAGCATATCAACAGTAATACAGGGGTTGTTTATCGAGTGGTAAATTTGTCAAAGGAAAGTTCAAATTTGTTAGAATCTAGTTATTATAAATATTTTTAAAATCTTAGTGTTTGAATCTTATTTTTATGATAGTAATAGATTTAGTGGTATCAAAAATTCTCAGTCTATTTAAACTCTAAAACTTTGATTACCTTAACTGGATTTCCAACAGAAAATTAATTAGATTTTATCAAAATAATACTAAAATTTTCATTATTTTTCAATATTACAAATAAAAATAACCCAAATTGATTAGCAGATGATTCTGCGACCGAGCAAGTAGTGCACAAGAATCATGAAAATACGAAACCATTACAAAGAGGTTGCTAATTAATTAAAACATAAAAATTAAACATAAAATTCAAACATTCAAACGTTAACTAAACATGATATTAAACATTTCAAAAAGAAAAATAAAAAATTAAAACATTTAGAAATTTAAGCATGTGAAAAATTTTAAAATTTAAAAAATTGGAACATTGAATAGAAATATTCAAAAAATAAAAATTGAAAAGTTGAAACATGAAATTTGAACATTAAAATATATATATAATTTAAAAAAATTAAAAACATTAAAAAATAAAAATTTAAACATTATAATTGAAATATTAATATTTAATGTTAAAAATAAAACATTGAAAATTTGAAAATTCAACATTAAAAATTATATATATATAAAATAGGCCATTTAAAAAGAAATATTAAAAAATAAAAATTCAAACATTATAATTGAAACATTAATGAAATTAAACATTACAAAAATAAAATAAACATTTAATTAAAAATGAAATATTAAGAATTAAACATTTGAAATTGTGAAATATTTAATTAAAAATGAAAATTAAACATGTGAAAAATAAAAAAATTAATCATGTGAACTGACATATTTAAAAATAAATAATTAAGAAATTTGAAGATTAAATTGGAACATTTTTAAAATTAAACATATGAAAAAATAAATAAATTAATATGTAAATATTACAAATACAAAATTAAATTTAAATAAAAATTGAAGTAAAAATATTAAAGTAAAATTTAAATATTTAGAAATTTAAATATGTGAAAATTTTAAAATTTAATATTTCAAAAAATAAAATATTGAATTAAAACATTTGAAAATTAAATCATGTAAAAAATTAAAATATAT
The DNA here is from genome assembly GCA_034641835.2 of Pinus albicaulis. Lineage (NCBI taxonomy): Eukaryota > Viridiplantae > Streptophyta > Pinopsida > Pinales > Pinaceae > Pinus > Pinus albicaulis. The sequence continues at coordinate 132,560,777 of CM076570.1, read as the reverse complement.
GGAAAATTTAACATTTTAAAATGAAGTATTGAAAATTTTGAAATTAAAAATTAAACATAAAAATATAAAAAACATTAAAATTTAACCATTAAAATACGAACATAAAAAATTTAACATTAAATATTAAACATTTAAAATATTTAAACATGTGAAAATAAAAAGTTAAACATTAAAATTGAAACATTTAAATTCACGTTTAAAATTTAATGAAATCAAATATTAAATTAAACATTAAATAAAATAATTGAACATTTAAACAATTGAAAATTTTGAAAAATGAATTGAAATATTTGAAAAATTGGGACTAATAAAATTTATTGTTTCTTTTTCAAAATGGAAAAACCTAAGTAGTTCCTACAAGAAGGTGTTGCTTCTATTATGTTGGAAGATGACTAGATTTCATTACTACAGGCCAAGGAAGAGAAGTAGAACTCAAATGATTGATGTGTCAGGAAATTACATTGGTAGCTCTGTGTTCCGAATAACATTATTGTGCACGTTCCTTTGTCATACTCTCCTAGGTAGCATTTGTGGGTCATTGAAAATTATTGGTGGGGTGGAGATTGTTGGTTAGGTCAAGTTGAAGAGAGTTGGTTTTGTTGTTCGGTGGCTTAAAAATGTGGGGGAGACTTTCTCTGCTTTTATTTTGCAATATGAATTGTGAAGAAAAAAATTCTTTCTTTTACAACTGTTTTTATATATTATATGTTGAACATTTGTATATATTTTTCTAAATATTGAATATTCACTTTTGTTTTTTGTTAAATATTTTTTTTAAATATTGAATATTCACTTTTTTTTTTGGTTAAATATTGAACAATCAGAGTGTGCTTAAGTGTTGGGTGGAATGTTGTAAACTCAACTATGCATAGTGTAGATCTCATGTAGGAAACACCGACGTAGGTTGGAGGGTTATTTCGTGGGCTAAGCTGTTCCCGGGGACCCTAGAACAATCCCTCCACCTGTGAAAACAATCCCTCCACTTGTGATGCAGGAGCGAAATCTGGAGAGGGAAAACTGTAAAAGTAAATACAAACATTGAATGGATGAATGGTATCAAGCATTTCTAGTTTGACAAGTGTATAGTTAAGAAAATAAAACAAAGGCATTTGTAAAACATAAACATAAAATTATGTGCAAATGAACGGTAAAAATTATAAATTTAACAAGAGTTTTTAGAATGCTTGCTTATAACTTTAACAACAGCTTCAAAACATTCAAGTTAAGGGCCATAGTTTAAAATAAAACAAAACATAGAGAACTCCTATGCTCAACTGAGCGTTTGATTCAAGTACTCGGTAGTAAGGGATAAAACGCTTTAAGGGTGTACACCCTCGTTCCAAAGAAAAAACAATTAAAAAAAGCATAATTTTTTTTTCTAATCTAGTTGTTAGAACTTGACCTAGATGAAACTCTTTTAAATCTAAAATGAGAACAGTTCTGAGGGCCGAAAAATAGTTAATACAATTTTTGAAAAAACCTTTTTCCATGGCTAGAGGTGATAGTGAAAGGCACACCTGGAAGCTTGAGGAAATACGGTGGAAACCCTTAGCATCTCGGCAAGGAACCATGGGAGATATTGTAGTAAGAGCACCTCAAGGACGTCGAACATGAAATCCGCGCCATGGAGGGAAGCCTGGAGCGATTGGAGGGAATGTCTGAGACCCATACCTGCGACCGTGACAACAAAAATCAGGGTTTTTGTTTTAGGAGGTGGAAGTAAACAAAAATGAAACTTTACAATAAAAAATGAAACTTTACAATAACCATATCGGTTGAAAGGGTTAATAACTTGTTGCAGACACAAAATACTTGACTCGTTGATCAAGGCCGAAGTGAAGACAAATAACAAAAATTAAAATTAATGTTGGAATTTTACTTCCAACCACCGCCATGAATAAACAATGGCGCTGCCCACACTTCATCAATTTTGATTGCAGAGAAGGACAACACCAGATCTAAGAGCCGGAGGCATTTTCATGCAACCACAATAAATAGAGTACAAAGCCATAATCTTCATTTATTTCTCAACCATCACATTCAAATTACCTTTTTTCCCGCACGGCGCATTTTGCAACTTTTATGTTTTCCCTTTAAGTCTTTCCGTTGTTTAGTTCAAATCCCCATTGATGCGATATCGGCGGGACTCACCTTACCCTTACCACATGGACCATACTTTGTTTTGCGTTCATTTCCTTTGTATTTTGTTCACCACACTTACCAACCTTTACCGCCCTCATACCACACATCGCAACTTTTATCGTTTAACTCTTAAGCCCGCTTGTTATGTTATTTCTCCGCCGATGCGATATTGGCAGGACCCACCATTTTAAACCGCCTGTAGAGCGCATTTCGCAAGTTTTAAGTTTTACCTTTATGCTGCCCACAAGTTATCTTATTTTGTTTTCGATGCGATCGCAAGAGGGGCACGTGTCAAGCTTAGGAGGATAGCGCATTTCGCACATCGTAAGTTTTTGTGTTTACCCAAAAAGTTTCACAAGTTAAGTTATTTACATTGTGATGCGATATCGCTATCGCATATCACAATCGCGAAAATTTAAATTTACCACCGAACCGCCCACAGGCTAAGTTATTTTGGGTGCGATGCGATAAGTGCCACGTCACTATCGCACATCGCAGCCTGCAAATTTTAAAGGATATTGCCGAGAGTTCAAAGTTAAGATCTTTGATCTGCGCGGATGTGATGTGGACCAGAGCCGAATTGCATAAAATTTGAGAGAATCCAGTTTGTGTTTTGAATGCATTTTCACGTGTTTTTGTGTATAAGCAGGAATACGGTTTGTGTGCCGATTAAATGAAGAAATGGGTCTTTTGACAGCCCAAGGAAAAATGTTTGTTAAACGTCCGTTCAACATTGAAGAAACATTGATTATAACTAGGTTTTTATAGGCTTCAACCATTTTGATATAAGCAATTCAATTTCCATATGTTTTAGAGAGAGAGAGAAAGTGATGAAATAAAAAAAAAATGAAGTTTTGTTCTGCTCCTGTGTTTTTACGCTATCTGTGTATTGACTGTTAATTTCCGCTTTTTTATTTGCAGTCTCTCTGTTGTCGGGGGAAACACATTTCCTCTGTTTATTGTATTCATAAATTCCAACATGGTATCAGAGCAGGTCTAGGCTCTCGGTGAAAGAAGCATGAGCTCACTCTTTTCTGAAGAAGCTATAATATTGGTTTGAGAACTGGATTTATCCAGGAGCGAGAAAGCTTCTGTTTTACACAATCAAGAAGATTGTTTTTTTGACACAGTCACAATGGAAGCAACATGCACAATCTTGAAAAATCCCCAACTACCACAGTTTAATGGGAAGAATTATGATTATTGGGCCATTACAATGAGGGCCCTGTTTGCTTCACAAGATATATGGGAGCTAGTGGAACAAGGATTCCAAGAACTAGCAGACGCATCAGCGTTGGCTACTTTGACAACAACAGAAAGAGACTTGTTGAGAGACAATAAGAAGAAGGACTCCAAATCCCTCTTCTATCTCTTTCAGGCAGTACACGAGAGTATTTTCCAAGGATTGCAACAACAAAAAAGTCCAAGGAAGCATGGGATATTCTCAAGACAACTTGTCAAGGCATGGAGAAGGTGAAGACAACAAAGCTACAAATGCTGAGGAGAGATTTTGAAACTCTCTGTATGGAACAGTCTGATAACATAGACTCATTCTTTACAGATGTGATTGGGTTGGTTACCCAGATAAGGTCTCATGGATAAACACTTGAGGAAAGAGGAATAGTGGATAAAATCTTGAGAAGTCTACCCTCAAGATTTGATGCCATAGTAGTGGCAATAGAAGAGACAAATGATCTCTCACAATTTTTAGTGGATGAACTTCATGCATCCCTGATGTCTCATGAACATAGACTGAACATAACAACAGAATCCTCATTGGAGCATGCATTCAAGACAAAAATGTCTTTTGGTTGAGGTAGAGGTAGAGGAAGATCAAACTATCGAGGAAGACGAAGAAACACATAGCGAGGTGGAAGAAACAACCCTGCAAGCACAAGTGGAAGGGACAAAAACCAGAATCAAAGTGAAGGCTCAAGCCAGAGTCAATCACAAGGACAAAGGTATGACAAATCCCAAGTCCAATGTCATTATTGTAAAAAGTATGGGCATTATGCCAATGAATGTAGAAAGAAACAAAATGACATGAATAATAGGAAAAATGAAATTTCTGAAAAGGAAGATAAGAACTAGAGTAATGTGCTTTTAACATGTAATGTAGCACAAGAAAAACAAGAGGATGTATGGTTCTTAGAATCATGTTGTAGTAACCACATGACTGGAAACATAACAATGTTTTCCAATTTGGATGAAAATGTGAAGTCTAAAGTGACAATGGGTACTGAAAGCAAAGTCTTTGTCATGGGAAAAGGAAGAGTATCAATACCCACAAAGAAGGGAGAAAATAAATTTGTGCCAGATGTATATTATGTACCCGGCATAAAATGTAACCTTCTAAGAATTGGACACCTCGTGAACAGGGGCTATAATGTATTTTTTAAGAATGATGTGTGTACAATCATGGACATACCTCCAAGTAAAAGGGTCATTACAGAAGTGCATATGACAAAGAATAGGATGTTTCCTCTCAAGCTCAGAACAGACTTGAAGGAAGGAGGTGTGGTAGCAGTAGTTACACAAGAGGTCTTTCAAGAATAAGTGAAAGACGAAAACTGGTTATGGCATTTGAGATTTGGATATCTCAATTTTGGAGGTTTGAACCTCTTGCATAAAAAAGGGATGGTAAAGGTATTACCACTCATAGAGAAACCAGAAAGCCTATGTGAAGGTTGCATCTTGGGAAAACAACATAGAGAATCATTTCCAGCAGGAAAGAGTATGAGGGCAAAGACACCCTTGGAGATTTTCCACTCAGATTTATGTGGACCAATGCAAACACCATCTTTAGCTCACAGCCATTATGTCTTGAAATTTATATATGATTATACAAAAAACTCATGGGTTTATTTCTTGAAACAAAAGAGTGAAGTGTTTGAACAGTTCTACCACTTCAAAGCTGTTTTTGAGAATCAGAGTGGGCACTACATCAAAGTGCTAAGAACTGGCAGAGGTGGATAATATATCTCCAAATATTTCCTATGTTTTTGTAGGGAAAATGGCATACAAAAGAAGTTTACCACAAGGTACACACCACAACAAAATGACATTGTAGAAAGGAAGAATAGGACCATCATGGACATGGTCAGAAGTATGTTGAAGGAAAAACATTTTCAAAATGAGTATTGGGCTGAAGATGTAAATTATGCAGCGTATATTTTGAATACATGCCCAACCAAAGCTTTTATGAACAGAGTTTCAGAAGAAGCATGGAGTGGAAAAATGAAGTTTGTCACTCACATGAAAGTATTTGGATGTGTGGAATAGGCACATGTCTTCGATCAAATAAGGAAGAAGTTAGATCGCAAGGGGGATAAGTGTATATTTTTTGGATACAATGATGAATCCAAGGCATGCAAACTCTATAATCCATCCACCAAGAAAGTTATAATCAATAGAGATGTGCAATTTATTGAAGAAGCTTGGGATGGAAGCAGAAGAAAACAATTCCTCCACCTACATAAGCTGTGAGCATATATTTTGAATAGATGCCCAACCAAAGCTATTATGAATAGAGTTTTAGAAGAAGCATGGAGTGGAAAAAAGTAGTTTGTCACTCACATGCAAGTATTTGGATGTGTGGAATAGACACATCTCCTGGATCAACTAAGGAAGAAGTTGGATAGTAAGGGGGAGAAGTGTATATTTTTTGGATACAGTGATGAATCCAAGGCATTCAAACTCTATAATCCATCCACCAAGAAAGTTATAATTAGCAGAGATGTGCAATTTATTGAAGAAGAAGCTTGGGATGGAAGCTTAGAGAAAACAATGAACACGAAGACGTGTGTCTCACGAAGAGCAAGAGGAATTGATTACTGAAAATAATTCCTCCACCTACATAAGCACAACAGAGCACACCACAAGAAGGCAACATAACAACCTTGATAAATCAAAGAAATGCTTCTCCAAGCACACCACAGGGATCAGAAACTCCCTCGAGTTCAAGTGGAACTCCAAGCACACCAAGAAGACCAAAATTAAAATATTTGAGTGAAATTTATGAGCAATAAGCTGATAATAATAATCGTTTGAATTCTTTATTTGTTTTTTCTTTTCATGTTGATGACCTAATTCATTTTGAAGATGTAGTAAAAGAAGAAAAATGGATTGAAGCAATGAATGAAGAGATTGGTGCAATAGAAAAGAATGATACATGGGAGTTAGTGGACCTCCCAAAAGGTAAACAAGTCATTGGAGTAAAATGGGTCTATAAGACCAAGAGCAATGTTGAAGGAAAAATAGAAAGGCATAAAGCAAGACTTGTTTTCAAAGGCTACAAGCAGCAGCAAGGAATAGATTATGAAGAAACCTTTGCACCAGTTGCAAGGATGGAAACAATGTTGACAATGTTGTCCATTGTAGCACAACAAAAGTGGAAAGTCTACCAAATGGATGTGAAATCAAAATTTCTAAATGGAGTGTTGAAACATGAGGTATATGTTGAACAACCTCCAGGCTATGATATTGAAGGCCAAGAGCACAAGGTGTGCAAGTTGAAGGAAGCTCTTTATGGGCTGAAGCAAGCACCAAGAACATGAGCACCAACAACATGGTATAACAGAATTGATCCTTACCTGACAGAAAATGGGTTTGAAAAAATGTGATGGTGAACCATGTTCAGGGAGAGGTCCATGGAAACAAACATCCTTTCACCGTCTATGTTGTCTTACTTTCCCTATACAATCACTATCCATTTTTCTTCCTCTATATCTAATCATTTTGAAAACAGGGAAGCCATTTTTCTTCTTCAATTATCGGAATCAGAATTCCATTCATAATTTTCATCAAAATAGCACATACGCAACATCCACTCTTTTATTTTCTAAACAGAATTTCAGTATAACCTTATCTCAAAGACAATTTATAGTTCTGGTTAAAACACAAGGCAGCCACAAGAAATACTATTGCAAAATGAAATATTGGGAAAAAAACTTTTGAAATACATTATTTTCTATTTAGAATCCAAAGGTAAGAGAATGTCGAGATCAGAAAGGCTAGATCAGAGCATAAAGGTTTTATTTTACTGACCATTCACCCGCTGCGCTCGAAGGCTATTTTACTGAACATTCTGAACAAGTTATCTTACAGAAACCACTGAATAATCACAACTCGGCTAGCACTGCATTTTCGAATCCATCGCAGCATTCATGAAGGTTTTGAGATTGGTTCTTCTCTGAAAAAACTTAATTTACAAATACTTGTAATCTCCATCGTTGATTAGCTTTTCTACTCGTATATCGAAAGCATTTCAAAGAATACCACTTGAGAAATATAAAATTCAAAATGCCCTAGCGGAGGTGAGGGAGCTCAACGAAGAACTTTGCTTCAAACCCTAGCTCCATCGAAGTATGGCTTGGTAAAAAATAGTCACTCAGTGGAGGATCCCAGGACGTTCCGTGTAAAGGCGGATAAGTCTTCCACAACTCACAGACAAAAACCATGCATCATTTCCCCCTGCAGTTACCCCAGAAAACTCCATTACACTTTAAAGGAACATAACACCTTCCTTTCTCAGGAAACTCGGGCAATGAAAAAGTGGTTGCTAAGGGCAAAGCTGAAGAAAGATAATCTTCTAGCAGAAGTCAGGTTTGAGTTCTTCCTTCCTGTGTCACTGATAGATGTCTACAATCGAGGATATCTATAATTCTATCTCTGGTAATGCCTGCCGGAAGGCCATTGAGGGTTTCAGGCGTGCAAGCATTAGGCCCTCTTTAAATTGCAATTTTCGTAGATGCCGCTGGAAGGCTTGTTAGGGATTTAGGCTTTCTTATCGTAGGTGTCTCTTTTTCGTTTTAATTTTGGAAATAGCCGTGGGAACTTCGAAGGCTCTGCCTGTGAGGGAAATGACTGGTTCAATCTCTTTAATGGCGTTTTGGAAAATTACGATGCAATAACTTACTGACATGTGATCAATGTACCCCGACCAGCACAAACTGGTGACTTTTACAGCTTAAATTACTCATTCGACACATGGCATTGAGTACCCGAAGTCCCCAAAAAGCTGCATATTAAAGTACTGGTGGAGCTCACTATATTTGGGAATTTTGAAAAATTTGATGAGCTGACAGGCTACAACACTTCGGGTGAAGTTTTATAATATTATTCATTTTTTTTCAAACTTGTAAAAATCTAAATTTAATTTTTTTCTCTTACTCTCGACATGCCAAACAGGCCCTTCGAAGGCTCCGACGTGTTCAATTTGATCACTGACACACTTACTTTCATTTATAATCAACCTTACTACCGAGTGTCTCTCATGATAATATAGGTTGATTATGAATCATTTTTATTTAATAATTATTCTTATGCAATAATGTTGCTGAAACTGATAGTTATTATCGATTTTTATGGAATAAAATAGGTTTAAAATTATAACTTATTTATTTAATAATTATTTTTTATATTTTTGACTTTTATTGAATAATATAGGTTGAAAATTATGACTTATTTTTATTTAATAATTATTCTTATTCAATAATGCTAGTGGATAGTTATTATTGACTTTTATGGAATAAAATAGGTTGAAAATTATGACTTATATAGGTTGAAAATTATGACTTATTTTTATTTAATAATTATTTTTATAAAACTTTTATTGAATTCTATTAATAATATAGGTTGATTATGATTGATTTTTATTTAATAATTATTTTTATTTAATAATGCTAGTGGATAGTTATTATTGACTTTTATGGAAGAAAATAAGTTGAAAATTATGACTTATTTTTATTTAATAATTATTTCTATAAAACTTTTATTGAATAATATATGTTGAAAATTATGACTTATTTTTATTCAATAATGCTAGTGATGTTAATGAGATAATTATTACTCATTTTCATTAAATAATATAGGTTGATTTATTATTAATAATAATTATTATTATCTAATTTTAAGGTCACTATTAAACTAAGTGATGTTAGTGAGATAGTTATTACTCATTTCCATTGAATAATATAGATTGATTTATTATTATTAATAATAATTATTATCTAATTTTAAAATTACGGCTAAGCTAAATTTATGGAAATATATATGCTTTAAATAAGTGCTCTTAACCATTAGGCTCACTCACTCAATCACATTGTATTACTAACTTTTTATTGAATAATATAGATTGAGTCATTAATACTATTCTAAATCTGAAATTATTAATGTCTTTATTACTTAAAAAAAACCAAACTCTTAACCAAACATAAATAATTTTAATTCACAATACTATTCTATCCCTAAAATACATGAATCAAAATTCAAATTCAAATTATGAACAAATATTATGTGACAAATTTATTAAGAGTTAACTAGTATTAACTAGTCAAAGACAATTTGCTTATTTTTATTTTCTGGCAAGAAAGACTTAATTGTTATTGTTTATGAAAAAAATTATTATTTTATTTTTGTTATTGAGTTAATAGGAGGAACTAATGAATGAAAATGAAATCTTTCAAGCTGTTGGTTAAAAGTTTCAAATAATAGGAGGTGATTGGGGACAGTTGGAAAAAATTTACCTACTTCTCCGAGGATAAAATTGAATTCCAGGAGAGGAGTATGGGTTTTGTATGTAATATTCTTTGGTAAAGCAGAGTATTTTATAGAGCTAGTTACGATCAATTGAAAATAACTCAAGGAAAACCTTGTAAAACCATACTTTCTGAATTTGACTAGATTGGCCATCCAGAGGTCATAGTAGAAAGATAAATATTTCCATTGTTGACCCGTGGCACCATCCAGATTCTAGAGCTAAGGAGCAAGCGGAGGACGTAATTTCCTCCCTTAAATGGTTGTGAGGACCACAACTTAGTCTACTTAATCCAAATAAGTATTACAGTGAATTTCTTTCTACAGGTTAATTAGAAGGAATTGTTTTACAGTTTCAGAGCTGAGATTACTCAAAGATGAAATTTTCAATATGGTTATTCTGTTCATTTACAAATGATTGAGACAGGAAACCAATTCTATAGATAATTTATAAATATGAGTTTTGGAATTGAATAGCTAAATATGATGAATTAATATTATCGTAATGTGACAAAATCCACTGCTTTCAGTCCTATACTGTGTGAAATGATAAAATGGTTTAAAACCCTTATTAAATTAAATGTATAACATAGATATTTTATTGAATAGGGTGACTGTTATAGAACGGCTATGTGAACAATGTGAAAGTAACGAGTAATATACTACTATAATCTCTTTGTTAATATGGAAATTATTTGTATAATTTACTCTTATTGTTAAAGCATGATGAACAATAAGATAATGCATGTCTAGTTTAGTCAACTGAAGGGTAGGGATGAAGCCAATGAACTGTTGATCCTAGTCCTAGGGTCAAGCCCAAGAGAAGAGTTCATCGTCTGTGGCTGGAAACCCTGGCTAATACAGGCTTCAATATTTTGGTGGCCCGGGCATCGTAGGGAGAATCCTACGAAAACAATAAAAAGTATAGAGAACAAAAGACTATAAATCAAGTAATGAAAGGAGCATTCGCTTCCATAATTACTTGGTAGAGACTAGACATATATTTATAACAACAGCAAAGAAATACTGGTAACAGAACTAACAATGAGTATTATTTCTTTAAAGGGCCAAACGATAAAAGCTATCCTTATCTTAAAAAGGCAAAACCCAGAACCATTTCTCTAATATTTCTTTCTAAGAAATAAATGCATGCAGGACAAAGGTATGCCGAGAAATGACAAGAATCCCTTGTAAACATAAACAACGAAGGGAAAATAGACATCATATTTAAACCATAATCGTTCCTGTACAGATTCAAAACATACAGTCTGTGTAGAGTAAATAAAATCACACAACGATAATTTATATTTTATCAAATATAACTACAAAGAGTTTTAGGGTTAGAATCAAAATGTTTTGAACCCATTATACAAAAATAGAGATTCGACTCAAACCCTACATCGTAATACAAAGGAGCAATCTCAGTGCTTCTTGAAAAATATAAAAGGGGTTTACAACCCTCGTCATTTTCACATTCCTCTCATAAGAAAGGATTGCTTAAATATATCCTAGATCCGGAGCAGAAGTAAAGGAATGACCTTTCATCAAGGGTCATTAAGGTACCTGTAGGTACATGGAAGTAATAGTAGTTGGGGTCGAAGTGACTGTGTTAACCCTGAGCCAAAGCTTGCAACTGTAGGTGGAGGGTTAGAGTCAAACCTGCAACCAAAAGCAGAGGAACGAGTTAACATTTATTGTTACATAGGATTATATAATCGAGTTAACAAATGAATAACCTAAAAACCCCTGTGGAAATTTCAGTACCTGTTGAAGGGTAAATATTTCCAAATGGGTCGCTCTGTGCAAAGATAAACCACAAAGAATTAGAACATATTAGCGCGGAGAAGAAAATCGACAATTTAATACATTAAATGCTGTGCAATAAAATAAAAAGGGACTGAAGCCATATATTCCTATGGACTTCACATGATAAGGAATTTCTTGCATCCGCCATATTTGGCTCAATCTCACAATATTTATCATCTCTGTAAAACAAAATTCATATAATGAGGTTCTATTAGAAGCGTCGAAGAACAACATTTCTAATAGAGAAAACAATAAATATATATAGCTGAGCATGATAACAGAACTGCAGAGCTAGCTAAGTGGAAGGGTGAACTTTTAAGGGTTTTGAGACTGTGTTAATTGGAAAGGAGCTGAGCTTTGGAATCGTTGGAGCGCATGACAAAGAAACCTTCACTCTCGGCTCGACTGCAGTGTTACCCAGGTTTTCCCTCGAAAAATCAAGTAATCAGAATCCAATGCGATACAGCTGTGACTTGTGGAGTTGGTTGCAATACAAACAATAATGGTGGGTATTGACATAAACACCATGGATGCATAGTAAAATCGCCAAGTGGAGTGTTAATGCAATAAGTGGGTTAAATTACCATAAACTCCATATCAGAACCGGGTTAATTGATTAGATTCGGCTTAAAATATCTTGCATATGATTAATGTCAAAGCTCCAAACCCTTGTTGGAATTCCTGAGATATGACAGTTGTGTCATGCGTAGGGATTATGCAATATATTGTTTATTATGAACATTAATTTTACTCTCAGTTGTCTGACGAATTAACAATGATTTTTTTGTAACTCATAACAATAATCAAACCATAATTTATATGCTTCGTCCTATTCATAGTATAGTGAAATAACTGTATCAGAAACAATGATATGTATGTATCGAATGTTTCCATGCATATTGTATTTATGATTCAAGGGGTTTTAGTATTTAATATGGTGAGTAAAACTATTTTCTTTTTTTAAGGTAAATTTTTTTAGGAGAAGAAGTTACAAGTGGTATCAGAGCTATGTTTCTATGCCGGGACCCTAAGGGTCTACTAGCAGTGAAGCTATGTATGTGATAGTGCACTGAGAGAGAAAACCAGTGATAATAAGAGGAGCTATGGCATCACCATCTCAACCAGAGGAAAATCAAGCACCAACAGTCATGAATCCGGAAATGTGGGTTCAATTAAGTGTATAACAGCATCAAAAAACTAGTCAGTTGCTCGAAGAACAATAGCACCAAACTGGTTTTTTGTTGAACATAGTGCAACAATTACAAGAGGAAATGTTAAGACTCAGAAAGGATAATGAGCGATTGTTGCAAGATCAGGAGAAAATTTTAAAGAGTTTATCAAACAAACAAAATCAGGAGATGGGACATCCCAGTGCTGAAAAAGAATTATCAGTAGAACAAGAATATCAGCAAAATAGAAACAACACTACAGGAAGAGATGAAAAGAGTCCGGCCCAGAAAATAAAAAACAAGAATTATAATGAGGTGGAGTCGGGAAATTTCTCTGACCAGCAAGACAATAAGAGACAGAAAGTGGAATTGTAGGGGGAGTTTCGCAAAATTAAACCACCAACTTTTGATGGTGAAACCAAGGAGATGGCTGAAGCCTGGTTAATTAATATAAATAAGTACTTCCAGGTGTATGAATATAGTAGCAATCTGAAGGCCAGATTCACTATATACTAGTTATGGAAAAATGCCACCCAGTGGTGGGAAGAAGTGAAAAATGTGCGCAGTATTGATGAACACGACATTACATGGGAGTTGTTTTAGCAGTACTTTAAAGAAAAGTACTTAACGGAAAGGCTTTATGATGACAAGGCCAAGGAATTCCACGATATTCAATTGGGACAAATGACTATGGATGATTACGTCACTAAATTCACTTCCCTGTTACGTTACATTCCCTACCTCCGAGAAGAAAAAGCCAAAGTGCAGAGGTTCTTAAGTAGTTTACGTACTTATATGAGAGAACGAATAGAGTTTGTTAATCCTCAAACCATGGATCAAGCCATCCATAAATCACGAATGTGCAATAAGCAGAATAAGGTCAAGGGTGAAGGAGGAAAAAGCTGGCAGCCAAAGAAAAATTAGAAAAATATCTCCACTTTTAAAAGAAACAAAAGCAGAAATTTTAAAGGCTCAGCACAGAACTCGATCAGCAAGAAATTTGGAAGGAACCACCAAAGAACCAGGTGGACAGCGAAGGAGAAACCCACAGAAGCATCTAGTAATCCAGATCAGGGACATATTTCTAAACCTCCCCTACAGTGTTGGGGATGTGGGGAAGCCCATTATTATAAAAACTGTCGCCAACGAAATAAAAATGAAGCTGTAACAAATATTCAGGAAGCATCTACAATGGGGGATGTGGTGCGCAATATACCTCGTATAAATGTAGCCTTGGAAGACTGGCAGGCTGATTTTCATCCCATAATGATTGAGATAGAAGGTACTTTACTCACTAAACCTGTTTCAATTTTAGTAGATCCTGGAGCAAGTTTGAGTTATGTAAGTCCTAAAATAGTGGAATTATGCAAATTAAAAGATTATAAATTTAATAATTCCTGGTTAGTTCAGTTAGCTATCGGGGAAAAATTAAAGGGAACAGCAAAAGTTCCTAACTGTGTGCTGGAAGTGGTAGAACAACAGTTAAAAGTAGATATAAATATCTTACCACTGGGATATTACGATCTATTACTGGGTATGGACTCGTTGGAAGGACATTGGACTCTAGTGGACTGCAAACAAAATATTATTTACTTCATAATGAAATATGGCACGTGTAAAGAGATTCAAGGAATTAAAAATCTTGTGCAATTACGCCCAATAACAACATCCCAAATGGGAAAGTGTATCTAAAAAGGATGTCAACTGTATGCACTTAAAGTAGGATATGTAGAATCCAAGGAAAAGGCTCCAATAATGGAGGATATTCCTGTGGTACAGGAATTCTTGGATGTATTTCTAGAAAACATTCCCGGTTTCCCAGCCAAGAGGGATATTGACTTCACCATTGAATTGTTGCTAGGAGCCTCTTCGGTGTCAAGAGCTTCTTATAGAATGGGTGTGCTAGAACTAATAGAACTAAAGAGATAGCTACAAGAACTGTTAGACAAAGGTTATATCCGTCCAAGGGTGTCTCCATGGGGAGCACCAGTCCTATTTGTTAAGAAGAAAGACGGAACCTTACGCATGTGTATGAATTACAGGTAGCTTAATAAGCTTACTGTTAAGAAAAAATACGCCTTAACAAGAATCGATGACTTATTCGATCAAGTAAGAGGGGCTAAGCTATTTTCTAAGATAGATTTAAGATCCGGATATCATCAAATTCAGATTAAAGATGAAGATATTTGCAAAAAAACATTCCGCACTCATTATGGGCATTATGAATTCGTAGTGCTGCCCTTTGGATTGAAAAATGTGCTAGCAACCTTTATGAGGTTGATGCATGGCATATTTCATCAGTATTTGGATAACTCGGTGGAACAAAAAGAACATTTAAGGATAGTTTTTGAAATGCTGAGAAAGCATCAAATTTATGCTAAGTTTAGCAAGTGTGATTTCTTTAAAACAGAAATCCAATATCTGGGACATGTTATATCAACTGAAGGAATAGATGTTGATCCAGAAAATATCAAAACTATTATGGAGTGGCGAGTACCTCAGAATGTGGCTAACATTAGATCCTTTATGAGTCTAGCTAGATATTGTAGAAGGTTTATAGAAGGATTTTCTAAAATTTCTTTTCCTATTACATCTTTGTAGAAGAAAGGAAAGCCTTTCAAATGGACAAATGAATGTCAGAACAGCTTTGAAAAGCTGAAAAAACTATTGAATATAGCACCAGTACTGAATGTAGCTGACCCTGACAAAGACTATGAAGTTTTTACTAATTCTAGCAACGAAGGAGTGGGAGAAATATTAACTAAAGAAGATAAAGTAATAGCCTACGAGTCTAGAGAACTGAAAGATCATGAACAAAAATATTCTTCTTATGATCTGGAGCTTACAGCCATGGTGCATGCTCTCCGGGTGTGGAGGCATTATCTGTTGGGTAAGAGGTTTGTACTTAAAACAGATCATAGAAGTTTGACTAATTATTTTAAGCAAGTAGATTTAAATTCTAGACAGGCAAGATGGAATTCCTTTTTGAGTGAATGTTGATATGGACATACAACATGTTAAGGGAAAGGAAAATCGCGTTGTAGATGCGTTGAGCAGAAAACTGCATGGTATTTATGCATTATACTATAATCAACTAGAAATCCAACTGTTGAAACAGCTAAAAGAAGAAGCACAGAAAGACCCAGAGTACAAATTCTTGTGGCACCAAATGGAAGAAGATAATAAGCAAGGAAAAACATCCAAGTTTGGAAAGAATGAAGATCAGGTATTAAATTTTCAAGGAAGAATTTATGTGCCCAATCGAACAAGTCTAAAGGAGTTAATACTGAATGAGTTCCACCGCAACAATTATGCTGGCCATCTAGGATATCAAAATATGCTCACTGCAATAAGAAAGGTATATTACTGGCCAGGTATGCGTAAGAATATTGCAGATTATCTAAGAAAATGTTTGGAATGTCAGCAGGTTAAGGTGGAGAAACAACATCCTGCAAGGCTATTACAACCCATACCCATTCTTGAGTGGAAGTGGGAGGTTATCTCCTTAGATTGCATCATGGGTTTACCACGAACAAAGAGACAGAATGACTCTATTATGGTAGTGGTAGACAAATTAAGCAAATCTGCCCATTTTATACCTATACAGTCTACCTACAAGACAGTACAGATTGCAAATATATTTATGAAGGAAATATTTAGGTTTCATGGCATACCTAAGACTGTGATTTCAGATCGGGATGTTAAGTTCACATCCGCATTCTTGAAAACCTTGTTTTCCGGGCTGGGAACACAAATACATTTCAGCACCACCTATCATTCTTAGACTAATGGACAAACAAAGCGGGTAAATCAAGTAATGGAAGACATGTTGCGCATGCATGTGATGCAGCAGCCCACCAAGTGGGAGAATTGCTTGCACCTTGTTGAGTTTTCCTATAACAACGGGTATCAAGAATCCCTGAAAATGAGTCCCTTTGAGGCATTATATGGTAGGCAATGTCGAACACCTATAAACTGGAGTAGTCCAGAGACAAAACTATTGTTGGGACCTGAAATGTTGGCTGAAATGGAAGCTGAGGTAAAAAGAATAAGGTAGAATCTGAAGGCTGCACAAGATCGACAAAATATTTACACAGACAAGAAAATTTCTTACCGTGAATTTGTGGTAGGGGACCATGTATACGTAAGAATTAAGCTGAAGAGAAGTACCGTGAGATGGACCTCTTGTGCCAAATTGGCTCCCTAGTACTATGGACCTTTCCAAATATTGGAAAGGGTGGGACTAGTAGACTATAAATTGGCTTTACCCAGCCATATTCAAGTACATAATGTGTTCCATGTGTCTTTGCTGAAGCGATATGTACATGATGAAAAAAATGTAATTCATTGGCAAAATATTCAGGTAGGAAAAAGGGTAAAAATCCTAACTTGAAGTTTTGAATAAATTTAAGCATGCTAGCTTGAAAAACACTTTTGTTTTTTCAGGTAGAACCAGACGGAGAGTTTTTGGTAGAGCCGCAACACATACTTGACCGAAGAGAAATTGAACTCTGCAAAAGAGTAGTTATCCAGGTGAAAGTGCAATGGAAGCACTTCGGACCGGATGAAGCTACTTGGGAGGATGAGAAATTTATGCGGGAAGCCTACTCAGAGCTCTTTACAGAGCTAGGCTGAAACACCGAGGACGGTGTTACTTCCAAGGGGGAAGATGTGACAGCCTTATTAAGAGTTAACTAGTATTAACTAGTCAAAGACAATTTGCTTATTTTTATTTTCTGGCAAGAAAGACTTAATTGTTATTGTTTATGAAACACATTATTATTTTGTTTTTGTTATTGAGTTAATAGGAGGAACTAATGAATGAAAATAAATCTTTTAAGTTGTTGGTAAAAATTTTCCAAGAATAGGAGGTGGTTGGGGACAGTTGGAAAATAGTTACCTACTCCTCCGAGGATAAAGTTGAATCCTAGGAGAGGACTAGCGGTTCTGTACAATTTTCTTTGGTAAAGGAGAGTATTTTCTAGAGCTGGTTATGGTAAGTTGAAAATAACTCAAGGAAAACTTTATAAAACTAGACTTTCTGAATTTGACTGGATTGGCCATCCAGAGGTCATAGCAGAAAGATAAATATTTCCACTGTTGACCTGTGGCATCGTCCAGATTCTCGAGCTAGGGGGCAAGCGGAGGATGTAATTGCCTCCCTTGAATGGTTGGGAGGACCACAGCTTAGTCTACTTAATCCAGATAAGTATTACAGTGAATTTCTTTATACAGGTTAATTAGAAGGAATTGTTTTACAGTTTCACAGCTAAGATTTCTGAAAGATGAAATTTTGAATATGGTTATTCTGTTCATTTACAAATAATTGAGACAGGAAACCAAGTCTGTATATAATTTATTAATCTGAATATGGGAATTGAGTAGAGAAATATGATGAATTAATAATATCATATGTGAAACAATCCACTACTTTCAATCCTATAGTGTGTGAAATGATAAAATGGTTTAAAACCCTCATTAAGTTAAATGTATAAAAAAGATAGTTTATTGAATAGGGTGACTATAATAGAACAGCTGTGTGAACAATGTGAAAGTAACGAGTAATATACTACTATTATCTCTTTGTTAATATGGAAATTATTGGTATAATTTACTCTTACTGTTAAAGCATGATGAACAAGAAGATACTGCATGTCTAGTTTAAACAACTAAAGGGTGGGGAACGAGTTAACATCTATTGTTACATAGAATTATATAATCAAGTTAAGAAATAAATAACCTGAAAACCCCTATGGAAAGTTCAATACTTGTTGAAGGGTAAATCTTTCCAAATGGGTCGCTCTGTGCAAAGATAAACCAAAGACAATTAGAACATATTAGCGCTTAGAAGAAAATCGACGATTTAATACACTAAATGCTGTGCAATAAAATAAAATTGAATTGAAGCCATCTATACCTATGGAGTTCGCATGATAAGGACTTTCTTGCATCCGCCATAGCTGGCTTGATCTCACAGTATTTATCATCTCTATAAAACTAAATTCATATAATAAGGTTCGGTTAGAAGCGTCGGAGAACAGAATTTCTAATAGAGAAAATGATAAATATATTTAGCTGAGCATGATAACAGAACTGTAGAGCTAGCTAAGTGGAGGGGCAAACCTTTTAAGGGTATTGAGATTGTGTTAACCAAAAGGAGCCGAGCTCTAGAATCGTCAGAAAACCTTCACTCTTGGCTCGACTGCAGTGTTACCCAGGTTTTCCCTTGAAAAATCAAGCAATCGGAATCCAATGTGATACAGCTGTGACTTGTGGAGTAAGTCGCAGTACAAACAATAATGGTGGGTATTGACACAAACACCACGAATGCATAGTAAAATTGCCAAGTGGAGTGTTAATGCAATAACCGGGTTAAATTACCATAAACGCCATATCAGAACTGGGTTAATTGATTAGATTCGACTTAAAATCTCTTGCATATGATTAATGTCAAAGCTCCAAACCCTTGTTGGAATTCCTGAGATATGACAATTGTGTCATGCGTAGGGATTATGCAATATATTGTTTATTGTGAACATTAATTTTACTCTTAGTTGTTTGGTGAATTAACAATGATTTTGTTGTAACTCATAACAATAATCAAACCATAATTTATATGCTTCATGCTATTCATAGTACAGTGAAATAACTGCATCATAAACAATGATATGTATGTATCGAAGGTTTCCATGCAGATTGTATTTTAGATATTGTATTTATGATTCAAGGGGTTTTACTATTTAATATGGTAGAAAATTTAGGTAAATTTTTTAGAGAGGAAGTTACATATTATCCCAACTCATAAAATCCAAAAATAATAATGATGAACATAGGAGGCTTCTCATTGCGGGTTTCAAGAATATCTCAAAATTTTATGAATAATTAGGGAGTTCAATCGCTTTTTAACCCCATCTATAATCTTGAAAGTCTTTAACAACTTCATTTACCTTTTGACTTGGAATACTTCATCAAATTTTTTTTTGTCGGTGATAATTTCCTAAAGGCAAGAGAATTTTTGGCCAAGTAATTAATCAACAACATATCAACAAAAGACATAGAGGGGTTGTTTATTTAGTGGGAAATTTGTCAAGAAGGTTAAAATTTGTTAGAATCTAGTTATTATAAATATTTTTAAAATCTTAGTGTTTGAATCTTATTTTTATGATAGTAATAGATTTAGTGGTATCAAAAATTCTCAGTCTATTTAAACTCTAAAACTTTGATTACCTTAACTGGATTTCCAACAGAAAATTAATTAGATTTTATCAAAATAATACTAAAATTTTCATTATTTTTCAATATTACAAATAAAAATAACCCAAATTGATTAGCAGATGATTCTGCGACCGAGCAAGTAGTGCACAAGAATCATGAAAATACGAAACCATTACAAAGAGGTTGCTAATTAATTAAAACATAAAAATTAAACATAAAATTCAAACATTCAAACGTTAACTAAACATGATATTAAACATTTCAAAAAGAAAAATAAAAAATTAAAACATTTAGAAATTTAAGCATGTGAAAAATTTTAAAATTTAAAAAATTGGAACATTGAATAGAAATATTCAAAAAATAAAAATTGAAAAGTTGAAACATGAAATTTGAACATTAAAATATATATATAATTTAAAAAAATTAAAAACATTAAAAAATAAAAATTTAAACATTATAATTGAAATATTAATATTTAATGTTAAAAATAAAACATTGAAAATTTGAAAATTCAACATTAAAAATTATATATATATAAAATAGGCCATTTAAAAAGAAATATTAAAAAATAAAAATTCAAACATTATAATTGAAACATTAATGAAATTAAACATTACAAAAATAAAATAAACATTTAATTAAAAATGAAATATTAAGAATTAAACATTTGAAATTGTGAAATATTTAATTAAAAATGAAAATTAAACATGTGAAAAATAAAAAAATTAATCATGTGAACTGACATATTTAAAAATAAATAATTAAGAAATTTGAAGATTAAATTGGAACATTTTTAAAATTAAACATATGAAAAAATAAATAAATTAATATGTAAATATTACAAATACAAAATTAAATTTAAATAAAAATTGAAGTAAAAATATTAAAGTAAAATTTAAATATTTAGAAATTTAAATATGTGAAAATTTTAAAATTTAATATTTCAAAAAATAAAATATTGAATTAAAACATTTGAAAATTAAATCATGTAAAAAATTAAAATATATGGAAAATTTAACATTTTAAAATGAAGTATTGAAAATTTTGAAATTAAAAATTAAACATAAAAATATAAAAAACATTAAAATTTAACCATTAAAATATGAACATAAAAAATATAACATTAAATATTAAACATTTAGGATATTTAAACATGTAAAAATAAAAAGTTAAACATTAAAATTGAAACATTTAAATTCACGTTTAAAATTTAATGAAATCAAATATTAAATTAAACATTAAATAAAATAATTGAACATTTAAACAATTGAAAATTTTGAAAAATGAATTGAAATATTTGAAAAATTCGGACTAATAAAATTTATTGTTTCTTTTTCAAAATGGAAAAACCTAAGTGGTTCTCACAAGAAGGTGTTGCTTCTATTATGTTGGAAGATGACTGGATTTCATTACTACAGGCGAAGGAAGATAAGTAGAACTCAAATGATTGATGTGTCAGGAAATTACATTGATAGCTCTGCATTCCGGAATAGCATTATTGTGCACATTCCTTTGTAATACTCTCCTAGGTAGCATTTGTGGGTCATTGAAAATTATTGGTGGGGTGGAATTCAGAGATTGTTGGTTAGGTCGAGTTGAAGAGAGTTGGTTTTGTTGTTCGGTGGCTTAAAAAGGTGGGGGAGACTTTCTCTGCTTTTATTTTGCAATATGAATTGTGAAGGAAAAAAATCTTTCTTTTACAACTATTTTTATATATTATATGTTGAACATTTGTATATATTTTTCTAAATATTGAATATTCACTTTTGTTTTTTGTTAAATATTTTTTTTAAATATTGAATATTCACTTCTTTTTTTTTTGGTTAAATATTGAACAAACAGAGTGTGCATAAGTGTTGGGTGGAATGTTGTAAACTCAACTATGCATAGTGTAGATCTCATGTAGGAAACACCGACGTAGGTTGGAGGGTTAGTTCGTGGGCTAAGTTGTTCCCGAGGACCCTAGAACAGTCCCTCCACTTGTGATGCAGGAGCGAAATCTGGAGAGGGAAAACTGTAAAAGTAAATACAAACATTGAATGGGTGAATGGTATCAGGCATTTCTAGTTTAACAAGTGTACAGTTAAGAAAATAAAACAAAGGCATTTGTAAAACATAAACATAAAATTATGTGCAAATGAATGGTAAAAATTATAAATTTAACAAGAGTTTTGAGAATTATTGCTTATAACTTTAACAACAGTTTCAGAACGTTCAAGTTAAGAGCCATAGTTTAAAATAAAACAAAACACAGAGAACTCCTATGCTCAACTGAGCGTTTGATTCAAGTACTCGATAGTAAGGGATAAAACGCTTTAAGGGTGTACACCCTCGTTCCAGAGAAAAAACAATTAAAAAAAACATAATTTTTTTTTCTAATCTAGTTGTTAGAACTTGACCTAGCTGAAACTCTTTTAAATCTAAAATGAGAACAGTTCTCAGGGCCGAAAAATAGTTAATACAATTTCTGAAAAAACCTTTTTCCATGGCTAGAGGTGATAGTGAAAGGCACACCTGGAAGCTTGAGGAAATACGGTGGAAACCCTTAGCATCTCGGCAAGGAACCATGGGAGATATTGTAGTAAGAGCACCTCAAGGACGTTGAACATGAAATTCACGCCATGGAGGGAAGCCTGGAGCAATTGGAGGGAATGTCTGAGACCCATACCTGCGACCGTGACAACAAAAATCAGGGTTGTTGTTTTAGGAGGTGGAAGTAAACAAAAATGAAACTTTACAATAAAAAAAGAAACTTTACAATAACCATATCTATTAAAGGGTTAAAAACTTTTGCAGACATGAAAGAATTTCTTTATCAATCAAGGCCGAAGTGAAGAAAATAACAAGAATTAAAATTAATGTTGGAATTTTACTCCCAACCACCGCCATGAATAAGGAGTTTCATAGCGCACAAATTCATAATTTCCTTATAGTAGTAAGGACAGCAGCAGATCCAAGGAGTCGGAGGCATTTTCACGCAACCACAACAAATAGATCCTCTGTCCATACTCGCATTTATTTCTCAACCATCACCTTCAACTTACCTTTTACATGCACAACACATTTCAAAATTTTTATGTTTTACTTCTAAGCCTTTCCGCTGTTAAGTTAAATCCCCATTGATTTGATATCAAGTAGACTCATCTTACCCTTACCATACATGGACCATATTTTTCTTTGCATTCATTTTGTATTTTGTTCACCGCACTTACTAACCTTTACGCTATGATACCATGGATTTAACTTTCTTTATCATTTAACTCTTGCTCGCTTGTTATGTTATTTCTCCTGGCGATGCGATATCGCGAGACGCTTGTTCATTTTAAGCCGCTTCGCAAAGCGCACTTCGCAAGTTTAAGTTTTACCTTTATGCCACCTAAAAGTTATCTTATTTTGTTTTTGATGCGATCACAAGAGGGGCACGGTCAAGCTCCTTGGTAGCACATTTTACACATCACAAGTTTTTGTGTTTAACCGTAAAGTTCCGCAAGTTATGTTATTTGTTTTGTGATGTGATATCACTGTCGCATATCACAATCACCAAGATTTAATTTTATGACAAGTTTCCCACATGTTATGTTATTTTGGGTGCGATGCGATAAGTTCCACGTCACTATCGCACATCGCAACCTGCAAATTTTAAAGGATAGCGCCGAGAGTTAAAGTTTGAAATCGTTGAATTGCGCGGATGCGATGTGGACCAGAACCACATTGCATATAATTTGAGATCCGCCGGTTTGTGTTTTTTAATGCGTTTTCACGTATTTTTGTGTATAAGAAGAAATACGGCCTGCGTGCCAATTAAATGTAGAAATGGGTCTTTTGATAGCCCAAGGACAAATGTTGTTGAACGTCCGTTCATAATTGAACAACATTGATTAGATTTAGGTTTTAAAGGCTTCGACCATTTTTTGGATTTTCTGATATAAGCAATGGGCTATTCATATGTTTTAGAGAGAGAGAGAGAGTGATGAAATGAAAAAAAATGAATTTTTGTTCTGCTCCTGTGTTTTTATGCTATCTGTGTATTGACTGTTAATTTCCGCTTTTTTATTTGCAGTCTCTGTGTTGTCGGGGGAAACACATTTCCTCTGTTTATTGTATTCATAAATTCCAGCATGGTATCAGAGCAGGTCTAGGCTCTCGGTGAAAGAAGCATGAGCTCACTCTTTTCTGAAGAAGCTATAATATTGGTTTTAGAACTGGATTTATCCAGGAGCGAGAAAGCTTCTGTTTTACACAATCAAGAAGATTGCTTGTTTGACACAGTCACAATGGAAGCAACAGGCACAAGCTTGACAAATCCCCAACTACCACAGTTTAATGGGAAGAATTATGATTATTGGGCCATTACAATGAGGGCCCTGTTTTCTTCACAAGATATATGGGACCTAGTGGAACAAGGATTCCAAGAACTAGCAGACACATCAGCGTTGGTTGCTTTGAAAACAACAGAAAGAGACTTGTTGAGAGACAATAAGAAGGACTCCAAATCCCTCTTCTATCTCTTTCAGGCAGTACACGAGAGTATTTTCCAAGGATTGCAACAACAAAAAATTCCAAGGAAGCATGGGATATTCTCAAGACAACTTGTCAAGGCATGGAGAAGGTGAAGACAACAAAGCTACAAATGCTGAGGAGAGATTTTGAAACTCTCTGTATGAAAGAGTCTGATAACATAGACTCATTCTTCACAGATGTGATTGGGTTGGTTACCCAGATAAGGTCTCATGGATAGACACTTGAGGAAAGAGGAATAGTGGAGATAATCTTGAGAAGTCTACCCTCAAGATTTGATGCCATAGTAGTGGCAATAGAAGAGACAAATGATCTCTCACAATTTTTAGTGGATGAACTTCATGCATCCCTAATGTCTCATGAACATAGACTGAACAGAACAACGGACTCCTCATTGGAGCATGCATTCAAGACACAAATGTCTTTTGGTTGAGGTAGAGGTAGAGGAAGATCAAAATACCGAGGAAGACGAAGAAACCCATAGCGAGGTGGAAGAAACAACCCTGCAAGCACAAGTGGAAGGGGCAGCAACCAGAATCAAAGTGAAGGCTCAAGCCAGAGTCAATCACAAGGACAAAGGTATGAAAAATCCCAAGTCCAATTTCATTATTGTAAAAAGTATGGGCATTATGCCAATGAATGTAGAAAGAAACAAAATGACATGAATAAAAGGAAAAATGAAATTTCTGAAAAAGAAGATAAGAACTAGAGTAATGTGCTTTTAACATGTAATGTAGCACAAGAAAAACAAGAAGATGTATGGTTCTTAGACTCAGGTTGTAGTAACCACATGACTGGAAACATAACAATGTTTTCCAATTTGGATGAAAATGTGAAGTCTAAAGTGACAATGGGTACTGAAAGCAAAGTCTTTGTCATGGGAAAAGGAAGAGTATCAATACCCACAAAGAAGGGAGAAAATAAATTTGTGCCAGATGTATATTATGTACCCGGCATAAAATGTAACCTTCTAAGAATTGGACACCTCGTGAACAGGGGCTATAATGTATTTTTTAAGAATGATGTGTGTACAATCATGGACATACCTCCAAGTAAAAGGGTCATTACAGAAGTGCATATGACAAAGAATAGGATGTTTCCTCTCAAGCTCAGAACAGACTTGAAGGAAGGAGGTGTGGTAGCAGTAGTTACACAAGAGGTCTTTCAAGAATAAGTGAAAGACGAAAACTGGTTATGGCATTTGAGATTTGGATATCTCAATTTTGGAGGTTTGAACCTCTTGCATAAAAAAGGGATGGTAAAGGTATTACCACTCATAGAGAAACCAGAAAGCCTATGTGAAGGTTGCATCTTGGGAAAACAACATAGAGAATCATTTCCAGCAGGAAAGAGTATGAGGGCAAAGACACCCTTGGAGATTTTCCACTCAGATTTATGTGGACCAATGCAAACACCATCTTTAGCTCACAGCCATTATGTCTTGAAATTTATATATGATTATACAAAAAACTCATGGGTTTATTTCTTGAAACAAAAGAGTGAAGTGTTTGAACAGTTCTACCACTTCAAAGCTGTTTTTGAGAATCAGAGTGGGCACTACATCAAAGTGCTAAGAACTGGCAGAGGTGGATAATATATCTCCAAATATTTCCTATGTTTTTGTAGGGAAAATGGCATACAAAAGAAGTTTACCACAAGGTACACACCACAACAAAATGACATTGTAGAAAGGAAGAATAGGACCATCATGGACATGGTCAGAAGTATGTTGAAGGAAAAACATTTTCAAAATGAGTATTGGGCTGAAGATGTAAATTATGCAGCGTATATTTTGAATACATGCCCAACCAAAGCTTTTATGAACAGAGTTTCAGAAGAAGCATGGAGTGGAAAAATGAAGTTTGTCACTCACATGAAAGTATTTGGATGTGTGGAATAGGCACATGTCTTCGATCAAATAAGGAAGAAGTTAGATCGCAAGGGGGATAAGTGTATATTTTTTGGATACAATGATGAATCCAAGGCATGCAAACTCTATAATCCATCCACCAAGAAAGTTATGACTTGAAAATGTAGTTTATTGAAGAAGAAGCTTAGGATGGAAGCAGAGAAAGCTTGATGGCATGTGAGCCATGTTTGTCTCACCGCCAAAGAAGCGAGAGGTGGATGCTGGTAAATTCCTCTGGTGGCCTCCTCCACCTAAATAAGCACAACAGAGCATATATTTTGAATAGATGCCCAACCAAAGCTATTATGAATAGAGTTTTAGAAGAAGCATGGAGTGGAAAAAAGTAGTTTGTCACTCACATGCAAGTATTTGGATGTGTGGAATAGACACATCTCCTGGATCAACTAAGGAAGAAGTTGGATAGTAAGGGGGAGAAGTGTATATTTTTTGGATACAGTGATGAATCCAAGGCATTCAAACTCTATAATCCATCCACCAAGAAAGTTATAATTAGCAGAGATGTGCAGTTTATTGAAGAAGAAGCTTGGGATGGAAGCTTAGAGAAAACAATGAACACGAAGACGTGTGTCTCACGAAGAGCAAGAGGAATTGATTACTGAAAATAATTCCTCCACGGTGGCCTCTCCTCCACCTACATAAGCACAACAGAGCACACCACAAGACGGAAACATAACAACCTTGATAAATCAAAGAAATGCTTCTCCAAGCACACCACAGGGATCAGAAACTCCCTCGAGTTCAAGTGGAACTCCAAGCACACCAAGAAGACCAAAATTAAAATATTTGAGTGAAATTTATGAGCAATAAGCTGATAATAATAATCGTTTGAATTCTTTATTTGTTTTTTCTTTTCATGTTGATGACCTAATTCATTTTGAAGATGTAGTAAAAGAAGAAAAATGGATTGAAGCAATGAATGAAGAGATTGGTGCAATAGAAAAGAATGATACATGGGAGTTAGTGGACCTCCCAAAAGGTAAACAAGTCATTGGAGTAAAATGGGTCTATAAGACCAAGAGCAATGTTGAAGGAAAAATAGAAAGGCATAAAGCAAGACTTGTTTTCAAAGGCTACAAGCAGCAGCAAGGAATAGATTATGAAGAAACCTTTGCACCAGTTGCAAGGATGGAAACAATGTTGACAATGTTGTCCATTGTAGCACAACAAAAGTGGAAAGTCTACCAAATGGATGTGAAATCAAAATTTCTAAATGGAGTGTTGAAACATGAGGTATATGTTGAACAACCTCCAGGAGACTATGATATTGAAGGCTAAGGAGCACAAAGTGAAAAGTTGAAGAAAGCTCTTTATGGGTGACGAGCACCAGAACTTGAGCACCACCAACATGGTACAGTGAATTGATGCTTACCCTAGCAGAAAATGGGTTTGAGAAAAATGTGATGGTGAACCATAAAGCGAGGGGAGGGAGAGGTCCACGGAAACAAACATCATTTCACCGTCAATGTTATCTTACTTTCCCTATACAATCACTATCCATTTTTCTCTCTCTATATCTAATCATTTTGAAAACAGGGAAGCCATTTTTCTGCTTCAATTATCGGAATCAGAATTCCATTCATAATTTTCATCGAAATAGCACATATACAGCATCCACTCTTTTATTTTCTAAACAGAAGTTCAATATAACCTTATTTCAAAGACAATTTACAGTTCTAGTTAAAACACAAGGCAGCCACAGGAAATACTATTGCAAAAGGAAATATTGGGAAAAAAACTTTTGAAAGACATTATTTTATGATTAGAATCCAAAGGTAAGAGAATGTCAATATCAGAAAGGCTAGATCAGAGCATAAAGGTTTTATTTTACTGACCTTTCACCCGCTGCGCTCCAAGGCTATTTTACTGAACATTCTGAACAAGTTATCTTACAAAAACCATTGAATAATCATAACTCGGCTAGCACTACATTTTTGAATCCATCACAGCATTCATGAAGGGTTTGAGATTGGTTCTTCTCTGAAAAACCTTAATTTACAAATACTTGTAATCTCCATCGTTGATTAGCTTTTCTGCTCGTATATCGAAAGCATTTCAAATAATACCACTTGAGAAATATAAAATTCAGAACGCTGGAGCGGAGGCGAGGGAGCTCAACGAAGAACTTTGCTTCAAACCCTAGCTCCATCGAAGTATGGCTTGGTAAAAAACAGTCACTCAGTGAAGGACCCCAGGACGTTCCGTGTAAAGGCAGATAAGTCTTCCACAGCTCACAGACAAAAACCATGCTTCATTCCCCCCTGCAGTTACCCCAGAAAACTCCATTACACTTTAAAGGAACATAACACCTTCCTTTCTCAGGAAACTCTAGCAATGTAAAAGCGTCTGCAAAGGGCGAAGCTGAAGAAAGATAATCTTCTAGCGGAAGTCAGGTTTGAGCGCTTCCTTCCTGTGTCACTAATAGATGTCTACAGTCGAGGATATCTATATTTTTATCTCTGGTAATGCCTGCCAGAAAGCCGTTGAGGGTTTCAGGCGTGCAAGCATTAGGTCCTCTTTAAATTGTAAGTTATGTAGATGCCGCCGGAAGGCTTGTTAGGGATTTAGGCTTTCTTATCTTAGGCGTCTCTTTTTCGTTTTAATTTTGGCAATGGCCGTGGGAACTTCGAAGGCTCTGTCTGTGAGGGAACTGCCTGGTTCAATCTCTTTAATGGCGTTTTGGAAAATTACGACGCAATAACTTACTGACATGTGATCAATGTACCCTGACCAACACAAACTGGCGCCTTTTACGGCTTAAATTATTCGTTCGACACATGGGATTGAGTACCCAAAGTCCCTCAAAAGCTTCATATTAAAGTACCGGTGGAACTCACTATATTTGGGAATTTTGAAAAATCTGACCCGTTGACAA
This sequence comes from Pinus albicaulis, assembly GCA_034641835.2. Classification (NCBI taxonomy): domain Eukaryota; kingdom Viridiplantae; phylum Streptophyta; class Pinopsida; order Pinales; family Pinaceae; genus Pinus; species Pinus albicaulis. Next base: position 132,531,589 of record CM076570.1, on the reverse strand, counting down.
GCTACAACGCTTCGGGTGAAGTTTTATAATATTATTCATTTTTTTTTTAAACTTGTAAAAATCTAAATTAAAATTTTTTTCTCTACTTCTCGAGCGTGCGAGAGGCGCTGAAGGGCTCACGGCGTGTTCAATTTTGATCAACACGATTACTACTTACTTCTATTAATAATCGACCTTACTCTTTTTGAATTTTATTAATAATATGAGTTGACTATGAATCATTTTTTTATTTAATAATTATTCTTATTCAATAATGCTAGTGGATAGTTATTATTGACTTTTATGGAATAAAATAGGTTGAAAATTATGACTTATTTTTATTTAATAATTATTTTTATATTTTTACTTTTATTGAATAATATGAGTTGAAAATTATGACCTATTTTTATTTAATAATTATTCTTATTTTCCAATAATGCCTAGTGGATAGTTATTATTGACTTTTATGGAATAAAATAGGTTGAAAATTATGACTTATATAGGTTGAAAATTATGACTTATTTTATTTAATAATTATTTTTTTATATTTTTACTTTATTGAATAATATAGGTTGAAAATTATGACCTATTTTTATTTAATAATTATTCTTATTCAATAATGCTAGTGGATAATCTCCCTCAACTTTGCCCCCATGGAATAATATAGGTTGAAAATTATGACTTATATAGGTTGAAAATTATGACTTATTTTTTATTTAATAATTATTTTTATATTTTGGATTATTTTTATATTTTGAAAATTATGACTTATTTTTAATAATAATTATTTGAATTCCTATTAATAATATAGGTTGATTATGACTCATTTTTATTTAATAATTAGTCTTATTCAATAATGCTAGTGGATAGTTATTATTGACTTTTATGGAATAGAATAGGTTGAAAATTATGACTTATTTTTATTTAATAATTATTCTTATTCAATAATGCTAGTGGATAGTTATTATTGACTTTTATGGAATAAAATAGGTTGAAAATTATGACTTATTTTTATTTAATAATTATTTTTATAAAACTTTTATTGAATTCTATTAATAATATAGGTTGATTATGATTGATTTTTATTTAATAATTATTTTTATTTAATAATGCTAGTGGATAGTTATTATTGACTTTTATGGAAGAAAATAAGTTGAAAATTATGACTTATTTTTATTTAATAATTATTTCTATAAAACTTTTATTGAATAATATATGTTGAAAATTATGACTTATTTTTATTCAATAATGCTAGTGATGTTAATGAGATAATTATTACTCAGTTATGTTAATGAGATAATTATTACTCATTTTCATTAAATAATATAGGTTGATTTATTATTAATAATAATTATTATTATCTAATTTTAAGGTCACTATTAAACTAAGTGATGTTAGTGAGATAGTTATTACTCATTTCCATTGAATAATATAGATTGATTTATTATTATTAATAATAATTATTATCTAATTTTAAAATTACGGCTAAGCTAAATTTATGGAAATATATATGCTTTAAATAAGTGCTCTTAACCATTAGGCTCACTCACTCAATCACATTGTATTACTAACTTTTTATTGAATAATATAGATTGAGTCATTAATACTATTCTAAATCTGAAATTATTAATGTCTTTATTACTTAAAAAAAACCAAACTCTTAACCAAACATAAATAATTTTAATTCACAATACCTTCTATTAAATGCATATGCTAGAATTCAGAGATTAATTATGAACAAATATTATGTGACCGCCTCATTAAGAGTTAACTAGTATTAACTAGTTAAAGAAAATTTGCTTATTTTTATTTTCTCGCAAGAAAGACTTAATTGTTATTGTTTATGAAACAAATTATTATTTTGTTTTTTTTATTAAGTTAATAGGAGGAACTAATGAATGAAAAGAAAAATATTTTAAGCTGTTGGTAAAAAGTTTCTAAGAATAGGAGGTGGTTGGGGATAGTTGGAAAACAGTTACCTACTCCTCCGAGGATAAAGTTGAATCCCAGAGGAGGAGTAGGGGTTTTGTACAATTTTATTTGGTCAAGGAGAATATTTTCTAGAGCTGGTTATGATCAGTTGAAAATGACTCACAGCAACCCTTGAGTAAACCAGACTTTCTGAATGTGACTGGATTGGCCATCCAGAGGTCATGACGGAAAAATATATACTTCCCTTGTTGACTGTGACATGATCAGTTACGTAAATGAGGGGACAATTGGAGGGAGCATTTACGTCCCTTGAATGGTTGGGAGGACCACAACTTGGTCTACTTAATCCAAATAAGTATTACAGTGAATCTATTTATACAAGTTAATAAAAAGGAATTGTTTTACAGTTTCACAACTGAGATTGTTGAAAGGTGAAAGTTTGAATATGGTTATTCTGTTCATTTACAAATAATTGAGACAGGAAACCAAGTGTGTAGATAATTTATTAATCTGAGTATGGGAATTGAATAGCGAAATATGATGAAGTTAATATTGCCATAATGTGACAGAATCCACTGCTTTCAGTCCTATACTGTGTGAAATGATAAAAGGGTTTAAAACCCTCATTAAATTAAATGTATAATAGAGATAATTTATTGAATAGGGTGACTGTAATAGAACAGATGTGTGAACAATGTGGAAGTAACGAGTATTATACTACTATTATCTATTTGTTAATATGGAAATTATTGGTATAATTTACCCTTACTGTTAAAGCATGATGAACAAGCAGATACTACATGTCTAGTTTAATCAACTGAAGGGTAGGGATGAAGCCAACGGACTGTTGACCCTAGTCCTAGGGTCAAGCCCAAGACAGGAGTTCATCGTATGTGGCTGGAAACCCTAGCTAACATGGGCTTCAATATTTCGGTGGCCCGAGCACCGTAGGGAGAATCCTATGAAAACAATAAAGAGTATAGAGAACGCAAGATTGTAAATCAAGTAATGAAGGGAGCGTTGGCTTCCATAATTACTTAGTAGAGACTAGACATATATTTATAACGACAGCAAAGAAATACTGGTAACAGAACTAACAATGAGTATTATTTCTTTAAAGGGCCAAACATTAAAAGCTATCCTTATCTTAAAAAGGCAAAACCCAGAACCATTTCTCTGATATTTCTTTCTAAGAAATAAATGCATGCAGGACAAAGATATGTCGAGAAATGACAAGGATCCCTTGTAAACATAAACGGCGAAGGGAAAAGATACATCATAGTTAAACCATAATCGTTCCTGTACAGATTCAAAACATACAGTCGGTGTAGAGCAAATATAATCGCACAACGATAATTTATATTTTTATCAAATATAACTACAAAGAGTTTGAGGGTTACAATCAAAGCGTTCTGAACCCATTAAACAAAAATAGAGATTCGACTCAAACCCTACATCGTAATACAAAGGAGAAATCTGAGTGTTGCTTGAAAAATATAAAAGGGGTTTACAACCCTCGTCATTTTCACATTCCTCTGATAAGAAAGGATTGCTTAAATATATCCTAGATCCGGAGCATAAGTAAGGGAATGGCCTTTCATCAAGGGTCATTAAGGTACCTGTAGGTTCATGGAAGTAATGTTAGCTGGGGTCAAAGCGACTGTGATAACCCTGAGCCAAAGCTTGCAACTGTAGGTGGAGGGTTAGAGTGGAACCTGCAACCAAAAGCAGAGGAACGAGTTAACATCTATTGTTACATAGAATTATATAATCGAGTTAAGAAATAAATAACCTGAAAACCCCTGTGGAAAGTTCATTACCTGTTGAAGGGTAAATATTTCCAAATGGGTCGCTCTGTGCAAAGATAAACCACAGAGAATTAGAACATATTAGCGCCGAGAATAAAATCGACGATTTAATACACTAAATGTTGTGCAATAAAATAAAAATGGATTGAAGCCATCTATACCTATGGAGTTCGCATGATAAGGAATTTCTTGCATCCGCCATAGCCGGCTCAATCTTACAGTATTTATGATCTATATAAAACTAAATTCATATAATAAGGTTCTGTTAGAAGCGTTGGAGAACAACATTTATAATAGAGAAAACGATATATATATATATATATATATATATAGCTGAGCATGATAATAGCACTGCAGAGCTAGCTAAGTGGAGGGGTGAACCTTTTAAGGGTTTTGAAACTGTGTTAACCGGAAAGTAGCCGAGCTCTAGAATCGTCGGAGCACATGACAAACAAACCTTCACTCTCGGCTCGACTACAGTGTTACCCAGGTTTTCCCTTGAAAGATCAAGCAATCAGAATCCAATGCGATACAGTGGTGACTTGTGGAGTAAGTTGCGATATAAACAATAATGGTGGGTATTGACACAAACACCACGGATGCATAGTAAAATCGCCAAGTGGAGTGTTAATGCAATAACCGGGCTAAATTACCATAAACGTCATATCAGGAACCGGGTTGATTGATCAAATTCGACTTAAAATCTCTTGTAGATGATTAATGTCAAAGCTCCAAACCCTTGTTGGAATTTCCGAGATATGACAGCTGTGTCATGCGTAGGGATTATGCAATATATTGTTTATTGTGAACATTAATATTACTCTCAGTTGCTCGGCGAATTAATAATGATTTTGTTGTAACTCATAACAATGATCAAACCATAATTTATATGCTTCGTCCTATTCATAGTACAGTGAAATAACTGCATCATAAACAATGATATGTATGTATCGAAGGTTTCCATACAGATTGTATTTTGGATATTGTATTTATGATTCAAGGGGTTTTTACTATTTAATATGGTGAGTAAAAATAATTTTTTTTTTAAGGTAATTTTTTTAGGAGATGAAGTTACAAGTGGTATCAGAGCTATGTTGCTACGCTGGGACCCTAAGGGTCTACTAACAGTGAAGCTGCGTATGTGATTAGTGCATAGAGAGAGAGAGAACCAATGACAATGAGAAGAGCTATAGCATCACAATCACAACCAGAGGAAACTCAAGCACCAACAGTTATGAATTCGGAAATGTGGGTTCAATTGAGTGTAGAACAGCATCAAAAGACTAGTCCGTTGCTCGAAGAACAGCAGCACCAAACTGGTTTTTTGCTAAACACATTGCAGCAATTACAAGAGGAAATGTTAAGACTCAGAAAGGATAATGAGCGATTGTTGCAAGATCGGGAGAAAATTTTAAAGAGTTTATCAGACAAACAAAATCAGGAGATGGGACATCCCAGTGCTGCAAAAGAATTATCAGTAGAACAAGAAGATCAGCAAACTAGAAACAACACTACAGGTAGAGCTTAAAAGAGTCCCTCCCAAAAAATAAAAAACAAGAATTATAATGAAGCAGAGTCGGGAAATTTGTCTGACCAACAAGACAATAAGAGACAGAAAGTGGAATTGCAGGGGGAGTTTCGCAAAATTAAACCACCAACTTTTGATGGTGAGGCCGAGGAGGTGGCGGAAGCCTGGTTAATTAATATAAATAAGTACTTCCAGGTGTATGAATATAGTAGCAATCTGAAGGCCAGATTGGCTATATACCAGTTACGGGAAAAGGCCACCCTGTGGTGGGAAGAAGTGAAAAATGTACGCAGTATTGATGAACAGGACATTACTTGGGAGATGTTTCAGCAGTATTTCAAATACAATTATTTGACAGAAAGGTTTTATGATGATAAGGATCAGGAATTACATGATTTACGGTTGGGGCAGATGACCATGGATGATTATGTCACTAAATTCACTTCCCTACTACGCTATGTTCCTTATCTCCAAGAGGAAAAAGCCAAAGTGCAGAGGTTTCTGAGTAGTCTACCTACTCATATGAGAGAACGGATATAATTTTTTAATCCTTAGACCATGGATGAAGCCATCCGTAAAGCCCGGATGTGCTATCAACAGTCCAAGGCCAAAGGTGAAGGAGGGAAAAGATAGCAGCCAAAGAAAAACCAGAAAAATAATTCCAATTTTAAAAGCAGTAAAAGTGGAAATTATAAAGGCATGGCACGAAACTCCATCCGTAAGAAATTTGGTAGAAATCACCAAAGAACTAAATTTCTAGGGGAAGAGAAGCCCATGGAGGCATCTAGCAAGCCAGAGCAGGGACAGACCACAAAACCTCCTTTGCAATGCTAGGGCTATGGAGAGGCTCATTATTATAAAAACTGTCCATAGCAAAATAAAAGTGAAACTCTAGCAAATCTGCAGGAGGCATCTACGGTAGGGGACGTGGCACATAACATACCCTACATCAATGCAACCTTGGAAGATCGGCAGGCTGATTTTCAGCCCACAATGATCGAACTAGCAGGTACTTTACTATCTAAACCTGTTTCAATTTTGGTAGATCCTAGAGCAAGTTTGAGTTATGTAAGTCCTAAAATAGTGGAATTATGCAAATTAAAAGAGCATAAATTTAAGAATTCCTGGTTAGTTCAGTTAGCTACCGGGGAAAAACGAAAGGTAACTGTAAAAGTTCCTAACTGTATCCTGGAATTGGTAGAACAACAGTTACAAGTAGATTTAAACATCTTACCATTGGGGTCTTATGATGTGTTATTTGGTATGGAGTGGTTGGAAAGAAACTGGACCCTAGTGGACTGCAAGGAAAATATCATCTACTTCAGAATGCAAGATGGTGCCAGGAAAGAAATTCAAGGAATTAAAAAGCCTGTGCAATTACACCCAATAACAGCATCCCAAATGGGCAAGTGTATTAGAAAAGGGTGTCAATTGTATGAAATTCAAGTAGGATATGCAGACTCCAAGGAAAAGGCACCTATAATGGAAGATATTCCTATATTACATGAATTTTTGGATGTATTTCCAGAAAATATTCCTGGTTTGCCACCTAAGAGGGATATTGACTTTACCATTGAGTTTCTGCCGAGAGCCTCTCTAGTGTCACGAGCTCCTTATAGAATAAGTGTGCCATAACTAACAGAACTAAAGATACAGCTACAAGAATTGTTAGACAAAGGCTATATCCGCCCAAGTGTGTCTCCATGGGGTGCAACAGTTCTATTTGTTAAGAAGAAAGACGGAACCTTACGCATGTGTATGGATTACAGGCAGCTTAATAAGCTGACCGTTAAGAAAAAATACCCCTTACCAAGAATCGATGACTTATTTGATCAAGTAAAATGGGCTAAGGTGTTTTCTAAGATAGATTTAAGATCTGGATATCATCAGATTCGGATTAAAGATGAATATATTTGCAAAACAACATTCTGCACTCGTTATGGGCATTATGAATTCGTAGTGCTACCCTTCAGATTGACAAATGTGCCAGCAACCTTTATGAGGTTGATGCATGGCATATTTCATCAGTATTTGGATAACTTTGTACTTATTTTCATAGATGACATACTGATATATTCAAAAATCGAGGAGGAACATAAAGAACATTTGAGGATAGTTTTGGAAATGCTGAGAAAGCATTAACTTTATGCTAAGTTTAGCAAGTGTGATTTATTTAAAACAAGAACCCAATATCTGGGACATGTTATATCAGCTGAAGGAATAGTTGTTGATCCAGAAAATATCAAAACTATTATGGAATGGCGAGTACCTTAGAATGTGGCTGACATCAGATCATTTATGGGTCTATCTAGTTATTATAGAAGGTTTATAGAAGGATTTTCTAAAATTTCTTTCCCTATTACTTCTTTGCAGAAGAAGGGCATGATTTTCAAATGGACAAAGGAATTTCTGAGCAACTTTGAAAAGCTGAAACAACTTTTGACTGCAGCACCGATTCTGAAGGTAGCTGACCCTGATAAAGATTATGAAATTTGTACTGATTCCAGCAAAGAAGGAGTTGGAGCGATACTAACTCAAGAAGGTAAAGTGATAGCTTACGAGTCTAGAAAATTAAAATATCATGAACAGAAATATTCTGCTTATGATCTGGAGCTTACAGCTGTGGTGCATGCTCTCTGGGTGTGGAGGCATTACCTGCTAGGTAAGAGGTTTGTACTTGAAACAGACCATAGCAGCTTGAATAATTATTTTAAGCAAGCAGATTTAAATTCTAGACAGGAAAGATGCAATGCCTTTTTGAGTGAATTTTACATGGACATATAGCATGTTAAGGGGAAGGAAAATCGATTTGTAGACGCGTTAAGCAGAAAAATGCATGGTATTTCTGCCTTATACTATAATCAACTAGAAAGCCAACTGTTGGAACAGTTAAAAGAAGAAGCACAGAAAGACCCGGAATATAAATTCTTGTGGAAGCAAATGGAGGATGATAAGAGGCAAGGCAAAACATCAGAGTATGGAAATAACGAAGATCAGGTGTTGACTTTTCGTGGAAGAATCTATGTGCCTAATTGTGCAGGTCTTAAGGAGTTAATCCTGAATGAATTCCACCACAGCAATTACGCTGGCCATCCAGGATATCAAAAGATGCTCACTGCAATAAGAAAGGTATATTATTGCCCAGGTATGTGTAAGAATATTTCAAAGTATCTAAATTTTTTTTTGGAATGTCAGCAGGTTAAGGTGGAGCATCAGCATCCTGCAGGGCTATTGCAGCCCATACCCATTCCTGAGTGAAAGTGGGAGGTTATCTCCTTAGATTTCATCATGGGTTTACCACGAACAAAAAGGCAGAATGATTCAATCATGGTAGTGGTAGACAGATTAAGTAAATCTGCCCATTTTATACCTATACAGTCTACCTACAAGACAGTACAGATTGTAGATATATTTATGAAGGAAATCTTTAGGTTGCATGGCATACCTAAGATTGTGATTTCAGATTGGGATGTTAAGTTCACATCCGCACTCTGGAAAACCTTGTTTTCTGGGCTGGGAACACAAATACATTTCAGCATTGCCTATCATCCTCAGACTGATGGACAAATAGAGCGGGTAAATCAAGTACTGGAAGACATGCTGTGCATGTATGTAATGTAGTAGCCCACCAAGTGGGAGGATTAATTGCACCTTGTTGAGTTTGCCTATAACAACGGGTATCAAGAATCCTTTAAAATGAGTCCCTTTGAGGCATTATATGGTAGGCAATGTCGAAACACCTATAAACTGGAGTAGTCCAGAGACAAAACTATTTTTGGGACCTGAAATGTTGGCTGAAATGGAAGCTGAGGTAAAAATAATAATGCAAAATTTGAAGGCTGCACAAGATCGACAAAATATTTACGCAAACAAGAAAAGGTCTTACCGTGAATTTGTGGGAGGGGACCATGTTTACGTAATAATTAAGCCCAAGAGAAGTACCATGAGATGGACCTCTTGTGCCAAATTGGCTCCTCGGTATTGTGGACCCTTCCAAATACTGGAAAGGGTGGGACCAGTAGCCTATAGGTTGGCCTTACCTAGCCATATCCAGGTTCACAATGTATTTCACGTGTCCTTGCTGAAGCGATATTTACATGATGGAAAAAATGTGATTCATTGAAAATATTCAGGTAGGAGAAAGATAAAATTTCTAACTTGAATTTCTGAATAATTGATGCATACTTACTTGAAAACACTTTTGGTTTTCAGGTAGAACTGAACAGATAGTTTTTGGTCGAGCCACAATGCATACTTGACAGAAGAGAAATTGAACTCTACAAATGAGTATTTATCCAGGTGAAAGTGCAATGGAAGCACTTTGGCCCAGATGAAGCTACTTGGGAGGACGAAAAATTTATGCGGGAAGCTTACCCAGAGCTCTTTGCGGAGCTGGGCTGAAACACTGAGGACGATCTTACTTCCAGGGGGGGAATTTGTCATAGCCTCATTAAAGTTAACTAGTATTAACTAGTTAA